>JAJLVL010000004.1:0-350000 GCA_030570355.1 Pichia nakasei
AAACCAAGTGATTCAATGTTGAAATTTGAATAATCAATGAGTGGTTTGTGTTCTATTTTGTTAAACAACCAATCCATAAACTTCACATTGTTTTCTAGAAATTTCACATCTTTAGTGTCGATGACACGACCAAAATCTTTAATGAATTCAGCATTTTGAATGTTTTCTAGTTTTGTAGGATACCAAACTGAATAACCTCCTAATACTGATCTACTGATACCTAAATAAGCACCTTGTATGCTTCTAGAACCAAGCTTCCCGACTGACGGAGTTTTGACCATCACTAAATCACCAAATTCGTGTGGTGGAATATCAATAACCTCTTGTTCAGCTCCGATTGAATTCATTAAGTAGTATAATGAAGATTTGTAATCTAAGTGCTCGAAAGGTCTTCTATTCATGATTTCTACTGTATGCATACATGCATATTCCCAGAAATCTAGAGTAAGTTTGGATGCTAATAGCATAGGACGTACTTTTTTTAACAAATCTTGATTCAATTTTTCAACTATACCATTACTCTTTGATGTATTTCCTGAAGTAGTGCATAATCTGATACCATTTTTCAATATTATTTCAAGCGATTCACCACCGGTAAATTCATTTCCTTTATCGGTTGATAATAGTTTCACTCTTTTTTCGAAGAATTGTTGAATGTATGCAATGAAGTTAGCAATCTTCTTGCCTGTTTCATTCTTTTTGGATGGAAAATCGATATGGACGAATTTTGTAAAGTCGTCTACCATGACAAGTAGATTCCTAGTGGTATTGCCATATGATTTACCTTTACCATTTTGAATGATACAAAGGTCAGCGTGAACTTTATAAAAAGGTTTTTCCACTTTGTACTTTGACGTACTGCCTTTGTATGCTTTATGGCTTTGCATATTATATTGTAAACAATCCATACATTCATTATTTTTCTTTCCTTTCTTACCATAGGATTCGACTATTTTCTGTCCCGAATGGCCTAGAATGGGATGCCAATCAATACCATCTGGTTCTTTATTTTTAGTGATTTGGGTATTGATTTCAGATTCGCTGTCTGATTCAGTTTTGTCTTCTGATATTTTTATTGTATCGTTCATGTCATTATTAATATTTGATGAAGTTTGTGCGATTGCTCGCATGTTTAAGATAGCTGGGTTTGGATTCGTTATCTTCCAGGATATCATTTTTATAAAACCATAATGAACCAAATTTGTTGAATTTAATTCTCCTTTTAATTTGGTTTCCGTTTCCAATATATAATGAATTTTCCTTCGGAAATGGGTTTATGGATAATCCGAGATCATCAATTTGACCAGTACTTAATAAATTAGCATCAATAAGAAGAGTGAACATAGCATCTACTGTGTAAATTTTGTTTAGGATTTCTAATTCAAAGGTACCACGACCAAACACAAGAATAGGTGTATCGTTTGCAGCCATTAACTTATCTGGAGTTTCATAAATATTCAGTGTAGTGAATAAGTTGTGTATTGCAGAAAGCGGAAGCTTCAGCACCAGTGTCAATCATAAGCTTGTTTCTAGCTTTAATACCATTATCAACTTCAATGGAGTTTAATCTCTTTAATAGCTTAGGATATTTGATGTGATTTAGTTTACCCCTTCTAATAGTATTACCAGGTAGTTCTGCATTTGATATATCATCTTTTTGTGCAGTGTTATCTTTGGTCATTTCAGTAACCTTTGCATCCCTTGCTTTTTTAACTTTCAATTTTCTGCAATCAGCAGTATTGTGTGTTTTTGTTTTGCAATGTTTACAGTATTTGTTTTCGAAGATATCTATGTTTTTATTAGATTTTCCTTTGTCATTTACATTGACTTTAATATGATTAACCTGCTTATTCTTTTCGATTAATGCAGCATTGTTAATCATTTTATCAATACTCTTTTGGAAAAAATCCAAAGTCTTTGATGACTCATGGTAGCCTTCCCATTGAGTGACAAAATGAAGTGGTAATTTGCCTGACCCTAAAATGATTTCACACGCAATTTCATCATCGAAATCTAAGAAAGTGATTTCTTTTCCGATGATGATTGATTCTAGGATTTTGTTCAATTTGTTCAGATCGGTATCTGGCTTATTTACCTCATTCAGTTGAATGTGCATCATTGCAACACTTGTTGGGATGTTTAATTTTTCCAAGATACAAGCCACAACATGAACACTGTTCTTGTGTGTTTTTATCTTGGAATCAATATGGTTTGATTTCTTTGTTTGAATACATGTTATCTAGCATTTCCATGGTGGTATCAACATCCATCATTGAGTAGTTAACTTCTTTACCTTACATCTTTATTATTTTAATTAACAATTTGTAGTAGCGTTTTATATATGTATATATAAGCTCGGATGTTCTTTCTATAAGAGAGCTTTTAATTAAACTATATTATTATTCTTTCAGAACATAAGTGAATAACTAGTCTTTTTATACCTTCATTTTGTTCTATATTAGAATCCATTTTTTTATGATACCTAACGTATGTTGCATGTCGAATGTTATATTTCATATGTTATATTTCATATGTTATATTTCATATGATCTAGATCGTATTGTTACATAATCATATGTTGTATCGTTATATGTAAATTAATCGACGTAATATTTATGATTACCTAATGTGATAATCAAATTATCTCAACAGATACAAATTTCCACAAAAAGAAAAAAAAATATTGAAAATTACTGTTCATTAGTAGTTAAATCACATTCACCATTTTTCTTCTCCTTGTTGGAGCAACAGTCAATCAGATTCTTAAACATGTCCGGATCAGTGGCATCTCCAACAGTCTTGTTGAATCGAATTTTTTCATTGAGAGAATCATGCCCGTTTCTTCTTGTAAGTGATACATTTATTCAAAGTGCAACATTATTCACTAATGAACTTGTGAATAAAGCCAAATCCACAAATCCAGATCTTACAATCATCTACCTTTCTTTTGAAACACCATTACCGCCAAGTTATTTGAACAAGACAAAAGATCAGTTTATAAGTTTGCTTGATAAAGATTTTGAAAAAGTTATAAACAAATCTGTTTTGAATACTCCCGATGAAAAGAGGAAACTTATTATAATTGATTCGTTCAACTACATCCCCAATGACAAGGTGGTTTTATTACTGAAATTATTGATGAAACCATCCAATGTTGTCTATGGTATTTATCACCAAGATATCCCACCTATTAATGCAACTAAAGGTCCATCAAGTTACTCATATTTACATTATTTATCATCATGTGTCTTTGAAATCAAACCAAAGAAATTTGACGACGCAGATTCAGATTATTATTTACTTTTAAACAATGGTCCAACATTCCCACTTAATGTGCGAGATATTCATCAAACTACATTCTATACCGAATTAACATATCGTCGAAAGTCGGGTAGATCATTAGAATATAAATTTATGATTGATTCGATAACACATCAATATGAGTATATAATTGCCGCTAATCCAGCATCTACAGGTGATGATGAGTCATTACTAGAGAACCTAACAACTTTTAATTTAGGAACCACAAAGAAACAAAAAGAACAAAGAGAAAAAGTGGATCTACCATTCCTTGAAGCACAACAAAGTATGGGTAGTGTTGGAGGATCTATCGTTTATGAATTTGAAAAAGATGATGATTATGATGAAGAAGATCCATTCGAAGATCCTTTTTAAGTTAACTCGATACTACTTAATGTCCTATATAAACTTTATAGCAATTTGAAAATAATTCTATTCCGTTGGAACATTTTGTCTCGTATTTTTCTTTCTTGGCCATAAAGATGGCAATTGTATTAATTGAAACCTCGGTTCAATACATCGTTCAATAAACCATTTTCTAATGACATTTTCAATGATGGAACTTATACGTGGAATATTTTCAAGCTTTGCTCTCGATCCAATTAGTGATTTGATATCAAATTCAAGTCTAAAGTCTGGACTAAAAGAAAACATTAAAGCTATTGAATGTCCGCTTTTAGAGTTTTCATTCTCTGTACTTTCATGATTTCCATTTTCAGAACTTTGTACTTTAGTCGATTTTTTCTTATGTACATTATTGTTGAAATTACCATGTTCGTTATCTTCAAAATTATAATCATTATCATCAGTTGCAATCAAAGATACTGTTAAACATGCACTAAATCTAACAACTGAAATAGCTAAATTAATAGGTAAACTAGCACTCATAAATTTTGGTTGATTTATCAATAAATTCGTATTAACAGCCAATGTAATTGTATCCGAAACATCCACATCTATTTTAGCTTCTAATCTACCTTCATTATTCTGTACTCTACAATTACTGAAAATTGGATAATCATCACCTATATTAATTTCAGTAATTTTAATTGCATCAAAATATTGTAAAACAGGCGGAGAGTTCAGAGCTTTATTCAAAGATTCATAAATATTACCATCAATTAAGGCTTCTAATCTTGCCTGGGCTATAATCTGTCCAACTAAAACGTTGAACCAGTCAAGAGATTCAGGTTTATGAGTTTT
The DNA here is from genome assembly GCA_030570355.1 of Pichia nakasei. Taxonomy (NCBI): domain Eukaryota; kingdom Fungi; phylum Ascomycota; class Pichiomycetes; order Pichiales; family Pichiaceae; genus Pichia; species Pichia nakasei. The sequence goes on from JAJLVL010000004.1 coordinate 4,504, forward strand.
GACATCATAATATGTTTTCTCAAGAATTGAGTTCAATGTACTATCAAAATCTAAATTCCGTTTACCTGCACCTAAAGCCTTATTGACTTCTTTCAAATGATTTACATCATCCTTTGTCTTTGATCCATCATTGACAGTGTTTTCAGTTCCTAATCTACTCAGAGGGGTTGATGTTAGTCTTGGTAGATCAATTTCATCCTTTTTATTGGTTTTAATAACTGATCTATCTTTCTTTGTTGGTATTGTTGTTGCTTGAGTTGGTGTAGCTTCAGTGAAAACAAAGAATTTTATAAATGCAACAATCAGTACAATAACGGAAACCTGTCCAATTATCAAACCCTGAGTAAATGTCCAAGCAGATGATACAGTTGGTGGAGACAATGTATTGAAAGAAATGGGTGGATGGGGTGCAGAAGGATTATTTTGTAATTCTTGACGTTGCTGTATTATTAATTGTAACACTTCATTCTGTTGATGTTCTTGATGCTTTTGTAGCCCAATTAAGAGTTCTGATAAATATTGTTCCATATCTGTTGTATTTCTAATCTCTCCATCAGATTCAGTAGAATCATTGGTAAGAGATGATTCTATGGCTGTGTTTATATTGCCACAAGTTTCGGCACATTTCGACTCCATTATTGGTATTCCAGTGGTACATTCCTCTATGATATCTCCTGACATATATGTTATATTACGTTCGTTATTGATTGAAGTAGCTGTTTACTTATATTAACGATTTGCTGATTGGATGGCACAATTTAAATTTCAACATATTTTTTTTTTTATCATGCAAGTGAGAAATGTAAGTCAAAATATGGGGTGTTCAAACTTACAAAGGATTGATTACACGACAATATTTGTTAATGAAAGCTTATTATTAAAACATTAAAAGATATAAATTAAATGTGTATAAGAGATGCATAATGGATAAATTATTCCAAGTATCTAAAGAGGAAAGAGATGAAAACTGATGTTGCAAGAGCCACACAAACAAGTCTTGGACCTATTTGATCATCATATCTTACAGCACGTTTATTACGAATACTGAAGACTCTGAAAATGTAAACACCAGATGAATATAATATTGTTAATATTGCAGTCAAATAAAAACAACTGGCAGTTAATAAAGAAACCAAATCACCATAGTTCATTAGGGTATGAGCAGTAGCACCAAATATAAGTGAGATTGATAACCATGAAAGAAATGTACGTTCAGTTGCAAAATAAACTTTTGGTTCAACACGAACAGGAACTGCAATTTTTTTACCCTTTGGAGCACGGAATGTAGTTTCAAAAGTAGTTCCATCTGGAACTTTATTGAATGAGTTATCTGGTTTAGCATAATGTTGATACCAATTGATTAAAGGAGCCAATAAACCTTCATTTTTAGAAGTGGTATTTGAATCTTCTATTCTATTTTGAGATTCATTGATTTGAACGGATCCATAATTAGATGAACCAACCATTTCTTCTTCATCTATTTGACCATTACCATCTTCCAATAATCTATGTTTACTGATAATACCATAAGTTGCATCTTTCTTTGGTTTTCTGATATCAACATCCATTTGAGGTTGCCAGAATGGAACCAATGAAACCATTTCTGGTAATAATGTAGAACAACCATGAATAAATTTAGAAAATTTAGGAACTGCTTCGACTAAATGAGAAGAAATCATTTCTCTAACCCATTGAGGTGGTTCTTGACCCATTTGTGTTTGTAGTTTAACTTCCAAAACAGCATATGGGAATCTTTCAACATCTTGTTCTGGTAATTGATTGAATGGGAAATCGACACCAATATCCATTCTTCTCCAATTACCACGAGTTCTATCAATACCATCGAAATTATCTTCTCTAACCATGGTTAATTCAGTATCAAGAGAAATTCTAACTCTAGCATCACCAGGTAATTGAAAGGCAGTTCTATTATAGAAAGTTCTCATCACAGGTCTCATTTTATCCTTAAGAACTCTATATTGAACTTCTTGAGCTAATCTTTCTAAAGAATCAATTTCTTCCTTTGATTTCTTACCATCTTTTCTAGGCTTTTCAAATAATTGCTTTGCAGTGAAAGTGCCCTTTAGGAAATCACTAACTTTTGATTCTTTGATTGGGAATCTTGCCTTGACGGATTTTTCACCAGTCCAATCTTCTCTATGTGTTTTTCTTTCAATGAAACAAGTATCGGTTGACATACCACCATACCATCTAATTCTAATTGCTTCTGCACCTTCTGTTTTTAATAATCTACCGTAATATAAATCCATCTTCTTATCATCAAAATAGATAGAAGAAATTGCAGAATCTTCAGTTTCGAATTCTTTATTTGAATTGAAGACAAGAACAGGTAAATGTTTCAAAATGATCAATTTTAATTCGGTGATATTATCTGGATGAACCCAATATTTAGTTGTTTGTCTAACAAAATTTTGCATTTTACCACCAGCTGAGGAATCACCCTTAACTGGATTACCCTTTGTTCTAACAAGATCATAAGATTTCGATAATTTAACAATCAACGCATCTAGATTATCCTTGAAGAAAGGATTTGCATTTAATCTTGCTTGGAAAATTGGCTTTAAAATCATTTTGGTTAATTTATCATGTTTCTTTAAAATCTTTTGGAAACCAATATAGTTTAATCTGGTAAAAGTATTTAAATCATGAACATCGGCAATAATATCAGACAATTCTTCTTCTAAATCATTAAAATCTTGTTCAAAATATTCATAATCTTCGATATTAACAACATTTTTAGAAGCTTGAACTGTCTTTTCAACTAATTCTTCAACTTCCTTGACTCTTCTCAAAATTTCTTTATGTTTTAATTTGAAAAAACTATAAACTTTATCCAATTCTTGTTGTAAAGTATCAACGAATTGTTCTTCTAATTGATTATTCCAACGACCGTGATTACTTTCAAGACCTTTTTTCACCGAATATTTCAGTTCATCATAGTTTATGTAGTAGTATGCATAGTCCTTAATAAGAGACGATTTTAAAGTTTCACCAAACTTCATGATGTGTTTGTCTAGTTGGTTCTTTTAAGAAATGGGTATCTAAACAGCAATTAGTTTGAATTTAATAAAGACCTCAATAACAATTAATTAAAAAACCAGTCAACTTTAAAGGTGTATTTTAGTATTTGTAAATAGAATACTGGAATCGAGCTGGTTTAAACAGGCCGAAATCAATTGAAATAGAAACTTAATGATTGATGCAGGGTAAATTAATTGTCTGCACGCAGGACCTGCCCTTTCCTATTGTTCTCCCCCCAACCACGTGCACGCTGGAAAATTTCGTTTCCTGCAGCATGAATTTTGGAAAAGAGAGGGTGAAAAAGTGGCCAGCTGCTATTGCCTCTTTGGGAAGTTCCAATATTCACTCTCACCACCAACGTGAGACTCGGCATTTTGTTCTTTGCGCTTGAAATGCTGGTTTTCCAACCATTCTGAAAGATGCGTTTTTTTGGTTTTATCTTTTATGTTGTTTAAATTACAGTTTTCAATAAATAAATCAAGAGAGTGAAAAGAAGTATTACAAATATATCCAGAAAATATGTTTTTTTAACAAAAAGTCTGTTTTCAGGAGTATGGAAAGACCATTTCCATCCGGTAATGCATTCCAACACATTTGTTATTGTCATTTTAATTAGTGCCACAATTTCAGCCCCACATTTCTCATTAATTAAATCACAATTTGCAGCACAGATTTGCCGAGCGGTATTGAATTGGTCAATGTTTTCAATCAATCCACCACCACCAGAGACAACTGACCCCCACCAAGCCATCATTGGCCAATACAGAATATCTGCATCATTTTGGAAATATTGCAAAAATATCGGGATGACACCATGAATCAAGCCATAAAATGGAAAAACTTGTTCATTGTGTAGGGGCGTTACTGTGGCTATTATTATTAAAGTCACGTAGAACACATTGGTTTTGAATGAATCCATCTTACTAACCAGTAGGCCCCTGAATAAGACACGATTGTTTGCAAATATCCCCAAAACTGATGGTGTAAAAAAATAGAAAATGAAGAAAAAAGAATAAGAATAAGAATAAGAAATAAAGTATTGATGGAAGAAGTTGTAAGCCAGCCAATCACAATTTCTTCCAAAATTGTGGTTGAAATACTTTTTTCTTTCTAGATCTCTCTACTCGATACACGACTAAAAAAAAGATCGGTTTAAATATACACAAAACAATACATAAAAACATAATGTTCAATCAAAAGTAATCTTCTTAGCCTTTTTAGACATATCGACATTTTTGAAGAAAGCACCATATGCACCATGTTCTTTCTTCTTAGTATGGGAACCGAATTTCATTAACTCATCAGGAACTTCTTGATCTGCACCTCTTAAAACATTACCTAAAGCACCTGCTAAATGTTTTTCATGTTCAGTGAATAATGTATGTGCAATACCTGTTTTACCTGCACGTCCAGTTCTACCAATTCTATGGACGTAATCTTCAATAGTCAATGGGAAAGTTAAATTGATAACGACTTTAACATTAGGGATATCTAAACCTCTAGCTGCAACATCAGTTGCTAATAATAAATTACATTCTCCCTTTTTGAAACTATCTAATGCTTGTTGACGTTGTATTTGAGATAAATCACCATGTAATGCAGCAACTTCAAAACCTTTATATTTAAGTGATCTTTCAATTCTACTTGCTTCCTTTTTATAAAGTGCAAAAATTAAAATTTTATCATTTTTATCTTTAGATTGATATTGATTAAGTAATTGAACAAGTCTTTTTTCTTTATCATAAGGATCAATAACTTCAACATATTGAGTAATTCTCTTATTTGCAGTTAATTCATCTCTGTTACCAACATTAACTTTAATTGGATTTTTCATAAATCCACCAGCTAATTCTCTAACTTCCTTTGGCCAAGTAGCAGTAAACATCAAAGTTTGTCTATTTGAATTAACACTTTTAATAATTAATTTGATATCTTCTTCAAAACCTTTTTCCAACATTCTATCAGCTTCATCAAGCACTAAATAATCAACATCTTTTAAATTAATACTACCTTCATTAATGAAATCAACCAATCTACCTGGAGTTGCAATAACACATTGACTTCTTGCAATATCTTTACGTTGTTGATCCTTTGGAACACCACCATAAACACAAACACAATCAAGAGATGTTGCATCAGTTAATTCTTTTAAATTATCATAAATTTGTGTTGCTAATTCTCTTGTTGGAGAAACAACTAAAACTTGTAATTTTTTATTATTACTTTCAACAATATGTTGAATTGCAGGAATACCAAATCCTAAAGTTTTACCAGAACCTGTTTCTGCAACACCAATAATATCATGTCCTTTAAAAAGATATGGCCATGCTGCAGCTTGAATTGGTGATGGTTTATCAAATTTAGATAATGATTTTACAATTTTAGAATTAATATCGTAGTTAGAAAGTGTTGAAAATTTAATTATTGGTTGAATATTAAGATTTTCACCATTTTCAATGGTGATTTCATTTTCTTTCAAAAATGCATCAATTTCAGCACTGGAGGTTGATTCAATTGATTTTGTTGGTTCTTTAGTTTCTTCATTAGATTCTTTATCTTTTTTATCTTTCTTTTCCTTTTTAGATTTCTTGTCCTTCTTATCCTTCTTTTCTTTCTTATCCTTCTTTAATTTCTTTTCCTTTTTCGACACACTGTCGTCACTGTGTTTTCTCTTCTTGTCAACAATATCACTCATTATTAATTAATTGATTAGTTGGCTGGTTGGTTCTTTCAAGATAATAATAATGGATAAGAGAGAAAAAAAAAAGAAAAATTTCAATGTTAGATATAATTTTCAGAAAATTTTTTTATTCGCATTTAACTCTTGGAAGAAAAAGAATACATGCATTTCGGCAAACCTTCCCGTTTGAGAAGGTATCATCTATATTATGTAATCTCAAGAAACACTAATCGTCAATTAACAAGTATTAACGGTAGTGAATTGTAGGTTGGGTATAGATTCATTGAAAATATTTGAAGTTGTTATCATTGTAGCATGCGATTTATTGCAAGATTCTGATAATCCTTTAATATTTAATACTTTTTAGAATTTAAAGATGGTATATTATATAACGGACAGAGTAAAAATACAAGAAACTACATTAGTAGTAGATAATTAGAAAAGACATAAAACAAACATTAACACAGCTATGGAAGATGATGGGATTGGATGAATGTTGATATTTGCAATGTTGGAAGACATATCAACTGAAATAATTGAAGAAGTTGATGATTGTGAATTTGTTTTTTCTTCAGTTGTAGTTTTATCACCAGTTATTTTATCTTTGGTTGTAGTTTTAGTTTCTATTGATTTTGTAGATGATGTGAGAAACTCATTTTTAAGTGAAACAGTCTTAGAAGCTTGGGAAGATGTCGATGAAGATGTAGTAAAGGTCAATTCATCATCAATTTCTGAATCATCAGAGTATGAGGAAAATGTTTCAGAAGAGGTCGATGGGATGTATGATGGAGATGAAGTGGTTTCAAATGAAGTAGTTGATGATGAAGATGATGAAGATGATGAAGATGAGGTGGTTTCCAATGAAGAAGTTGAAGAAGTTGAAGATGAGATAGTTTCCAATGAAGAAGTTGAAGAAGTTGAAGATGATGATGATGATGAGGAAGAGGATGATGATGATGATGATGATGATGGAGAAGATTGTGAAATTTGAGAATTGCTATTTGGAACATTACCATTAACCAATGAAGCAAATTCAGCTTCGGCAATACTCTTTCTACCATTAACTTCTCCATCAGTTGCCTTAATTGAAGTCCATTTACCGGAATTATCACCATAGATATAATTAGAACCAGTAGAATAATCTGCAACTACCAATTTATTAATATGCATTGAAAATGGAACTTGTGAATAATCAGTCAATCCACCTGCCCAATCAATTGTACCTTCACTATTAGAAGGATCTCCACCTGCCCAAATACCAAAATAGAGTCTCATTGGGGATTGTGGGAAACCTTGAGGATCATCCTTTGATAAAGTTCTAACTAAAACATCATCAATATACCACTCAACAGATTCAGTTGTCCAATCTAAAGTATAATTATGGAAATCTTCTCTTGGATCAGCCATATCATGATATCCACCTCTTGAATAAGTGGTTGTATCACCCTTAGAGAAATAATTGGATTGCATTTGAGAAGCATCACCACCAAACCATTCAAGATCAATTTCATCTAAATCATCAGATTGTAAATAAAATGAAGATATAACACCTTGACCTGATGCAGATTTAAGCCATACTTCCACTTTACCAAACATGATATAGAAATCAGAGACGAGAGAAGGATTATCAAATCTTTCAGCAAGAGTTAAAGATAAACCATCATTAGAATATGAGATTTTAGATGGTGTTCTATATGGTAAATAATGAGGAGAAGATTGTTGAAAGTCATTACTGATGGAAGTTGCCAATGCAGGATCTGGAGAACAATTGGATGCAGATAACGGGTTGCAAGTGGAGATTTCTGCGGTTGAAGCAGAATCATCGGCCCAAACGTAGGATATTAACGTTAATAAAAAGCACAGACGCATGGTTGTTCAGAAGTTGTGTGGAGATTATTAGAAACAAAGTTAGAGAAGCAAAGACAGGAACTGGGGTGGGAGAGAAGAAGTGCAAGCAATGGTGTGCAGAAAACTACGGGGCCCGGTGCTGGATATATATAGACGAACACGGAAGTTCAATGAGGTTGAATAGAGTTGATCAGCAACGAACAATGTCGAACAAAGATGGAGAGAGATAAATATAGAAGACAGGAAACTGAGTGGAAAATTCAGCCACGAAACGAAAAGAAAACAAACCACAAAGGGGATAGCGTGTTTCCTCTCGCTTGGAAAACCCAGCCTCCCGGGGCGTTTTTCTGCCCTCTTTGTCCGCCCGCCTTTTCCACCCGCCTTTGTCCGCTCGCCGCCCAGTTCCCACAACACGCCGCCTGTTGGCTATTTATAGCACACACATCTCTCATCTACCAGGAGCAGACGGAGAGCATCAGCACGGCGAGTTGCAGCACGGCGAGCACCCGCTGGCGTGGGGCGAACACCACGACGAGGTACAGCTGCAGCACGTAGAGCCCGCACCGCACGTGCCCGAGCGCCCGACGGTACTCCAACGAGGCGCCATCGTCGTCGTCGTCGTCGTCGTCGTCGCCATTACATTTGAAGTTCTTATGTCCAGCAGGTGCACCGCCACCCCTCTCTGCGCCGCTGTTCCAAAAAGCCTGCGCCACTAACAACAGAGTCAGGTGCACCGCCGCAAAAAGAACGACCGCAGGTACCGCCACACTGCAAAGTACCGCCACGCCAACACCGACCGACACCGCCGCATACGAGCAACAGAGCGGTTTCCTGGTGGGCACGTGCGCCGTCGCGACGTAGGCGACAAACTCCGTGGCCCGCAACGTCGCGCCGGAGAGCGCCCCGAGACCGCTTACCACATAATAAGCCATGAAGAAGTTCCCCGCGCCAGTGGCTCTCTGCAAGGCGTCGCCTGCGCTTGCTGCGATTGCTGCGCCGCCTGGGTTGCTGCTCCTACCACCACCAAAGACGACTGATGCCAACTGTGCCGCGTCGAAAAGCGCCTCCCAGTGGCTGGTACAGCCTATTCTCCCTCCTGCGTCAAGTGCCGCCACCACCTGTCGTCCCACGCCGGCCACGATGGAGAACGCCGCAGTGGGCAAAACCCATTGTGCAAAACTCGACACCGCCACCCCCATCCCAGCCAATGAAGTCGCGTGCTGCGCCGCTGCGCTTGCCAACACCGCCGCTGTCGCTGAAGGAACCACCCACGCAGCGACTACCAATACCGAGCATACCGTCGAGAGCGCCCGCGTCAGAGCTGCAAATGCCGGTGGGATACGTCTGCTGGGGCTCAACTTGGCTGGAGATGTCGTCGTCCAGCCCCGTGGCGACACGCCAATGATTGCAAACGAGCCATCGCCCCAGAGGGGTACAAGTGGCGGGCGGCGCAGTGACTGATTGTATGTGGCGGTGGCGGTGGCAGTAGTAGTGGCAATAGTGGTAACCGCTGTTCGTCCCGTCGATGTGGGCGGCTTAACAGAAGATTGAGCCGTTACCAGTTCCTCAGCAAACGCCATCTCGTGTCCGTAGACGTAGTGGAACCAGATAACAACCCCCGTAGCTGCAACAAAGTGGAAGACGTACTTGTAGCCCTCTTCCTCGGCGATGTTGGCCATTGATATCGTATCCAACCCAGTGCAACCTCCATGGCCTCCCATGTTGATATACGCCAATATCGGAACATTGAAAACGGAAACTCCAACGAGAAAATACAATCCGACGTAAATAAACCTCAACATCAGGTATCCTTGAAAATTATTCTGTCTATATTGCTCAATATTCAACCATTCCACCAAATCCTCCTTTTTACGTACTTCATACAGAAAGTATTCAATTATACTACATCTTTTATTTACATCTCTTTCTTCTCTTTCATAATTTGGGTAATAAAATTCAGGATATTTACCTCTCATGTAGTAAAAAATTACAATCTGAACAAAACACCAAATACTAGAATACATCACCGATGATAAGACCCATTCAAGGGACATTCCTTGGGCCTGTACTACATTACCACTACCTTCCTGTGAAGTCTTCAATAATTCAATCAAATCTTCAATTTTCATTGTTTAAAGAAATGAAATGATAAGAAGAGATGGAGAACGATTATACATATAAGATACATACATACATTTTACTAACAAAATCCTGGCAATTTTTTTTTTTTTTTGATTATTTCCCTTTTCAAATATCAGGTGCCCCAATACAACCTTTCCTTTTTACTCTAATTAACCAATGACATCTCCATTACAACGTATCCGGTCGGCATTCAACAGACAATCGTCTCGGTCTCCCCCTCCTTCTTCTACTTTACAACTTACATTGGATGATCCTCCATTGACCCCAATTGAACTTAATGGATATAAAGATTCAACAAGTCATAAATTACTAAATATTCAATTAGCAGAAGAATTAAGAAATAATTTACCTTCAATTATACAAATCAATCATTCATGGAATCTCGTTTATTCAATTCATCAATCGGGGACTTCATTACAAACATTATATACAAATTGTAAAAATGATCTTATTCAGGGGAATAATTTAAATAGACGTCGTGGATATTTAATAATTATACAAGATACAAATCATAATATATTTGGTGCTTATATAAATGATTATTTACATGCTCAAGAGGGGAAAAGTTTTTATGGTAATGGGGATTGTTTCCTTTGGAAATTAAATAATGATGATGATTTACAAATATATAGATATACAGGGAAAAATGATTTCATAATTTATTCAGATAATCATTTTATAAGTATTGGGTCAGGTAATGGGAAATTTGGTCTTTGGATCGATTCTAATTTAGAAATTGGAGCTTCAGATAATGTGGAGACTTTCAATAATGATCCATTGAGTACTTCATCAAAATTTCATATACTTGCACTAGAAGTTTGGAAAGTCTACTAAAAAATACATAAATATTCTTGCACTACTCGTTATAAAATACGATTATCCTTTACTGTCCCCATCGCTGGCTTTTCGATTTCATTTGGTTCTCCCTCTCCTCCTAATCCTTCACCTATTCCTGCTTCGTCTTCTTCTTCTTCATCGTCATCGTAATCACTTTTACCATAATTATTCTCCTCTTCTTCAACTTCTTGTTTGCCATCTTTGTCTTTAAATAAATCAATCTTATCAATACCTAATTCATCGTACGCATCACCCTCAATATATCCATTATCACTCTTGATATACCCCTTATTGTAATAAGCAACCCATAATTTACCTAAATAATCCCATTTAGTAATATCCTTTTCATCAAATTCAATAACTTCACCACTCATACTCGTTGATTCAATACCAATTTTATCATATGCACACCACATATAATTAGAACATTCTTGTGTCATTCTCCATCCTCTAGTTGGACCCCCATTGTTCAATTCAATATTATATTCAGCAGGTGGTGGTAATATACCATGTGTAATATGTAATGGTGATAAATATTCTCGTTTAATATCAATTAATTGTTTACCCTTATTACGTTCATAATTAATATCTTTATAATATGATTCAAATTTCTTACATGTTAAGAATCCAGAATTGAACCAATATAATTCATTAGTTGTTGAAATATGTGCAGGATGTGTAGTACATAATTCTTTACTATATAATCCTCTCTCTGCAGATAATTCACCAATGGCAATTGCAGGTTTCTCATTAAATTCATATGAATTACCCATAATTTCTTGTCCTAACCAAATAAATTCTTTTTCTCCATGTAATGAACTAGTGAATAATTTAAACATTTGCATCATTGTTGATGCAATTACACCATCAAATTTTTCTTTCTTATTAATCACAAATAATCCACTCTCCATGAAATGACGTGCAAATGATCCAAAGAATCGATTTTCAAGTACTTCATTACTAACACGAGGCATACTAAGATAATGTACTTCTTTATCATAATTCAAATATGATTTAAAATAATCAATTAATCCTTCATAAATAAATGAATTAACATCCCTATCTTTGAAAAAATATGCTCCATTGTTTAAATATTTCTCATGGGTGAAAAACTTATTGATATCATCAACAATAACAGTATCAGTATCCAACATGATCATTTCTTCATTTGGATTAAATAAATATGCTAATAGTTTCATACCGAAATGACCGAAATATTTCTTATATTTGGTGTTAATTGTTGGAGATACATCAATATAGATAATATCTAAAGGTTTCAATTTATTAGGAATTTTCATCGGCATATTACCCTTTGGTAATTTCATAATTGGTTCATTGGCAATATCGTTTAATAATTTGATTGATTCGAGTGATAGATCATTATTATGAACAATATAAATAGGTAATTGATTACCAGTGAGTCTTAAAATTGATAATAAACCAGACAATTCGGGTATTAGAGCATTATTTGACGTAATGACAATTCCTTTACCAGATAAATTCTGCTGTAATGATTTGATAAAACATTTGGAACTCAAATCTGGTTCTGTGTTGTATGAACTGACATTAATTTTTTCCATTTTATTGGAATATTTATAAAGTTTAGGATACGCTCCACTTAACCATGGGAACAGTTTCTCCGATATGGTTGAACAAATATCCAAAAGTTCACGAGAATCGGCACCAGAAAATGGATTCTGTTTGAGGAAAAGGTTAGAGAAGAATTTCAAATGAGTTAGTGAGTTTTTAATTTCATTTGCAGAGATTTGATTATGTTGTAATTTCGAATCTTTGATTCCCTTGACAACATTTTTAAACCAATCATCATTAATGCCTAATAATTGAAGTTCATCTTCTGTTAAATGTTGTTTAATTTTCAACCATTTCTTCAATCTAGTATTAATGAATTTCTTACTATAGAATGCATCTTTATAGATGATATCCTGTATATCATTGAATTCATATTTACTCCCCGGTAAGACTGTATAAGCGTAAAAACGTGCACGATCGATAAGGGACATTTGATCGTATATCATCGATGTATTTTCAGCTTCGAAAGATTCAATAATTGTGAAAGGATCAACTGAATTTTCAAATGTTGACGCCTCAATTGGTTCATGTACCAAATCATCCAAATACCCAATCGTAGACCACTTGTTGTAGAATTCAGCCGATTGGAGCTCTTCCGCCGATTTGATTGTCTTGAGGTATTTGCCCCGGAAGGTTCCTTCATAACTGTCATCCAATTCGAATCGGGGTTGCGAGAAGAAGGTTGCTTGGAACAGGACGTTCAGTGCAATACCCACGATTGCGGATATCACAAGCGCCCGCCTGTTCTTGCGTATGAGGTATTTTAGTCGTGCAATGGTGTACGACATGGTTGGCTGGCAAAAGAAAGCAGAAGCAGAAGCAGAAGCAATCGTTGAAAGCTAAAAATGTATTCCTTCTACCCCTTAATTATTTTTTATCACCGCCTTCCGAGGGCGCCAAAATCTACAGCGAATCCGTTTTTTCCCTTCAAAGCAGAGTGAGTAAGTACTAATTACTATTGTTGTTGTTAAAAAGAACTAATTATAATTAATAATATGGAACTATAGAGAGTATTTCTAAAGAGGTATCAAAGCTGGAATGTATAATAAACCGAGGTGGTGTTTTGGGTTGCAGAGCGCTGGGGGCCTTACATTAATAAAGCACCTGCAGCTAATGCAGCAGCACCAGCAGCGTAGTAGTTACCGTAAGCACCGTTAGCTGCGTTATCGGAAGCAGTAGTGATGGTACCATTACCCTTGTTTGCTGGACAGTCAGTGACTTCTGGACCACATGAAGTGATGGTTTCAATTTGGGTAGAAAGTGCAGTTTCAGTGATGGTGGAAGATGCTGCTAAAGCAGATGCTGCGAAAAGGACGACGGTAGAGAATTGCATTGTTATTAAGAGAGTGACTGAAGTTGGAGTTGACTTTGGATGCTAAGAGAAGATACAAAAAATATACAAACTCTTTCTCTCAACCATCTAAGTGGACTTTCACCTGCTTTTATATCGTTGAACATTCCATTCCAGATCACCCTGGCACGCTCTTATCTGGAAAAGCGCGTTTGGCCCCACTCGCGCATCGTTTCGCCGTAATTGGCAACACGTCAACAACTACAAACGCGCTTTTACTTCAAAGGCGCGTTTATGAAACACCGTTTCTATTGTTGACTGCTATTGTTACTGCTTGATTATCTTTATTTCTGTTCCATCTTCCTTGTCTTTTCTTACACACGGCCAAAAGTAAACCACAGACTGGATGTGCAAAACTCGCCGTTGGTGCCAATCACATTGTTAACCACCCTCCCATGTCGTTCCAGTTCTCAAGCTTTTGGGCAATCACGTTCGGGATGTTGTGAGTGAGCCAGACTTTTTGCTGCAGTTCTTTGTATTTTCTTTCGCTTAACCACACATTGTGACCCTTTTTACAGTCTCTGTCCATTTCCCCGTATTCATCCCGGTATGGACTATCAATAAAGGACCCTTTCCCGTTATCCAAGAGTAAACAACAGTTGTTCCGAGGTAGGAAAAACATACCTTTCCCTCCATTAATACACTCATACTTTAAATGCATCGTACATGATCCATACTCATCGCCATACCGATTGTTTTGAATATCAACAACTTCCGCACAGAATAGACAAATACCTGGCTCATCATATCTTTCCTCATCCCGCAACATATTGTAATAATTAACATAAAAATCATTCAATTCCTTTGGTAATGTAATAAGTTTGACCTGACTTGGATATTTGATCCGACTATTGAACAATTCATCTCGTTGTTCATTACTAACATTTTCAAATATCTTTGTGTCTAAATTTTTCAAAATCTCATCAATCTTTGGTAAATTCAAAACTTCACAGATCCTATCACATTCACGATCTCTATTGTTCATTTGAATCTTATCATCTTCAAATCGGGAAAATTTGGCAAAACTTAATATTAGAACTTTCCTCAAAAATGGTGTGATCATCTTCACTAACATACTGTAAATTACATTCACTAAATCATCTTTAATGTTCACAACTTCAATACTCATAAATTGGTTGATTATCTTGCGAATAGTAGAATATTCTCCAATTTCTTCTTCAAAGATCTGCGTTTTCAAAATTTCAACTTTCTCCTCATTCAATGAATTTAATTCAATATTTTCATTTCTTTTGATCAAGATCGTCATAATTTTCAACAATGATTGTTTAATATGCTTGATAAAAAAAATACCAACTAATCTTTGAAATGAGTATCCTAATGATTTAACTTCATCACAATAGATCAAACTACTAAAATAATCTTGTCCATTGAAAATTAAATTGTCATCTTCTAATAAATTATAATACATTCCAATCAAACTCTGAGGATATACTTCATTAGATTCATTGGCTATTGATTCATCTCTTTTGATACCCAGTGATGTCTTCATTATCTCACAGATTTGCAACCATACCCGAAGACTCGTAATGGATCTATTATTCAACTGATTAATTAATAACCGCTTTGTTTTACCACATTCATCATCTTCATAACCCTCTCCTCTTAGTGAAATCTCTAATGATTCAATCGTCCTATAAATACTTGAACCAAATGAGTCAAATGGCGGCGCAACATGTGCAACTCCAAATAAACATTCTTGTAAAATAAATGGAAGTCTAGATTCACTTGACAATGTAAATTTCTTCAATCCATCACTGCCTATTCTTTCCCTAATAAACCAATCCTTTGGCTCGAAATTTTTCTTCATCTCATCAATTATATTCAACCTTATATGATAAATCATTGTTTCTTTCATGATTTTATCTGACAATTTCACATTATCGAGTAATTTAATATCAATCTTCTCTTTGAAATGGTCGTAAAATTTTTTACTATTCTTCTTGTACAAAATAGGAATAAAGACATTGTTGATTGACTTACATAATGGACATGTAAATTCTCGTCTTTTAATATTCTCGGGGGTTGTTCTAGTGATTTGTGTATATTGCTTGTTAATTGAAGCTTCAAAATGTTGCTTATAACACTGAAGATGCATTCCATGTGAACAACTTGTAAAAATTCCGGCATTGTCTGTAAATCCTAAACTTTCCGGATCTGAATAATTGTCAGGGAATCCTGGTCCAATCACACATTGTTTCTCAATTTTATCATTATATTCTTTCAAATTAACTTCCGTTTGTTCAGTTTCATCTAAATTACAACCACCACCAAACGCATTGTAAAAATAATAATCATCATATGGTGGAACATACCTAAATACATTAGTTTCAGTGATATAACTGAAAATACCAAATACTTCATTTTCATCAGCAGCTGGCATATGGCATAACAAACAAGTATGCTCAGGAAACTTCCATGATGAACACTTCTTCTCATCATCGTCATCTTCTTCTTCTTCTTCTTCTTGTTCTTCTTCTTCTTCTTCATTTTCTTTGTCAACATTATTCCCCGTTGTTCCTTTATGACCACTAATCTCATTACGTAACATAATTCTATTTGAGCTGTTGCCTTGTTGTACAAATGAATCAGATGCATTCGTTAAACTTTCATCCAAATCCATTGCATTTTCTCTATCATTATTGGTAAAATATGTTCGGCTCATATTGTTACCCTCAGATAAACTTCTTTCGGAAGAACCCTCGCCTGTAAATTGTGAATCGGAACTCAAGTAGGCTGACCGTGGGATATCATTTCCGCTATCTATGGTAGCAGTATCAGTCAAATCGTCCATCATATTGATTTCAGCAAATTTTTGTTGCTGTCTTTTTAGTTTGGCCAGCAGCTTGTTTCTCTTTTTCTTGGCTAATTTCTTCTTTCTATCAATTGATAAATCAGAAATGGATTTATTATCGCTATCTACAAAAGCGTAATCATCATCCATGATTTTGACATTGAAATCAGGTGCATCAATTTCAATGTTGAAATTCATCAACAAAAGAATTGAATAAAGCTTTTTTATAATAAATTTCATTGTGGCTGAAAGTTCATTAACTCTATTACATTCATAAATTTTAGAAATTTCAATTAAAATCCTTGAAAGCTCATTCGGCTTTACATCTGTAATATTTTTATGGTTAATAGCTATATGCACCAGATGCAATGTTAAGCTTAATAATGATTCATTGTTTTCTTTCACTGATTGTTTGTTGTTGTTTGTCTCATCTATCAATCTGTTTTTACAATGTTGAAGTGTTTTGAAGAGAAATAATAAAAGCTTCTCGTCTAGCAAAATATCAGTAACGCGAGAAAATGGACTTTTGGACCAATCTATCATCTTAGGCATAATAACAACTTTAGAAACAGGGATACCGTCACGCCTACTGATGTATTTTTTCATTTGAGCAATACAATTTTCTCTTCTGTTAGAATTTAAATGAATATAAAATGGATCAATAGTTTCATAAAATTCGGGTTTGAGCTTGTAGTATTTTTCACTTGAAATCTCATCATACTCTTTAACAGGTTCGACGCAATATTTGAAAACAATTGGAAACTTTTTAAGAGAACATATATGGTCTGGAATTAGTGATACAATCTCATTGTATGTCTTTTGCTCAAAACAGATAGCATGAGTAATTTCATGTTCAATCATCAGAACTGTTACATTTTCAGCACCTAGTTTATGTAGATGTAAATCCTCTGTAACTAAGTAAATTAAAAAAAGCACAAATTCTTCCAAAATTAAATTTATTTGATGAATTGGATATGGTGATTGTTCAAAGTCCCCGTTTAGCCATGGTAATAATGACCATCTATCAAAAATTGAATAGGTAACTAATTGGGCATATCTAAAGTATCCAACGTATAACTGGCATAAAAATAAATCCCTCATATATCCAAACTCTCTACCACTACCGTATCTATACAAATTCATTTGATTTTTGATTGAAACACCATTTCTAACCCATAGACCAATTTTTATCTGTGAAACCAAAACAATTTTCCTTAATGAAATATCAAAAAGTGCCATGGCACCTTCATATTTTGGATTATTGTAAATTTCATTTTGCTCTTTAAGATAATATTCATATTCTCCTTGAATAATATCCATCAAATTCAACAATGATTTTTCGGAATCTACCGATTGATCCATTTCAATCATCCAAGAAAGCATAACATGTAATGGGTGTAAAAATGAAACAGTATCTTTCAAAACATCGAAATTAACAACATTGAAATCAGGATCCTCTGTACATGCCTTAAAAATAATTGGTTGCTCTCTATCTTCAGAAACTTGTTTAGGCAATAAACCCGGAGGTTTTGATCTATGAAATACGCTGTTAATAATATTTCTAATGATCATAATATATACAGATTCAGTAAATGGCTTTTTCATAGTATTGAATGAAGAATTATACCAACAGTCAAGCGGATTTCCTTGAGATAGCAATTTATTTTTTGGAACTCTACTTAAAATCTTACCAACATTCTCCGAAAAGTGTGATATTACCGACATGGCATTAAAAAAAACTGTATACTCTTGATTTTCATATTCGACATGTTTATCAGCTTCTCTTTTGAACGTAGGTCTGCCTTGAAAGCTTGACAGAAAGTTGACATATTTAGGAAAACAAACAAAAAATCTGAAAATGTTGTTGATATCTGGATTTCTGGTGATAATATATGAAAGATCTAGTAATACATGGGCCCATTTTCTATTCTTTAGTGTTGAAAATGCAATATTAGAATTAAACAAAACATCAATATTGTTTGAATTTATTATATTTAGCGTTTTGCCACTTAGAATATAACTGTGAATAGTTGTAATCATCTTAATTGCATCTCCGTGTTTCAAAATTAAGGAGGAGTTTGATGGCGAACTGAATAACTGAGTTGACAAAAGTGGCATAACTGATAATTCAGGTTCTCTATCAACCATCAAAAAAGTAGTCAATATTGTGTCATATATATCAATAAACTGTGCTACCAGCATTCGACTGTAAATTGAATTTTTTGCTAGTGAAGGTATGTAAATAGAATGTAATTTTATTCTGGTCATTTTGCAAAATCTGATATCAAAAAGTAATAAAAATTGTAATCTAGAACCTCTATAAGTTTTTGATTTTTTTTCTAAAGAATCATGATATTCACAGTCATTTTTCAAAGTTTCAGGTAAATCCCATTTTGGAACAGAAGCAAAACTTTCATTTATGCTTCTTGAATCAAGACTGAAATTGATGGGAGGAAAATCTGTTGGTTTAATTGGTCTATCTCTCAAATTAGTAGGATTGAGAAGAACCTTTTCATGAAACACGTCCATCCATTGATTCATGCACCCTGGGTTATATGCACTCAGAAATGTTTTAGGGATAACACATAATAAATCAAAATCCGATTTCACAATGTTCGACTGCGTAAAATCGTTGATCCAACTAATAATATCATCACACATCTCTTCACGGAAAATCTCTCTTACATTTTTAATACACGCCGTTAAACCTGTTGATGTTAATGATGATTGTTTTCTTAGTAATTCATTAATGTTCTCTGAAATTAGTACAACTGCTCGTCCGTGTGTATTACATCTTGTGGCAATCATTTCTGCATATTCTTTGACTTTACCTGTGACAAATCTAATCCTCTGAACAGCGTCTCTAAATTGATGAACTTGATCTGAATATAAAACCAATCCGTACTTATTAGTATCATTATCAACCCCGTGGTAAATTGATTGATTCAAAGCACACATTTGATGACGCAACTTAATCTTTTCAGCCCTATCGGAAGGTGATAAACATGATAACGAATGGTTTGTAAAATCGATAACAAAGTCTAACAAAATTCCCAGCACCTGTGAGACATGATCAAGTAATTCTTTATCTATGGTTGATTCAATAGAAATTCCATGGGGTAATAAATTTAAAGGACACTTAGAACCCTTGTATGCTTCTTCATCACCACAATCACAACAACCAGCAAAATCACGTTGGATAGTTGAACTATGAACATCATGACCTTGATGATCCTTTTCAATATAACAAAATTGGCATAAAGCACAGGTATCATCATATCCACATGTTAAACATCTCCAACATGTCTCCCCTCTAAGGAAACGATGCCCACAGGTTCTTCCATGGTGATTATGTATAGTATGGTCGATTTTCAAATCATGTTCTGGAATTCTGAAAAACGATGTAATTGTATTTTTCAAACATGTCCTTGCTGCATTATCGTATTTAAAATTAGAATCAAAAGCCAAGTTTAGCAGAAACTGTTTCATCAATGAGTATTGATCCACATTCTCTACCATTGTAAAAGTCTTGTTGCAAATATTAGTTCTTTGGTGCCAACCTGGAAAGCTAAAATGAAGAGCTTGAACATTTGCCTTCCGTCGGTGATCTTTTTTTTTTTTTCTCTGAACAGGCTAACAAATTCTACAAAGGCGATGAGCCTTCTTATTATTCTTTAAAGTTCTCAGGCCTCGATTTCACATTTCAAATTTCATGTTCATGCATTAGTTCTACGTAATGTTACACGGTTATATAGTAAATGGGTTTCTATGCTTTTATAAATTATCAAAGATCAATCAAGTTCACAATCTCAGGTTCTTTTGGTTTGACTTGTACGAATTCAGGCTCTTCTGCCGGTTCCTCCACCGGCTCTTCAATGGATATGGAAACTTCCTCAGGTGTTTCAACCGGTTGTTCTTTCAATTCGTCAGTTTCTGTAAGTGGATCTTCATTGGACTTTGCTGTAGGAATATTTTGGTTATTGGATAATTTTTGAGGAATTTTAGCATAACTTAAGTTTTGTAGTGATGCAAAAATAGGTGTAGCATTTTTCTGGGTTATTTGAGCTGTTATTTGCGATTCGGTTCCTATGTTTGTTTGCTGGGTTGGCTGGGTTGGCTGGGTTGTCAGCCCAGTAGTCTGTTGAAAGTTTCCAGGTGCAAGTTGATTAAAACCATTGTTATAATCTGTTGGCGATGGATAAACACTTGGTGCAGTCATTTGATATTGAGGTGCTGTTAAATTTGGATTTGGTTGATATTGCGCCATTGCTAAACCATGAGTCTGTTGATATTGAGGTGATTGTGTAAATTGCTGTTGAGCAAACAAATTATTAGGATTGGGCATTTGAGATCCGGTTTGTTGCAACGAGAAAACTTGTGGATGTTGTTGCCCAAATGTTTCTTGTGGTGACAAATAATGATTTGGATATCCTGTTTGGGCATAACTTGGAGCAAAATGAGAAGTTGACTGTAATTTTATTAATTCTTGCTCTTGATTAAATCGTGTTTGTAAGATATCATCATAGAGTCTACTAATGACAGATAGCTGAGAAAATAAGGTTTGATAATGATCAATTTGTGATTTTTGGTGTTGAATTTCAGCAGTTAGTTTTGGATGTAATAATACCAAATCAGATTTTAATTTTATCAACGATGAACTATCAACATTGGCACCCGATTTGACCTTATCCAATAACTGCACAAAGTCGACAATGCTTTTTTCTTCACTTCCTCTTATTCCTGCTCCAACTTTATGTATTGATGGTTGTACAGACATTTCATTAGATACTGATGCTTGACGAGAAAAGCTTGCTGATGTTTGCACTTCCTCAGATTTGTCTAGCAACAAATTCGAGTATAAACCTGTTGTGGTCTCTTTAGGTGGTTCTTCTTTTATATTTTTTAATTGAACGGGGGTGGAGGATTGTTGTAAATCTTGTAAACTAGCTTTAATTGCAGCATTCATCAATTCATCTTCATCATCCCCATCAAGTTGTGTTTGTAGGGAATCTACATTATTGATCTTGGGTATATACTCATTTTTTGTTGCCGTTGCATTTAAAGATAATTCGATTGCTTTTTTCAAATCATCATTTTCATCATTGACATTACTACTGTACTCCGTTTTTGAAATACTTTTCTGTTTATTATGTTTGTTTCTTTTCGCCTTTTGATCAGCATAACAATTGTCACAAACTCGAACAGGTATGGTAATTCCTAGTTCTGGAACCTCGATGCTTTTAGATGAATGCAAACTACAGAAAACACCACCACATGATCTACAGTGGTGTTTTCTGTTTAAAAATGTAAATAGTTTTGAACAAATCATACAAGCATCAGAGTCTTGCCATTCGGGTGCAACTTTTGATTCAATTAGATTAGAATCAATAAAATCTTTTATTAGTGGGAATTCCACTCCATCATCTTGTAATTTCTTATAAACTTGGTTAATATATTCAAACTTTGGATCAGTACTAACCATTATTGACCAAACTTGGATATTCTCCAACATATATTGTTTCAAAGAACTATCAATTGATTCTTTTTTCAACATTATAATCAAGGGATCCATAAATTCCTTTGACGAAATTTCACTTATAAAATGTTCACCACCATTTTTAATACAAAAATCTATCAATTTAAATGATGATTTTTGCATATTAATATTTTCAGCATCCATAAATCTTTTCTTAAGTCCACGCATGGCCTCCTTTGCTGGAATTTGTTTTGAACGGATTAAATCTGTGATTTCTAATGCGGTGGCAAAATCAATATCACCATTGGGAATTGACTCCGACGTTGCTTTTTCTACCTTTTCGTCGAATATTGGATATTTTGCTGACCCAAACCAAGACATGATACAAATTCAAATGAGCTGGTGGTTGTTTGATTAAATAGGATGGTCGAAGTCCTTATCTAGAAACGTAATTTATCATTAATATTTTGAATCTTAACATTGACTGCATGATAAGTTTCAAATTCATTCTCTCAAAAATAATTTATTGATTACGTAAGCAAGCCGACCCATGAAAATAGAAGAGTGTGTCTGCTAATGTTTCAATTACAGTAGTGGTAAATGCCAAATATTTAGAAAGTAAACTTATTAAAAAAAAATTGACCTTAGTCACTCTATATCTTAAAAGTAATATTTAAATGTGTAATTGAGAAGGGATTTCAGGAATTCCAAGAGAAGTATTAATGGAAGGACTCATAATATTATGATCTATTAAACTACCAATACTTCTGGTTGGTTTTAATGATATGGTATCATTTGCAGTTTGATCCTCTGAAAAAACAGATCCTGCTGATGAAGATGTATTATTAATTCCTGACATTTGTCTCAAATTTCCGATATCTTCTAAATCTTCCTCTAATGATTCTCTAATAATTTTATCCCAGTCACTTCTAACGACAAAGAATAATTCAAAAGATGAAACAAAGACTAATGCAAAAATCATACCTATCCATAAACCAAACAATTTCAAATCACAATAAAATCCGAAAAAATATGCAACTGGTAATGCAAGAACGTAATAACTAAATAAATTCAAATAACCACCAATATATTGTCTACCTTGACCACGTAAAACTCCACCTAAAACACAAGCTAAACAATCTGGAATTTGATAAACTGCACCAATCATCAAAACCTTGGAAGCTAATTTAACAACTTTTTCATCAGTTGAAAATAAGCTACAAATTTTTTGAGGCCATGCTGCTAATAAGAATCCATTAGCTATACCGAAAATAACGGATATTATAATAACTGCTTTTGTGGAAGTCATTGCAGCTAATTTTGAATCTGAACCTATGAACCAAGCAATTCTAGTTGAACCGGCAACAGAAATTGCAAATGGGACTTGATAAATTGTAATACAAATAGTGGAAATGATTGATTGAGCCGCTAATGACTCTGTACCAAATCTTGAAGAAGCAAATGAAATAATTTCAAAAGCTAGCCATTCAGCTTCAATCATCAAAACACCAGGACCAGCTAGTTTGAGAGCTTTGGACCAATTTTGGAAAACACCAAATGACCATCCACACCAACATTGGTAACCATCAATGAAAATTGTATAAAAGAGTAAACTCAAAGCCATTAATGTATTGGTTATAACAATAGCTAGAGGAGCGCCAATAAATCCAATACTATATGTTTTATTCCAAACTAAAATGTATGTTAAAAGGAAATTTAAAGGAGCACAGACGAGTAAAACAATTGTAGATGCATGGAAAATGCCCTGAGCCTGTAAATATTGTTTCAAAACTTCAAAAACTATGAAACCTGGTATACTCCATACTAAAACTTTCAAATATTTAGCAGCCAAAATACAAGGTTCAATTTCAGTTATAACTGCTGAAAGTAGTGGATAAGCTCCCCAATTCCAAAAGATGAAAATAGGAATATATAATATCATCAACATTAAAAAACATCTTAATGAATGTAATCCCACCAGTTTATAGTCTTTACGACCAAAAGCTTGTGGGCAAAGGGTTGATAATGATGATGCTATACCTTCAATTAAACCAAATGAAGAGATATTTGCCAATAGATTGGATAAAGATACTGCAGCTAATTCATTGGAACCGATATTACCAACAAAAAACACAGCAGAGACTGTAAGTGAGAATTGAAGAAGGAAAGTAATGATAAGGGGAATAGAAGAAGAAAATAACATTTTAATTTCAGTTGATACATTTGTATCAATTGGTTGGTATTGACCATCTTTAATGGAAGTTGATGCTAAATTGAGTTGTTTTGCCTGTGATGAATACATTGAAGATGCTCTACGCTTTTGGATCAAAAAATCTTGATCTGGATTGTGGTTAATATTCATTGTTGTGAATGATCCATAATGAGGAATGTCATGATCGTCAACCATGCTAGTGTTGGGGTTTCGAACATTGTCCCTGTATGATGCTGCAGACATTGTCGTTCAATTGGCGAATAGTTGGTTTGTAAGAAGTATGAAGAAAAACGCCTAGAGGGTTAAGTTTAAGAATTGGGCACGTTGAACTATATCGAATATGAACACTTTGATTACTGACACATGTCAAATCGATTGATAAGGACGAAAAGACTACTCAATTAGGAAGGTGGTTGCATGCAAAAGTTGCAAAAATATTTTTAGAGTCATGGATTAGGATATTCGGTTGTGTCTCCAATTGAGTGTGTATACGTATATAGTTTTAAACAAGGCAATTACATCTAGATGAATGTATATGTATATATATCAGAAGGAGAAGAATGAACGAAGTATGTTCCGACAATGCTTATGTTGTAGAGCTTTTTGTCTTGATTCTAATTTCTTGATTTTTCCCTGCAAGTGCTTGATATCACACTTGTGTACTTCTATATCACGCACAATTGCACTGTCTGTTGGAGGTGTAGGTTGTTCAAACGGCGTTAGTGGCAATTGAAATGAAGACAAGTCGCTTATTGTGGGAATTCCACTGTATGAGGAGGCGGGAGAGCGTGGCTGTGGCTGTGGCTGTAGCTGTAGGGCATCAAATAATTTATACTTGTCTACAGGGGAGGACTTATACGATGTATTGGCATTGAACGCAGTCTTGGATGTAGTTGCAGCTTCCTCCTTTTTTACTACAGTTCTACGAGGCGGAAGCCGTGGAAGCGGTGGATTCAACACTCCGAGAGAACTAAGATCCGATCTCTGCAAAGAGCCTCTGTTTTCGTCCTCTGAGCCGGGCACCACTCTCAAGGATGCCACTTTGCGACGCACGCAGGGTGGCATTGAGGTAGCTTCTGGCACAAGGAGGCGTTAGTAGGAGAGACAAAGAAGGGAAATTCAAACAGGATTATTCCTTCCCTTCCCACTCTTTAGTGTATGGCCAGGAGGGAGCCATATATAAAGTAACCAAGACAGAAACCCTCGAGGGCAACACCAAGCCCCGCGCTCGCTGAGCCGCTAGTGGCCCGTGCATCTGCGATGGCAGACGACGCACAAGAAATTTTTTTTTTCTGTTGAAGTGCGGGCGAGGGCTCAGTTTCATTGGGACGTTCTGGAAGGAAAAATTTTTCCCTTTGAGGGGGCCAATTTTTTGCCACCTGCCATTTTGCGAAAATTTTCTGCTGCCTTTTATTTAAGACTATCCCCCCCATTTTTCTAGTTGTGACTATTTAATTCCATTTAGTTCTTCCTTGCATTCATTTTCTTCTTCTTTTCTCTCTTTCTTTTGACAAGCAAACTTTTATTACACAAAATGGGTAAAGATAAGCAACACGTTAACGTCGTCGTTATTGGTCACGTCGATTCTGGTAAATCTACTACCACCGGTCATTTAATTTACAAGTGTGGTGGTATTGACAAGAGAACCATTGAAAAGTTTGAGAAGGAAGCTGCTGAATTAGGTAAGGGTTCTTTCAAGTACGCTTGGGTCTTAGACAAGTTAAAGGCTGAAAGAGAAAGAGGTATCACCATTGATATTGCTTTATGGAAATTCGAAACTCCAAAGTATCACGTTACCGTTATTGATGCTCCAGGTCACAGAGATTTCATTAAGAATATGATTACTGGTACTTCCCAAGCTGATTGTGCTATTTTAATCATTGCTGGTGGTGTCGGTGAATTCGAAGCTGGTATTTCCAAGGATGGTCAAACCAGAGAACACGCTTTATTAGCTTTCACCTTAGGTGTTAGACAATTAATTGTTGCTATCAACAAGATGGACTCTGTTAAATGGGATGAAAAGAGATTTGAAGAAATTGTCAAGGAGACCCAAAACTTCATCAAGAAGGTTGGTTACAACCCAAAGACTGTTCCATTCGTTCCAATCTCTGGTTGGAATGGTGACAACATGATTGAACCATCTGCTAACTGTCCATGGTACAAGGGTTGGACTAAGGAAACCAAGGCTTCCGGTGTCGTTAAGGGTAAGACCTTATTAGAAGCAATTGATGCTATTGAACCACCTGTCAGACCAACTGATAAGGCATTAAGATTACCATTACAAGATGTTTACAAGATTGGTGGTATTGGTACTGTGCCAGTCGGTAGAGTTGAAACCGGTGTCATTAAGCCAGGTATGGTTGTTGTTTTCGCTCCAACCGGTGTTACTACTGAAGTCAAGTCCGTTGAAATGCATCATGAACAATTAGAAGAAGGTGTCCCAGGTGATAACGTTGGTTTCAATGTCAAGAATGTTTCTGTTAAGGATATCAAGAGAGGTAACGTCTGTGGTGACTCCAAGAACGACCCACCAATGGGTTGTGCTTCTTTCAATGCTCAAGTCATTGTCTTAAACCACCCAGGTCAAATTTCTGCTGGTTACTCACCAGTCTTAGATTGTCACACTGCCCACATTGCATGTAAATTCGATGAATTAATTGAAAAGATTGACAGAAGAACTGGTAAGTCTGTTGAAGACCATCCAAAATCTGTTAAGTCTGGTGATGCTGCTATCGTCAAGATGGTCCCAACCAAGCCAATGTGTGTTGAAGCTTTCACTGACTACCCACCATTAGGTAGATTCGCTGTCAGAGATATGAGACAAACTGTTGCTGTCGGTGTTATTAAGTCCGTCGAAAAGGTTGATAAGGCAGGTAAGGTTACCAAGTCTGCTGCTAAGGCTGCAAAGAAATAAGTTCAATGTTTTTAATTGAATAATTATTTATCCATTCTATAACTATTAATCTTTTATAATCAAAATATTGACTTTATTATTATATTTACGCAAAGATAGACAGATAGACTGTTATCTTCAAAAATAAGATATAAGGTTTAAGCTCTTGAATAATATGAAAAGAGTGCAACGATAAAGAATAGTTGTTGAGATGTACGTAGGTATGACGAGGGCACCAATATTCTCATAATATCCACATTCGGAGTCTTATCGCTAATTTCTCCTCTCAGAAAGAAGTCAACGGACAAATTACCTTAATAAAACGTCCACTTTATAAAAAGAAATTTTAAATTTTAGATTGAGATTGCTGATTACAATTTCTTATGTAGGAGTGGTCCGATTTTTACACTTTATATACATTTACTCTTTTAGGAGCAATATTATTAATTATCCTTTTTTTATTACCTTTTAAAACACAAGCCCTTTATATAAACAGAGGAAATAACCAATTTACGTAAATTTTTGAAGGAAAAATGGGTATTAAAAAACAACAAGAAAAGATGGAGATTTCCAAGCTTGAAATCATTGATTTAAATGATAACTCAACTGACAATGCAAAGAAGATAGTTCATGCATCATCAACTCAAGGTTTCTTGATGTTTGAAGGACATGGATTTACTGAAGAGGAAATTGATCTTCTTTTCCAATTTTCTCATGAATATTTTAAAGAATCAATTGAAGAAAAGAATAAATATACTATTCAATCAAATAATGGGGGTTATACAGGAATGGGTGTTGAAAATTTAGAAGAAGATGATTTAGATAGAGGATTTGGTGATCCAAAGGAAGGTTTTAATTTTGCAAGTTTTGATTTAAAAACTGGTATTCCAAATCAACCAATACCTGAATTTTGGGCAGATAAAATGGATATAATTAGTAATACCGTTCTTAAATTACGTGAAGCATTGAAAAAATCTTTAAGATTATTATCTGTTGGATTAGAAATAGAAGGTGTTGATGGAATTGATTCTGAATGGTTTGTTGAAAGACATCATGATGATCATTTATCTGGTACAGCATTAAGATTTTTACATTATCCATCACCAGTTAAACCAAATGCAAATGAGGAAGAAAAGGAAAAATTTAGAGATTTAAATGTTGCAGGTGCTCATACTGATTATGGTACAGTTACAATGTTATTTCAAAAAAAGGAAGAATCTGGTTTACAATTATATTCTCCAATTACTAAAAAATGGGAAAATGTTCCATATGTACCAGTTTCAGAAAAATATAAAGCACTTGGTGAAGCTGCACCACTTATTGTTAATATTGCTGATCAATTATGTTATTGGACTAATGGACATTTAAAATCAACAATTCATAGAGTTAGATTTCCAAAAGAATTATTAGATCAAGGTAGAGATAGATATTCAATTGTTTTATTTGCACATCCTGGTGATCAAACTCTTTTAGAACCTGTCCCAAGTAAGTTTATAACAGATATTAAAGGTAGAGGTGCTTCTCATTTTATGGAGAAACATGGTGCTTCACAAACTGCTGGTGAACATTTGATCAATAGATTGGGTAGTACTTACGGTTGGAAGTACTGATTTTAATTAACTTGTTTTATTTAAATTATTCCTTTATAGACATTGTATATCTAACTGCTTTTAATTCTGTTTTCTTATCAAACTACCGAAAAAACGTATAAAAATTGAATCCCAAAATTAAAGAGGAAAAAGAGGAAGAAGAGGAAAAAGAGGGAAAAGAGGGAAAAAACACGGCTGTGGTGAGGTGGATAGGGAAAATTGTTTCCCTGTAAGGTGCATATTTTCCGTTGTTCCTTTCTACAGACAGGCTCATCTATTTGCGACACTGGTTGCCATCAAATCCAGGGGAAGTATGTTTAAGGGTATTAAGGAATGGGTTGGGTTGGAATCAAAATCGAAATCGAAATCGAAAAACAGAGATTTCCCCCATGATGAGTTTCTGGGTTTTGCAAACAATAATGATGATGTTTACCTTTCTGATAATGAATTGAGGAAAATTCATGAACGGATTCGGAATTGTATTGATGATGATAATTATGTATCCATTGATGATACGGTTGATAATACATTGCGATTGATGCGGGAAGAGACTGATAAATGGTATAATCGTAACGATGATGGGGAGATTTCTGAGTTGGAACAATTTGACAACTTTAATGGTAATAATAAGAAAAATAATATCCCAACTGGTGAAATGAATAGGGGAGATTTAGGAGAAGATGCTGAAAATGAAGAAATAATGGCATATTGTCTACGGCTTGAAAGCAATAACGCATATTTACTACAGCTGGTTGAGAAATTTGAACAATTGAGTTTCAAAAAAAGATATTCTGACTTGTTGATGGCCAATGAAAATTTACAAAACGAATATAATCGTTTAAAAACCACAAATGGTAAAGTATATGGTAGCTATTGTGATTTACTTGAAGATATCAAAAAGAGACAGATACAAAACAAACAGTTGAAAGAAAATCTTGAAAGTATATCAAAGAAAGAAATCAATAAAACTTCAGAGATAAAAAAGTTGCAACTAGAGTTGGATGAAATGAAAAGGGAAAACGAACGAAATTCGAATAAGATCGCTGAGTTGCGCAAATCCAACCAGACAATTCGTAAAACTGTGTCGGATAAAGAAGACGAGATAATAAAACTGAAAGGATCGATGATGGTCACGAAATTGAAACTAGAACGAGCAGAAAAGATGTTATTTACACCGGGCTCTTCTGAAGATGTTGGTGTGCAAACACCAAAGCTTTCTCCTGTTGTCACTGACGAAAATGAACCCGTGGAAGTGTCGACCCCTCGCAAAGACACCGATGATACCATAGCTCAACTGCAAAGAAAGTTTGCATCAAAGTCCAAGATTGTTACGTAATATATCATTCTCTTTGATACCGCTCTATCAGTTAATTTTTATGATTATTGAGCCGAAGTTGTGAATAAACCCCCCGGGTAATGAAGCAAAGGGTGTATTAATTCGGATTCTTATTAAAAAAAAGTATAGTATAACCTGTTATAGAGAAAAGCCCAATGCACGAATGATTGATTGTGCATGAATTATTCCCCCCATTGCTGCACAGAAATTGAAAAAAAAAAGAATATTAACGGCATGAAAGAAAAAAAAGGGGCCGACAGGAACCATTATCAATAATCCATCTATCTTTAATGAAATGTTGAATCAACGCTATGTCATCTCCCCATATGTGGGACACGGATGCAGCTATGGGAAAGGGGGAAGACATTATGTTGCAGGAATGTGATGAGTATGAGACAAATACATCAGCTGAGGATTGTACACATGACCATTTTGACAATTATCTCCGATACGCAGACGAAAACATCTCTTTTACACCGACTCGGAAAGTTCAAATCACAGTTCGTGATTTATCTATTAGCTCAGTTACTCGGGGGAAAAACCCTGTAAATGGTCTATCCAAGATCTTTGGAAAATCCAAATCTACCCATAAAATATCGGATATTGAAACAAATGACTCAATAAAAACAATTTTACATCCAATGTCGTTTGATATCCCGTCAAATTCATTGACATGCATTGTTGGTGGTAGTGGATCTGGTAAAACTACATTATTAAATTATTTGGCAAATAGAAAAATAAATAAAAGTTCGATGGTACAGAATGGTATTGTCAAATATAATGATGATACCGATATAAATCAATACAGGAATGCTTATGTTATTCAACAGGATATTTTAACCCCTACATTAACCTGTTTTGAAACATTGTCATACTCTGCAGAATTAAAGTTGCCTAAACTTACATCAAAGATTGAACGTGAGACTTTGGTTAATGAAATTATTCTAACTTTAGGTTTGAAAGAATGTAAAGATACTTTAGTTGGAGACAAAAAGAATAAAGGGCTGAGTGGTGGTGAAAAACGTAGATTGAGTGTTGGTTTACAATTGATTTCAAATCCATCTATTTTATTCCTAGATGAACCAACAACGGGTTTGGATAACTATAATTCATACTTGTTGTGTAAGTCATTCCAACATTTGGCTAAAAGATTGAACAAAACCATCATTATGAGTATTCATCAACCAAGATCAGATATTTTCAAATTATTTGATACAGTTTTGATTCTATCAAAGGGGAAATTATGTTATGGTTCATCCTACGATTCCATATTCTCACATTTCAATTCATTAGGCTATAAAATACCCGAAACAAAGGTTAACCCTGCAGATTTTTACATTGATATAACGAGTATAGATAATAGGACAAGATATCAAGAAATTGAATCAACTAAAAGAATTGAGAAAATCACAGCAATTTGGAAAGAATACATGAGTCAATTACCAGATATACATTCAATGACATTAAAGATTGATGAAAAAACTGATGAAAATGATGTTTTCATTGATACAGGTCGAGCTCCTTTTTTTAGAGAAGTGAATATCTTGGTTAGAAGAAATTTGAAATTACAATACAGGGATCCAATTGGTTGGTTTTCAATTTTGTTTGAAGCTTTGTTTTTAGGATTAATGACAGGTTGGTTATTTTTTAAACCAGGACTTTCAGTTGCTGGTAGTAGATCAATGCAATCCGCATTGTATACATCTGCTTCTTTACAATGCTATTTGTTTCTGTTGTATGAAACTTACAGATTGTGTACATCTGACTTGAAAGTATTTGATAGAGAAAGAATGGAAAACTCAGTTTCAATTCCAGGGTTCTTAATTGCTAGAAGAATTTCAAAATTTATAACAGAAGATTTTTGGATTCCTGTGCTATTTTCATTAACTACATATTTCATGTATGGATTAAGACTCGATTCTGCCAAATATTTTTGGAAATATTTTGCCGGATGCTTGATTTTTCATTTGAATACAATGACTTTTGCAACATTTGCAGCTTCTGTCAGTAGAGACGTGGCAATTGCTACATTGGTCAGTAATTTGAATTTTACCTTTCAATCTATGACCAATGGTTTATTTGCTAATGCTAAACAATTACCAGTCTACGTTCGTTGGTGTAAATATATTGCATATCTATGGTATTCTTTTGGTTATTATGCAAGTAATCAATTCACAGGGTATGATGGTGGATGTTATCAAAAGCTTTCAGATAACCCCAACGTCAATGAATTATGTTATCAATTTTCAGGAAGTTACGTGTTAGACAACTTAGGTTTCCCGAATAATTGGAATGCATTACCCATTTGTGTCGTTTTAGCATTCTGTATTGGACATTATATTGCTGCTGGTATTATATTTTATTTGAAACCTTTGGACATTACAATGGGTAAAGAAGTCAAATCAAATAGTACTATTGACAATTCGATTGATTACTCCCAAAAAGTTGAAGAAATTTATAATAAGGAGAAACTTGAGAGTGGGCCTCAAGAATTGGGTATTGATGAGTTGAAAGATATTGAAAATAAATCAAAAATCACATTGTCAATTAAAAATATCAATTTAAGTGTTCAAAATAAACTTAAAAAGTCAAATAAGAAGATTCTGGATGATGTCAATGCTGTTTTTCAAAAATGTAAGATGAACGTCATTATGGGACCTTCAGGGTCTGGTAAAACTTCACTTTTGAATTTAATTAGTGGAAGATTATCTTCAAGTCTTCTAACAAAATACACATGCTCTGGAGAAATATATATGAATAATTATTATATTGCAGACTATACACTTGTCAGACCGATTTGCTCTTATGTTGTTCAAGAAGATGATCATTTATTATCGTCAATTACAGTTAGGGAAACTTTAACATTTGCTGCACGGTTAAGATTATCCAAATCTAATTTAAGTACTGAAGAACAAACGTATATTGTTGATGATATTATTTTAAAGATGGGGTTGAAGGACTGTGCAAATACTATTGTTGGTAATGATTTAATAAAGGGTATTTCCGGTGGTGAGAAACGTAGATTGTCCATTGCAATCCAATTGATTTCATCCCCTAAAATTTTGTTTTTGGATGAACCGACATCTGGATTGGACTCGTTTACTGCAGCATCTATTATTGAATGTTTAAATAAATTGACTGCATTGGGTACTACTGTGATCATGACCATTCATCAACCAAGATCATTGGATAATTTTGGAACAATCCTCTTATTAGCCAAAGGTGGACATGTTGCGTTTGATGGAACTGAAGATGAAATGATAACTCATTTTACGAAGTTGCAATATCCAATCCCCAAATTGACAAATGTGGCTGATTTTGTTATTGATTTAATCTCGTATAATACATCCAATGAAGAAATTGAATTAGAAACCAAAGAAAGGGTTGATCATATTATAGAATCTTGGAAATTGGTTGATAATGTGGAAATACCTAACAATGTCGTTATTTTACAAAATAAAACTGAAGTCAGAAATATATTCAAGTCTATCATCAAGGAAAGAGCTGCATTTTATATTGGATTTTCTGTTCTCACTATTAGACAATGGATTGGTTTGGTGAGAGATAAAAATATATTGATTGCCCGTTCCAGTCAAGTCACAGGTATGGCAATCATTTTATCTTTATTTTTTGCAAGATTGAAAAGCAACATGTCTGGTATACAAGATAGATTAGGTCTTTTACAACAATTTACCGCCTTATATTTTACTGGTATGTTGAATAATATATCCTCATATCCTCAAGAAAGAGATTATTTTTATTATGAGTATAACGATGATGTTGTTGATTTGAACTCGTTTTTTTTCAGTTATTTATTGATTGAAATTCCATTTGAAGTCATCTCATGTTTAATATTTACAGTTTTCATGATCTTTGTTGTTGGATTCCAAGTCAATGCGAGCTTATTCTTTACCATGTTTTACGGTACATTTTTAATTGTTAATGCTGGTGAATCTTTAGGAATTTCTTTCAATACTGTTTTTGAACATCCTGGATTTGCTTTGAACGTCATTTCTGTTTTTTGCTCCATTGGTGTGGCCATGGCAGGTCTTTTAGCAATGACTCTTGATAATTTTTTAAAAGGTATCAATTATCTTTCTCCCTTGCATTATTGTGTTTTCATTATTTCCAATAAAGTTTTCAACTCATCGTTGAAGTTCAAATGTACTCCGGAGGAACTCTTGCCTAA
Source organism: Pichia nakasei (assembly GCA_030570355.1). Lineage (NCBI taxonomy): Eukaryota > Fungi > Ascomycota > Pichiomycetes > Pichiales > Pichiaceae > Pichia > Pichia nakasei. The sequence continues at coordinate 38,501 of JAJLVL010000004.1, forward strand.
TGGAGAATGTCCATTTACAAATGGAGAACAAGTTTTAGATGCTTACGATTTGCGGGTTAATATGGTTTTGTATTTTGTTCTATTTGCAGTGATGACAGTTATTCAAAGATGCATAAGTTGGTGTTTTTTGAGAGTAAAATTAATGAAAATCAACATCAAGAAACTTAAATCAAATTAATTTTGTATAATTATGTACATATATATAAGATGCTTTTGCAATAATCAATTTTAGGAAATGTACTCTGTTTATAAACTCGTTGAAACCTTGGTATGAACGGCGAAATATCATGCATGTTCATTAGTAGAATAGCGACATGAATTTTCAACCAATTATAAATTTTAGTATGAGGTTAATATTGGTGTGAGTGTTTACGTGTTTCTTTTACCAAGGTACTCTTTACTCAGCAACACAATTCAAACAAAGCCATGAAGTTGGCTGTGATACGAATTTTGGGAGTTTTTTTAGCTGCAGTAGTCAGTGCAACTGAATCACAGGATACAATTTTGGATGAACATGAAATAATACGAACTGGAATGGATGCCGAAATCCAACTGAATATTGACCAGGAGGATATAGATACAGATAGCCTCGATAAAATAACAGAACAAACTGAATACCCTGATCCAACTCAAATGCCACCGGTAGATATTGTTGATGATGATGTCAATGAGGAACATCATGAACCAAACCAGAGAGAAGTTCGTTTTTTCAATGAGGATGAACAACATTATCCAAATTCAGAGCATCTCAATATCAAACCATTGGAAGGTAACAACATGTTATTTTCATTTAATTTTGATGTCAATTCAACAACAAATTTATATTCTCATGACAACGATATAATATTTTATGATGTCTTTCCTAAATCTATCGGTTCTATTTTGAAATCGGCGGACGTTAGAGAGTTGCATGTAAGATTTGCACATGGATGGTATGATTCTGAGCTAAACGGAAAATTAGTTGATAATGGTTTTACAACTGGTGGAACTGGTGTTGAGTTATGGGCAAGTATTGAAGCTAATTCCAAAGAAGAAGCTTTTGAAAAATGGATCCAATTGGCAAACTCGTTATCAGGTATGTTCTGTGCGTCGTTTAACTTTATTGATAATTCGATTACTACCACGCCTGAAAAATTATTTGCAAATACCATTAATTTAGAAGATCAAGTGATGTTACAAGGAAGTATCTACAGGTTTAGAAGTGCATTACCAAGAGAACCAATCTGTACTGAAAATTTAACTCCATTTTTGAAACTATTACCAACAAAGGGGAGACAAGGTATATCGACACTTTTATCTGGGAATAAAATTTTTAATGCTGATTGGTCATCTATGGCTATTGATGTTGTTACCAATTGTGATAGTGGTGATATTAATAATTGTCAACAGAGTATGAAACAATCGATCAATATGATATTGAATATTCCAAAAATTTTGGAAAGAAATGAAATGCCAATTCCAAAACCTACACCGGGCTCGGAGTTGAGATGTGATGAGACTAAATTGCATGATGCGTACAATTGTTTCCCTCTCCCGCCATCAAAAGAGTTGGACTTTAGTTTCATTGATTTATTTGGTAAACAAATTGAGGGTGGATCCTTGCTGGGATCAGACCCGACAAAAGTATGTCTTGATGTGGACTTAGATAACTGGTCAGTTGAAATGAGGACTCTAGCACCGGTTTCTAGTTTTTTCGAAGAATCTAAATTGTGCTTTCATTTAACGTCCAGTGCACAATATAATATGGCGTTCAATACTAAAGATGCATCCCTTATTAAACATATTGATCCACCACCTTTTTACGCATCAAGATCTTTATCAGGTTATTCTCAAGATAGTGGTGGATTTAGACATGATTTATTTAATCCAGGAAATGAGCCACAAAAAATTGTTATATTTGAGACATTACCATGGTTTGTTAGGTTATACATGCACACATTGACTTTGGTGATTAAAGGTGAAGATGATACCTCAAGTAAGGTTTTGAATGTTAATGATCCCGAGTTATCACAATTTGTTAAGGAAATAGTGTATAACCCTGCAATTGATAGAGTTGCGCCAACACATTTTGAACTTTCTGTAGAAGTTCCAGCACACACAAAAATTAAGTTTACTTTTGATTTTGATAAAGCCATGTTACTATATGCTGAATATCCACCTGATGCAAATCATGGATTTGAGTTGCAACCTACAATTTTTGCTTTAGTTGATGAAAAAGATAAAGTCAAATATGTTATGCGTACTACAACAAGTCTTCTGGTCCTTCCAACTCCAGATTTTTCCATGCCTTATAATGTTATCATTCTTACATTGACAATTATGTCTTTAACATTCGGTTCCATCTTCAATTTGTTGGTTAAGAAAACTGTTACTGAAGAAGAGGCTGAAAAGCATAATAGTGAAAGGCCAATTGAAAAAATAAGAAGAAAAATCCGCGGAATTTTGGGCAAATAAAACAGAACATGAATTGGTAGCAAAGACTTAAATCCTGTGACCAAAGAATGGGAAGCAGAATATGCTTTTTTCATTAGTTTTGGATTTATTTGAATACATATATATATAGAGAGAGTTCTGTATATTTTAAATTATAAATAGGGCTAATGTTGTCACATCTTTGGATTTTATATATAATATTTTTTTATAGAGTAGACATTGCATTTGTTCTTGATTAGTTTATCTGATAACTCAATCAAAGTATCACATTGCTCATTGATTTTGAAAAGCAATGGCATTTCTATTTTTAAAATCTTGGTTTAAATCAAAGATTGAAAAAGAAGAAGAATCATTGGAACAAGATTATGTAGATAATACCAGTGATACTAGTGATACCAATGATGTCAGTACTGTTGAGGAAGGTCAAAAAGAGATTTGGCAACAGAGATCTACATTGGCATCTTACAATAAAATTCATTTGCTGGGTAAAAACAAAAAAGATGAAACCGAATCATGTCATACTGCAACAGACAGCTCACCAGTTTATAGTTGTTTGGTGTTTGATTCAAACAATGTGAATTTAATGAGTAGCTACTTGAATCAAGACTGCGAATATGACAACAATAATGATAATGATTCTTGTGAACAAACAATAGAACCAATCCGTAATAACATTTTTGGTGATGATACACAATACTTGGTTTATAATCCATTCACAAACAAACTTGAGCATCCAAATAATATCCAAAATCCATTTGATGATGCTAACTATATTGACTACATAACACCTGAAGAAGTTTTTGAATCACCCGATAGTAAGCCTTATATTTCAATTGATAGCAAATTAGCAGAAAATATTGACAATTCTAGCTGGAATTTGAAATGTAAAGAAAAAGAAAATGAGAATAATATTGACCATCCTTCGTCATTGAAAGTAATAAAAGATGAATCAAATATTAAGCATCATCATCAAAGTTCGTTCAGAAAACTTTTGTCCGAAAATTTCAAACGTATGTTTCAAAGAAAAACTTTGGAACCTACTACTAACGCTAATGAATCTGCAATTTCTGACAGTTCCACTAGTATTCATGAATCAATTAAGAAAGTTTCCAATGATTTTATTTCATCTTCTTACTCCTCTAAATTGGGGTTTAAGAAAGTTTTTTCAAATCAAGAAACTGATGATACTAGTGTACATGGAAGTTTAGTTGAAAGTAATGAGATGGAATCTTTTATATCCAATGACAATCAATTTTTTAATCTTATAAAAGCACAAAAATTCAAATATTTATGTTTTGATAACGAAGTCAGAAGTTGGGAGAAAACTGGACAGCTGCCATGTGTTTAATTGATAGTCCTTGTAATAAAACATATTATATTTTTTGTGTTTATTTACTTTTAGTTATATTTCGACTATATTCCTTACTTTTTTTAATTATGTTTATTGCCTCTTTTTTTTTCCACATTCTCCTTTATTGGATATTAATCAATAAATAGCATACATATATTATTTGCATGTATAATAACAAAAACTTAAAAAACAATATACAGTTTTATATAAAAAAGAAATTGTTGAATGACCTTATTTCCCCATATCCCTGTTTGTTTTTTTGTGCCTGGTATCTAAAATTTCACTTATATGTCTTAGCTTATTCAAAAACAGGCGTTTGTCGACAGTTAAACTAAACCATGATTCAAATTTGGCCTTTATTTGCTTCAATTCTTTACTTACTAAACCTGTAGGGTTGTATTCTCTGGGATTTAACAGGATATTAAACAATTCATTCCATATTTCAATTTGCCAATATCGTTTGATTGGTTCAACTAGTATATTCTTGCCAGTTTCATCTTTTCTGGTTTTTATAGGACAATTAAACAGTAACAGGTGAATTAAATTGGCAACACCATAGTAATCAGGTTCATACTTCCATGGTGAATTGTTCGAAAGCTCAAAACAATCATGAACATTGATCTTATCTAGTCCACAGTGAAATTCAATATTAGGCTCATAAAGTGATAAGTCAATGGCTTTGTTAAAATCAATTAATACTATATCATTGAACGCAATTTTATTTTTATTGCATGATGATTGTATATTTATCATACAATTTTCTGGTTTGATATTACAATGCACAATATCTAATAGATGCAATTTGATAATGTTTGAAATGAGTTGGATTGTTAAATAGATAATAATAGTCTCCTCAATTAAATACTTTCCCGTCAAAAAATGTTGATCAACTGAACAGCTCACCAAATCTAAAAAGGTACCTTGTCTAAAATATGGTAGAATCAAAAACGATTCATCTTTATATCTGTAAAATTCTTGTAGTTTAATAAAATCATTTGAAACGTCATTCAGTTTTGATAATATATATGCTTCCCAAATATTAGCCGGAAATTCAATTTTTATTGCGTTCAACTGACCATTCATTTTTTCACTTAAATAAACAGTAGAAAAATCTCCCTGGCCTAGTTCCTTTGTAACACAATAATTATTATCCTTTCCAAAATCTATCATTGCTTGTCTATTTCCATAAATAGGGCTTGAGTTTGGTTTAAAGATTTCTTTTAAAGTTTTTAACTTGGGGTTATCAAGACTTGAAAAATCATGAAATTTCAATTCTTTAAACAAATCTTTTTCTATTTTTGCTATCATTTCCAATTTCGTCATTTCATCAAATGGATTTATGAGATACCCTTCAAAACTTTTTTTTTTTGTAATTATTGGATTATCTACAAAGGGCGAACTTAATAATGCATCAGTCCCATTTGGAGTTGCTTTGTTTAGCTCTTGATGATTTTCTTCTGCTTGATTTATCTTTAAATTCAATGATTTAGTTCTTGTAATTGTATCAGTAAATATATCGTTAAATTTATCCCCAATTATGGCATCTAGCAAATTTTTCTCATTATCACAGATAGATTCTGTTTCAGTTTTATTCTCAATATATATATCATTTTTTTCGTTTTGGTCCACACAACCTGTAATTTTCTTATCGTTACCTATTTTTCCAAGGTCCGGTTTGTCCTTTTCAAATGTAGAGATCTTTTGATTCACTCTTTCACCATTATTCTCCGAAAATAATCCATCTTTTGATTTTTGAAAATATTCCAACAATGGAGTATCATTAATCCCTGGAGACTTATCGCATGGTGAAGTAATGTTATTTGTATTATTAATTACATCGGTTTTAGCTTTCTTAGTAATTGGAGTATTGAATAAAGAGGATGGCAGGCGTTTGTTAGTATTAGTTGTGGTTAAAGTATTATCTTCATGTTGATTGTGTTTCATTGGTTTATTAAACATCAACAATACATCAAGCCAACTTCTTGTGTTGTTATTGGAGCTTGAAGGTATAAATAATTCTAAATTAAAGTCATATACCTCTTTCACTGTTCCATTGGGTAGAACCACAGGAGTCGTGATGGGATACTGATTTTTTATATCATTGAAAATCTCCATTTTTTCCTTTTTATCCGATTGTGGCTTTGCAGTGAATGTTTTCAACTTTTGACCTTCCCATGATGTTGAAGGTAATACATTTTCTTTTTTAGAATTTTTTATTGTGTCTAAATGAGCAAATGAATTGTTAGCTTGATCATTTATACTTTCACTTTTACCATCTTCATTATCATTAAATATTTGAATTTTTTTCATATTTTTGGGCACTTTGGAGATTGGAGTATTAGAAGAAGTAGCTGAACCTACAATTGGAGCTGAAATCGATGTTGACAGTCCCAACCCATCAGGATTTGTTAATCCTCTATTTTCTTTAATTGGTATAGAATCATTCATATGTTGCAGTTTCTGTTCTTTCCTTTGTAAAAAATCATTATAAGACTTTAATAACCGTTTATAGGGCCTTGCTTTTTTGGAAATACCACTTTTGAAAATTGTATCAGCTGTATCCCATTGATCATTCAATTCAAAAAATAATGAGTAATTTTCATAAAATAATGATAATTCAGAACCTATATTCTTCTTAGACAAATAACTAAAAACATCACCTGGATGATCACTATAAGATATATAGTCTAACCAAACATTAAAATATCTCACTTCGTTTTTATAATAGTTATCATCCTTAAAATCATGGGTTGTCCTTTCCAACACTTGGATGTAAAGTGAGTCATTGTTACCTTTTCTATAACTTTCTCTTATCCATTTCAAGTAATTGAGATACGATGTTAATGGATCATCTAATTCTTGAAGAATTTCGGAACGTAAACTGTCTTCAAATAGTGAAAGTTGATGAGAAAGCTGTGAGTTTAATTTGTCTTGATCTGCATTAATAATTTCGTTCAATTTTGCGGCAGAACGTCCTTGAGAGATAGGTTTAATGTTTTCCTTATCAACTTCCAAGTTTTTGAAGTTGGTTATGGGATGCATTGGTTAGCAAAAGGCTATCTCTGGCCGTAGATATAGCAGAAGCAGTAAACCTGTTGTTTGGTATTGAAAAGAAGAAAAACAGGGTTGAAATGTAAACAAAGAAGGAATGCGAAAACTGGAAAAATTTAGTACACACTTAAAAACAGATAGATGAAATCACTACAATATGTGATCTCAGAGGATAATAATACACCTAAAATATATCACCAAATAGGAGAACATACAACCAATTGTGGGAATGTTGATTATGACACTACGACACTTTTTCAGATTGACGAAGACCAATGAATTCTCTAAGGCATTTGGCACCATTAGGTTCTTCCCAATGTTTTTTCAACTCATCCATTGTCTTGAAAGTCCTTCGACAACCCCAGTTTATGACTCCAATTTTACCAAAACATGCAATATTTTCAATCTCTTTTGTAGCCATGTTTTTTGTAGGAGGCTTTGATACTTTGTTTCGGGTGCCTGGTTTAGTAATCGATGCTTTTCTCGGTGTTTTCGTTGGTGTTTGATGAATTTTGGTAAGACTATTTGTCTCCTCTGCACCTTTCGTTGAGTTCATTATTCGATTATTTCCATTACTTATAATCGTAGTTCCTTCATTAGTATTGTTCATTTCATCAGTATTGTTCATTTCATTAGAATGTATCTTTGTTTCTTTATTTTCTGATGAACTGTTTCCATTAACAGAAGTATTTTTATCTTTTACATTCTTATTAGTTTTCACCCCATCTTCATTTTCATTACTTTCTTTCAGATTTGTTTCTCTAGAATCTTTGGCACAACTATTGAAACTTTCAAATAGTATTGACTTAACAGAGTTTTCACTACATTGAATAAATTCTTTACTTAACTCGAATTTCTCAACATACCTATTATATGAATTGACCACATCTGGGTTGGCCTCAGGTATCATAACTTCTACTTCTTTCCCATTCTCTATCACACGGTCTCTCACGATTTGTCTCATCATACATGTTTCGCATAATTGACAAGAAGGGCTTTCTTTGTCCTTGTGACAGTTGATAATGTATGTTTGTTTGATCTGCTTCTGTAGTGGTGCTGATATGGCTTCCGTCGGAAGGGGTATTCGTATTCCCTGGTGCACAAACGTGTGTATCGACATGGACTCCTGTGTTTCCACTCCGGAAGTTGCTTATCAGCAGGAGAATGTATTTATATGGAGTTCTATTATTCACCGAAAGACTTAAAATCCCGTCCTTTTTTTTTACGTTGAACGGTCACCCCAGTAGTACAGGTATAAAATTAAAAAAAAATTGTCCATTAATGATCCTATTTACATGATACAAGTGCTCTTAGATAAAAATAATATAATGATCATCATAAAATGTCAACACATCTCAATTACAACCTCCCGTTTCCTTACTTATCTTCAGGATCAAGATATTTTTTGAACGCTTCATTTTTCTCCTTAAATGGACGAGGACCCAGTAAACGAATCATATCTTCTCTTGTTATGACTTCCTTCACTAGTAACTCTTCAGCAACTTTCTTAACTTCATCAATCTTCTCTGTCAGTAACTCTCTACATTTTTCATGTGCATTATTAATTATACGATGAACTTCGGAATCAATCAATTCCCATGTTTCTTCACTGTATGGTTTATGAACTTGCATATTGGTATCCTTTGGTTCAAATACAATTGTTCCAAGCTTTTTAGACATTCCTAATTTTAAAACCATTACATTAGCCATTCTAGTAACTTTTTGTAAATCATCTGCTGCACCTGTTGTTATATCATCAAAATTTAACTCTTCTGATACTCTACCACCTAATGCCATAATCATACGATGATTAAATTGTTCTTCACTAGTTAAATATTGATCATCTGGTAAATATTGTGCATAACCTAAAGCTGCTTGACCTCTTGGTATAATTGAAACTTTTAATAAAGGATCAGCAAATTTCAAATACCAACCACAAATTGCATGACCTGCTTCATGATAAGCAACAGTCTTCTTTTCTTCTGGTGATAAAACTCTTGATTTTTGTTCTAAACCAACAATAACTCTTTCAATTGCTGCTTCAAAATGTTTAATTGTAACAAATTCTGCATCATTTCTAGCTGCAATTAATGCTGCTTCATTACAACAATTTGCAATATCAGCACCACTAAAACCTGGTGTTAAAGCAGCTAATTTACCTGCAAATTCATCAGTAATTTGATGTTCCAATTTAAGTGGATTTAAATGAACTTTATAAATTGCCTTTCTACCTTCTAAATCTGGTTTATCTAAATTGATATGTCTATCAAATCTTCCAGGTCTCATTAATGCTTTATCTAACATATCTGCACGATTAGTACCTGCTAAAACAACTATATGATCAGATGATTCAAATCCATCCATTTCAACTAATAATTGATTTAATGTTGCTTCCTTTTCATCATTTGATCTCATTGAATTTTTCTCTCTTGAACCTCCAATTGCATCAATTTCATCAACAAAGATAATACATGGTGCCATTTTTCTTGCAGTTTTAAATAAATCACGAACTCTTGATGCACCAACACCAACAAACATTTCCACAAATTCAGAACCTGAAACTGATAAAAATGGAACACCTGCTTCACCTGCAGTTGCCTTTGCTAATAAAGTTTTACCAGTACCTGGAGGTCCTGATAAAATTGCACCTCTTGGAATTTTTGCACCTAATCTTTCATATTTTTGTGGATTCTTTAAAAAGCTAACAAATTCCATAATTTCTTCCTTTGCTTCATCACAACCTGCAACATCTTTAAATTGAACTTTAATATCAGTTTCTTGATTGAATAATTTAGCCTTTGATTTACCAACATTCATAATTTGATCAAATGGTCCACCTCCACTACCACCTGAACCACCTCTCTTCTTCTTAATTTGATTTAATATATAAAATGTACCTCCAATCAAAATTAAAGTTGGTAAAAATGGTATAAAATAAGATAAAATACTTGTTCTCTTTTCATAAGTAACAGGTATACGTTCATTTAATGGAATATTTAATTTTTCTTGAACATTATCAACTTCAGATTCAAAAAATGATAATGAACCAATTGTGAAAGTAACAAATCTTGGATTTTGAGAATTAATTAATTCTGCTTTAACAAATGAATTGTTTATAACTTCAATTTTAACAACTAATCCCTTTTCTAAATATTTTGTCAAAAATTCTTGGAAAGTTAAATTATTTGATATTTCAGATGGACCCAATGCATTCAAAAAGGAAAAGAAAAATGTAAAACCTAATGAATAAAGAAGCCAATCTTTAAATGGTGATTTACCACCAAAGAAATCATTACCATCTTGCTCTTCTTTTCCTTCTTTTCCTTCCTTTGAATCTTTTCCATCTTTCCCTTCCTTTTTATTTTCCTTATCTACTTTATTTCTTTTATTATCTTCATCCCTTGTAATATTGCTAAACTTAAACAAATTTACATTTGTACTCGTAAATGTTCTTATACTCGAATTATTGATTATTTGTCTTTGAACATTACTAGAAACATTAAATTTGGTTATTGAACGACCAATCAATATCGGTCTCAATGATACCGTTCCCCTCAATGACGCTAATCGAGAGAACATGATGTTTGTATGCGAGGGGTAAATATATAAATAAGAAGCAGACTACCCTATTCCACTCTCTCCAAGACACTCTAAGTCAAATAATTTTGCCACTGTAGTTTTAAAGTAGAAGATTTATTTACTAAGACATCTTTTTCTTTTTTATTATTTGCTCGGCGTCGCGTCGGTTGGTTTTCATTACTTACTTACATGATTTTAATCAGTTTCAGGTATTTGAAGGGATCAATGTATAACACAGTTTATTGGTATTTATATTGGGGGGATGTTCAAAACAACTAAAGCAAGTTTATTTGATAAGTTCTCCTTAGTAACACTCAATGATTTATTTGAAAGGTTATGCATGGAAATTTTTTTAATGTCACTGAATTGATAATAAACATAATCTAAAATGATAATTAAATATTATATTGATCACCTGAATATAAATGTAAGTTTAGATGTTTTCCAAAAGTTCAACAATAATTGATAAGTATCTCACTACATAGTAACTATATGTTGGCCAAATTTGGCAAAATAATGTCGAAAAAAAAATATAGAGATGGATATATGGTTGTATCTGCAAAATCCAATTCCTCCTATTTATGAGAACAGTGTAAGAAATATGTTATGGAAGATACAGTACGTTAGAGGATTAGAAGGAGATTATTTGATTTTCAATGAAAATTACTAGCGTACTTCTAAGGTCCGGAGAACTTTTAAATAATAAATGGATTTCAATTAGTTCAGTGCCCACACCTTATATTGAGATGTATTAATTCAATATCCTGGTTGTTATTGTTTTTGAATATAGTAAAGAGAGAACGGAGAGGGGGTAGTATGACTACATATTACCGATATTGTAAAACTTTTACAAGTTTGGATCAACATATAATTGATACTAAATGGGATGCGATTAGATGACACAATTGGAAATTATTTACAAAGACTTAATGAGAGTATTTTTTTAACCATAAAGTAATCATAAAGGAATCAATGGTGTCGATATTTATAAGAGATTGGAAACAATTCAAGGAGTTGCAGAAAAATCAAAATAGGATTCAATTTAAACTCATTATAACACATCAAATTAAGTTTCGAGTTGAAGAGTGTATTGAAAACATGCTTGCAATGTATAGATGTTTTGAAGAAGAAAAAAATATTTAAGGGACAAGTCTAATATTCAGATGAGGAAAATTAATCTTTGTTTAGATTTTATCATTACTGAAAATGTATCAAAAGGTATTGAATAATGTATTTGTATAATTGTCAAACATTGTGATATCCAAAAAAAATTAAAAGACTTAAATTTCATAATCCTAATGATGAGGAAACCAAGGCTCATTATGATTTGATCATTGGATATGAAACCATCTAAACCAATTTAAAGACTTTGTGCTTTTACTATGATAATGTCAATTGGGTGGATGTTCGACTGAAGAAGTCTTTTTCTTTCTTTTTTTCTTTTTTTTTTCAAGTTCCAAAAACATATACAAACATTTGAAATCAAAATCGATGATGTTTATAAGTAATATTATTTCATTGAATTAACTTTTTCTAAGGTTGATCCAATCTCTGAAAGTGTTGAATATTTGATATTTCATGATAATAATTATCAATATTTGTTTTGGATATGAGAGTGAAAGATTTCGTATTTTTAAAGTTGAAATGATTTTTTTCATTTATTCAAAGATTGATAAATACAATAAAAACTCAAGAATGTTGATGATAATACATGATTAGAAGGTTTCATCATCTAAAAAGTCGTTATTTTCAAGTGAATGATTAGACATGAATGAGTTATTAATTGGTATTGGGGAAGTGATTGAAAGGGGGGAATTAGAAATTAATGAGAGATTGGTTTGTTCCACATCATTTTCCTTTTCATTTGATTCAAGTTTGTTTTCTAATTCATCAGTTTCAGGTGGTAAAAATCCATCTTCTGTGGCATACATTATTTCCAGTATATCATTGATCAATTCATTTGTTGATAAATTTATGGAATTTTTCGATTGCAGTATATTTTGACAAAGTATTTCTATATCTCTCAATTTATTGAAATAGAAATTTCTTTCAATTTCCAAGCCATCTTTGAATTTTTCCAAGTTATCTACTTTTTCTAGCAGGTCTGCATTTTGCTGTTGTTGTTGGGGTGGTGGTGGTGGTGGAAGAGGTGGTGTTGGTTTTGAAGGAGTCGTTGATGGTCTCTGTTGAGGGTTTTGTGGTGTCATTGAAGATCTAGCAGGGGTGATTGAAGGTCTTATCACATTGGATAGTCTGTTCGATGTTCTTGCGGGGGTTATTGATGCTCTTGGAGTAATTGAAGATCGTGTGTTGGGTCTAGATGTGTTATTATCATTATTATTTTCAAACCATAAACGTGAAAACCATTGTAAGAATTCCAAATTATCTTGTAATCTACATTTCATTAATTTTTCAACATTGATGTTTCTATTAATACCGACTTTGTTAAAGCCAAATTGTAATAGTTTGAAATTATTGGTAATTTGGAAATCAGTTTTAGGTTGATTTATTATTTTAGAAGGATTTATAATATTTGGATGCAATGAGTTGAAAATGAGACAATAAACCACGCCATTACCGCATTGCTCCACTTTAGTATAGTTGAGATTGAACGTGGAGTTGATCCAGCTGATCAGTTCGGATTTGGATGCAATCATTGTCGCAGAGAAACAGAGGTTTGTTGTTGTTGATCTTTCGCATGTAGATGAAATATGCATTATTTTCATGTCAAAAAGGGGGGAGAAATAGAGAAGAAGAAAAAAAGAAGGAAAAGAGAAAAAGGGAAAAGAAGACGGTTACGTAAGCGCGTTAGTGTGAGTAGTTGTTGCTTCAAAGAATAATTGATTGTAATGGTGATATAAATATAAATATATAGTTCATAGAATAAATAGTGGCAATCAGATGAAAGGAGATGGCTTGACCTTTCTTGCATCTAACTTGGAGTGGTCTTGGATGGTGTTGAGTTGAGTGTTGGAACCTGTTGGGAAGTATCTACCAGGAACGGTATCAATAGAAGTGACGAGATTACCATAGGAACGTTTTTCCACACCGGGGAACATCATCATTTCTTGGATCTGTTTCTGTAAGGAGACTCTGTTTCTATATGCAGAGAAGTTATCCTTAAGTTGATCGATGGAATGTTTGGATGAGACAATAGTGGTTAATGCGTCACCGTTATGGGATGCCTTGTATTGTGCATTGGCGTAAGAGTATGTGGCAACAGAGACGACGATTGCAGCAGCAATGGCGGTTTTGGAATTGAGAATAGATTCACTTTCTGCGAGTGGTGGACCATGATCGTGATGACCGTGGTCGCCGTGATGGTCGTCGTGGCCGTGGCCATGGCCGTCATCGTGACCGTGACCGTGAGCAGCGGAGTAGGATCTTGCAGATCCAGCTGTTCTGGCCAGTATGGAACGTGGGAGGGTGCGTGCGAGCATTGCTGTCTGGACAAGGTACAACACCAACCAGATTCAGCAGCTCCAGCAGCAGCAGCAGCAACGGCCGCCGAGTTGACTGGTTGATAGCGTCTCCCCTCCCCTCCTCAAAGCGAAAAAAAAAAATTTGGGAGAAAAAAAAGGAAATGGACGCGTCGATGGAGGGACGGGAAATGCTGCGACGCGTCGTTTATATGGAGAAAAGCACTGATTTGAAGGCGGCCACCCATCTGCTCGTGCAGCATGTCGGGGCCCCTATCCAGTCTTCTTCTGCAATGCAGAGTGAGTCTGGCGAAGCCGGTGCGGCGAGAGACGCCGAACACGTGGACAAGGTCGAGAGTATCGATGATATCGACAACATCGACGACATAGACAATGATGACGCGGAGGAGACGGGTGATGGTCTCTTTGGCGATGACGACGAGGAAGAGGAAGAGGGAGGAGAGGCGGTGGAAGATGGGGAGGAAGTCCTCCCCGAGGAGCATCTGAACAGGACGAGGATCTCACTGTCTCGACATCCGGTCTCTGCACGAGGCAAGGCGCTCATCTTCAACGTGCCGCGGTTTCTGGCAGTAGATGCAGTGCCCTTCAACGTGCCGCGGTTTCTGGCAGTAGATGCAGTGCCCTTCAACCCGGCCAGCATCACTTTGGCCGACGCTGCAGGAGCTGAAGAGGAGAGTGTGGCGCAGACAAACCAGTTCAAGGCGCTCAAGACCGCCAATGCTGTCCGTTGGAGGTATGCCAAGACTTCTGCTGGTAGAGTGTACAAACAGAGTAATGCCTCCGTGGTTGAATGGGATGACGGTTCGCTATCTCTCAGACTGGGTGACGAGATCCTCGACTTTCACGGTAAGGACTGCGAGAGTGTCATTGCCGTGCGGGACGACACTGCAGCTGTGACAGTGCTGACGCCGTTGGCCGTCACCTCGGCGGTGGATGTCAGACCTGCCAGCACAAAGTCCCAGGCGCACCGTAGTTTGGCCAATGTTCTGGCAAACCGAGGCCGTTTGCGGGGGGTGAAGACGCATGTGCCGCCCACCGCGTCCAGTACGCCCGTCCAACCTCTCTCTGCGGCCGACGGGGCTGCCGAAGCGCTCTCTGCCGTGAAGCGTGCCGGCGCAGACCTCTACAGGTAAGTGCAATGTGATGCAATGTGATGTGTAGTGTAGTGTAGCCGCTTTAAGTCACGTGTATAGAAAAAAGAAAGACCACCGCTTCAATGTTGACATTTTCAGGATGGCGCATTTACGACTGCATCTGCTTTTGCATCTGCTTCCTTCCCGGTCTTCTGCTTCTGCTTCTGCTTCTGCTTCTGTTAGCACCAACAATGTCCTGGAACGCATACACAGACAACATCGTCGGCTCCGGCTGCTTCGACAAGGCGGCCATCTTCTCTGCAGAGGGTGCGCAGTGGGCCAACACAGGCAACCTCAATGTTTCCGCTCAAGAGTTCTCCCAAATCGCAGGCGGGTTCCAGAATGCGGCATCTGTGCAGATGGCGGGCTTCCACGTCGAGGGCGTTAAGCAATTCTGTATCAGGGCTGATGAAAGGTCCGTCTACGGGAAACACGAGCAGGAAGGTGTCATGTGTGTCAAGACCAAGCTGGCCGTTATTATTGCTCATTATCCAGCAGGTGTCTCCGCCGGTAACGCTGCCAACGTTGTTGAAAAAATGGCAGACTACTTAATAAGTGTAGGTTACTAGAATATCTATACATACATACATATCTATATATATACGCTATTTATATAATCGAATCCATGTTACTGAAAATACTAATCACAGCAGAGACAACTTCTAATTGCAACTCTTTACCACCAGCTTTCTCAATCTCACCATCAATCTCAACTCCTAAATTCTTGCCTAACCCAATCTTGGATTCGCTCGTGTTGAATGGACTCTCGCTGAAATCTGTTAAGATCTCATCAGCTCTAACAAAGGCATTGTCTCGTTCATCAAAAGTCAGGTTAACCATCACATTCTCCAACACATTGGCTGCATAACATCCACAGATTAGAACAACACTTCGTAGATATTTCCATTCCAATTCTTCTTTAAAATATTTACCATCATATTGAAAGATGATGTTCTTATCTTTCAACATCGTTAGAATCCTTCCAACAATACCATTCTTAGCTTCCATATCGTTGATTGGATGAGTGGCCATGTCGAAAAGTAAGAAATTCTTGTGTTCAGTTCTTAAAACACCCTTATCAACTAATCCCTTCGCTAATCTCTCCCTCACTTGCTTCAATTGGTAACTAATCTTCATCAAATTCCAAGTTTCTCCACTCAATAAATCAATCCATGTAGTTACACTAAATAATTCCTTCTCATTCTTCATGATTTTCAATGCTTCATCCAATAAAGTCTCGCCCGTCGGTTTACTATCAACAACTTCAACTAATCTTTCACTCAATTCAAACCGTCTACGTGCAGAATCATTCACCATCTGGATCTTACCCCGAAGAGCCAATTCAATCAAAATCAATCCTCTCAATGAATATGAAATATTGTCATTCCAAAATGATAGATATCCTTCCTTGTCCTTGAGTCCAATTAACAAAACCTCCTCCAACAAAGTCAAATACGGCTGTTCTCCTCTAGGAGCCTCATCGATGCTGACATCGGAAACACCCTCGGCATCTCCCTTACCACGACGTCTGTTCAATCCACTCATCTTTGCCAAAGGAATAAGATTTGGTTCCTTAAAAAGAGTCAATTCGCAGAAATCTCACACCATTAACATTTCTCGCACTTACTTAATTAACTTCAATCAATATCTATATATATCTCATATATATTCTCTATTATCAAATGAAGGAGAGAGCTACATTGAATGAAAAATTATCGGTATTGGATTACCTCCATGGTCCACCTGCACACACTCAAAGGGAAACAATCGATCATTTCAATAACTTCTCTAATTTGAAATTATCACAATCAACATTGTCAAATTGGTTAACAAATGAACATGAATTACGTAAAAGAGTCAAAGATAATCCAAACTGGAAAAATTTCAAAAGGAAACCAATATATAGACATAATCATAAAATATTGATTGAACGATTAAAGAAGAAAACAAATGTATCAGAAAAGGATATTATTGATACTTTTGCAGAATTAAATAATGGTTCTAAAATACCTAAAAAATTACTCAATGAAATACTTCAATCTTTCAATGTTAATACCATCAATTCATTATATGATGATATAGGATTTGGTACTAGACTTATACATTCTCAAGATTGGTTAGGATCATTTAATGATGATCTTTTCGGAATCCCAATTTCATCCGATATCGAACAAGTACTTTCATTACCACAACCACTTCAACCTCCTCAATCAGAATTACAACAAGAATTACAATCACAACCAAAATCACAACCAAAACAACAATTACAATCACAAATTCAAACGCATGAACCATCAGTTAAAAATATTTTCACTGGTAACAATACTAATTCATTACAAATTGAAAAAATCTTGGAAAATATAACTAATGGACATGTAACTCTTTATAATTCTGGAACTTCTGCAATTATGGGAATCCTTACATATATTAATCCTGAAAATATTTATATATCTAATAATGGGTATAAGGGAACACATAATGTTATTAAACTATTAAATAAATTAACTAAAGTCAAATCAATACCCTTGGAATCAAGTTTCCAAATCTTACCAAACTCCGTTATAATCATTGAATCTCCAATGAATCCAATTGGTTATGTTCAAGATATTTCTTATTTTGCCAATTTAATTAAATTATCCAACATTAAATCTTGTTATCTAATTGTTGATTCTACACTTGCTCCTCCACCTTTACAATTCCCATTTCAACATGGAGCAGATTTTATTGTTTATTCTGCTGTTAAATATTTATCAGGTGTTAGTGATTTAAGTGCAGGATTTATTGTATCATTAAAGAAAAATGATAAATTAAATCTTATCTTGGAAAGAAATGCTTTGAATACTTCAATTGCTAATTTTGATAGTTTTTTATTATTAAGGAGTTTACGTACATATAAAATGAGAATTTTAAATCAATGTGATAATACTAAATCAATTATTCAATATTTATTGATAAATTTATATAAATATTCGAAAATTATTAAATCAATACATCATTCTTCATTACAAATTAATAAACATCTTATCATTAACCAATTGAATAATTATTATAATCCAGTTTTTGCAATAGAATTTACTGATAAGGCATATCCACAGAAATTGTTGAAAAAATTTAATTTCTTAAGTAACAATCCAAATTTAGATGGGGGTGAAACTTTGGTTGAATTAATTACAGATCATCCCAATTTCATTTATTCAGATGATCTCAATTATGAAAACATGTTAAGGTTTAGTGTAGGTTGTGAAGATTATCAAGATATCATACGTGATATAGATCAAGCGTTACTGTCTATATAGAAACTATGTATTATATATAAATATATATTATTTAAATCTTTAAATCATATATTCAATCAACTTCCGTTACTAACCCTTCCAGTGTATCATTAATCAAAATTTCCCTCTCCAGTGGTGTAATCTCCTCCAATAATTCATCCTTAATGAACGTCAAATAATATGGTGTAGCAGTGTTACCTTCACTGAAATTAAATATTTCTTCAATACTAACTTCACTGACAATCTCATCATTGTATTTCCTATATACATTAGATTTAGGATCCCGAATATAAATGAAATAGTGTCCATATGATGCTTGTCCACGATGAATAAATATTGCAAAAATTGAATATCCAAATTTATCAAATCCGTTAAATTGTTTATTGATATTTTCTTCTAATTCTTTTAATTCTTTAATAATATTCAACTTCTCTGTTTCTAATTTTTCTATTTCTTGACCAATTACTTCAATAGTGTTATTATCAATACTAACTCCATTGATGTCCTTAAAAGTATCAGATAAAAGATAATTCTTCGTTGTTTTTAAAACATCCAAAATATTCAGTCCTTGTGAATTACAACTCAATATCTCATTCTTTTTCTTGTTCAATTCACTGACCCTTCTTCTCCAATTGAACACTTCTTCTCGTTTTTGAATAATCACTTCATCATTAGTTTCTAAATATCTATCCATATACAATTTCTCTTCAAATGGAATAGGATCGTTCGATTTAACAGGTATCAATCTCTTCCTATCAAATTGGACTCTTTGAATTTGAATTTGTAATATCTTAGGAATTTCTAAAATAGTTAGTGATCTCTTGACTTCTCCATCTTCTAATTCAATCAAATCTTGGGTAAAGAATGTATCTAATGCATCATAAATATCCTTAGGGTGATCTCCAATATTGACAATCAAATTAAGAA
This sequence comes from Pichia nakasei, assembly GCA_030570355.1. NCBI lineage: Eukaryota > Fungi > Ascomycota > Pichiomycetes > Pichiales > Pichiaceae > Pichia > Pichia nakasei. The sequence goes on from JAJLVL010000004.1 coordinate 57,690, forward strand.
AACTCTCCACTTTCGTTCTGACATTACCACCATCTATCTCAATCTTAGTTTCACTATCAACTGGTACTAGCCTTTGTTTGGTCTTACCGTAGAATAATTTCTTAATCATATCAATTTGTTCATTATTCTCATCTAACGCGTCAGGTTTCATTGCACTCTCAATTTGGATCAACACATTTGAAATACACTCAGTAACATCTTGCTGACTTCCAATTTCGAAAGCACATTCAAATTGATCAGCACTAATCTTGCATCCTGCTGCTGATTTCTTCACAACTAATGATTCTTCAATATTTTTACTTCCGGTAATTTCAATACTGGAATCATCAGAAGTACTTGCCTCACTTAAATTAATTACTGCTCCATCCGGTTCGGCTTTGGCTTCGGCTTCTTCTTTCTTTTCTTCTTCTTTTTCATGTTCCTCTTTAAACTCTTCTTGGGTCATTGATATTAAATCGTCTTCTCCTTCTTGTGCCGTTGCCTGTGTTTCTTCAATAATCTTTTCCTCTTCAAACTCAACTTCAAAACTTATTGGACTAAATGCTAAATACGCTAATTCTTTTGATGGTGTAACATCTTTGTCATTTGTATGAATCAATTGATGATATAAATCTCTTAATTGATACATAAATTGATATGATCTCTCAGTCTCTTTCAAATTGACAGTTCTACCACCAATTCTCCTTATTTGATATTTCTCATCATTTTCAAATTCTTCAACGTTGAAAACTTCATTGAAACCTAAAACATACTCCCTCAACGGTTTGATGACAAAGTAGTATTGCAACAATGAATTTAAATAACATGTATTACCGATATTGTTCAATCCTGCTGGTGATTGCTCAACAGATAATAATTTGGAATTAACAATACCACTACTAATATATCCTTCAAGTAATTTAGACTTTCTATAATCTTTTATTGTCTTCAATGATTTCCATAAAGTAGTGAAATCTGTACCTGTATCTTTAGATGCCCTTTCTTGAAAAATTCTAACAATCATCAAATCATCTGCCGTTTGTAAACAGCCTATTGTATTATATGCCTCGTCGATTGGAACATCCAAAATGCTAAATTGAGGTAAGTTCATTTCCACATAATTCATTAATATAACACTTTTTCTATTCAATACAATTGTGTAGAATGCTCTCGCAACATTAGGATCAAAATTCAGTCCATTTTCACTTACTTTATAATCATAAAATGTAATAAGTAAAGAATCATCGATATGTGGATCTATTTCAAGAAGACCATACGCATCATTTATATCAAAATATGGCTCAGTGTTCAAATATGCATTCAACATATTACTCGATCTATATTTAGCAATACTATTCAACATATCTCTGAATGTAGTCTTTTCATATTTACTAGTGGCAACAATTATTTGATTCTTATATGCATTTAATATATCTTCATCACTAATCGCATTCATTGAATTACAATCATTTACAATGAATCCAAACTTGGTAAATATATTTTTCAACTCTCCAAAACCCATCATACCGTTGCCTCTGAGAATTGTAACATAATATTGAATATCTTGTGTGTATCTTGAAGTACAGCAGAACGTCAATGCATCAAAATATACGGGTGTGTTAACTGGATCACTAGCAATTAAAGTCTCATAAATATGATGGACTAATTCGTCTGTGTAATATGGTGTGACCGATAACATGATTAAAGCTTCTGAATAAAACTGTTCATTCCAATTATTCCAATGTTTAATCTGTTCATTAGCATCAAATTCGAAAATCGCTTCAAAAACATCATTGAAGGATTTTGAAAATAAATTAGAAAACTCATTTGAATTTGGTGACGTTAATCCAATATAATAAACAACCTCAACGATTGTCCTCCGGAGCAAATCTCTATACACAAAAAAGTATTCACCTAATGTGCTGAACTGAACAGGATTAATGGCATTATGTCCATCTCTTTCTGATAATGAAAAAAAGAACTTGTCAAAAAGTAAATTAATATCAATGAAAACTGATAATTTTGTTGAGTCCAAATCGATCGACTTTGGTGATTCTTGGTTTTTTAATGCTCCAAGCAATACATTCTTTAGTTTAAGAAGACAATCATATGGCTTCAAATCAATCATGCCAAATGCATTTCCAGCACTAGTTTGGGAATTAAACATTGCAATTCTTGATTGGATTTCTTCAGTTTCAAAATTTTCGATATCTGTTTTTTCTAAACTGCTTGCATAAACTTCTAGTCTAATAAGAGTATCTTTTGATAGAAAATTTGCAGAATCTAATAATCTGGGCATTGAATTTAACAAAATATTCGTAGATGTTTCAGAAATATTCTCAGACTCAGATAAAATATCATTACTTTCCACCCAAATTTTATCCTCTTCAAATAGATCGTCATCCATAAATCCATAAAATGTATTCTTTACGTTGACCCTGTCATTCTTGTATCTTATCCTTATAGAGTAGTGATAAATCTTGGAATTAGAAAAGCTTGCAGATGGTGTGTTCGGTACCAGCAGCCCTGTAAATGTAATCAATGTGGTATTTTCATCCAATGCAAGACTTTCAGTAGATGCCATTACTGGTACTGATGTTTTCCAAAAAACCGGACTATATCTCATTGAATTATTAGCTAATTTTGATAAATTGTTTGAGTAATCGATAGTGGGTGATGATAGAATACCATCTTGGTTGTTAAGCAAAAACAAAGGATCAGATCTCAAATCATCCAAAATTCTATCGGACGTTTTAACAGAAATTGCTTTAGAAAAATCATAAACTTTTGGTGATTCTTTCAATTGAACAGGTATTTCGATTTCATTATCGTTACTTTCATCGGTGTTATGAACCATTGCAACATCGGCAATTTCATTACTGTTGACGAAACTATTCTGGATTTCTGCAGACAGTGCAAGTGAAGAGTACGGATGTTGTGACTTTTTGTTTGGTTCTTCCGAACTTTTGTTAATGTCATCATTGGTTATATTTGTGTCATTTAGTTCGTCAATGTCATCTGCATCGATTTCAAGTTCAGGAATTTTGGGTGTCATTTAAAGCTTCTTACAAAAAAGTACTCTTATATTCCAATATCTAACTGTCTAATTCAAACGTATCAATTGATTTGGTCTGTATATCTACTAAATCAAAAACGGATTGATTGTATGTAAATATACAAAGGAAAAAGTTAGTTTCAAAGTTGCCTTCGTGGTCCCGCAACTTTTTGGTTACATAATAAATTTTTCAGTAATATTTAAATCGTAATCATTCATTAACTAAAACGTTAACTCTTTTCCACAGATAAGTGACTTGATGGGTTCTTTTGATTGGCTGAATACAGGAACATCTGATACTCAGAAACCCCAAATTTCTGAAAATCCAGTGATAGTCGAAGGTGTCATTGAAAATCCATCTACCGAAGATTTATCACTCCTAAACTACAATAATCCACACAATCCATCAACTACCAAAAAGGATGTTAATCCGTTTGACGTTAAAGAGATTTTTGCATCTAATCCATATTTTGCAGCTGGTGGTGGGCTAATGATAATGGGTGCAGGTTTTTCCATTTTCAGAAAAGGTATTGCTTCGTTTGCTAGTTTGATGTATCGTCGTTTAATTGTTGACTTGGAAATCAGAAACAGTGATAAATCATATGATTGGTTTTTAACTTGGATGTCAACTTACAAGCATCGTGTTTCAAGGCAGTTGAGTGTTAAAACTAGTTTTGTACAACATCAAAATGGATCTGTCATGACAGGTTTCTCATTTGTTCCCGGACCAGGTAATCATTGGTTTAAATATAAAAATTCGTGGTTTTTCGTCACACGTGAAAGATCAGAGAGAATACATAATTCAGGACAGCCATTGGAAACAGTTACATTGAAAACGTTATACAAAGATAGATATTTATTGGCCTCGATATTAGATGAAGCAAGACAGATGGCAATGAAACTTAATGAAGGTAAAACTGTTTTATTCAAGTCGTGGGGCCAAGATTGGAGAGTTTTCGGTAAACCTAGAACTAAGAGGGTTATTGATTCTGTCATTTTAGACAAAGGTATCAAAGAAACAATTCTAACTGATATGAAGGAATTCTTAAAATCAGGTTCATGGTATCATGATAGAGGTATCCCATATCGTCGTGGTTATTTACTTTATGGTCCTCCAGGTAGTGGTAAAACAAGTTTCATTCAAGCATTAGCTGGTGAATTTGACTATAACATTGCAATCATGAATGTTGGAGAACCAAACTTAACCGATGATAGATTGGCATATTTGATGAATAATATACCTGAACATACAATTTTATTATTAGAAGATATTGACGCAGCTTTCAACAATCGTTCACAAACCAACGAAAAGGGATATGTTTCCGGTGTCACATTCAGTGGGTTGTTAAACGCTTTAGATGGTGTAGCATCAGCAGAAGAAGTAATCACTTTTATGACAACTAACCATCCAGAGAGACTTGATCCGGCATTATTGAGACCAGGTAGAATAGATTTGAAAGTATTAATCAATAATGCATCGGATTATCAAGTGGAGCAGATGTTTTTGAGATTTTATAATGATAAAGAGAAGCTCTCATTATTTATGGAGAAATTTAAAGATTTGAGTTTGCCATATGTGAGTACTGCCCAATTACAGGGTTTATTTGTTCAATATAAGGAGAGTCCAGATTTGGCCATTGAAAATATAGATGTTTTGAAAACACCACACATGAATAACTTTTTCTATGAATGATACTTGTTTACTCCTCTCTCTTGTATATAATAAAATTGATTGTATCATGAACTTTTTTCTTTTAATTTTATAGATTTGTATTACTACTTCAATTTGTGTTCTCTCTCAAACGTGCTTAAAATCTCCTCGCCAGATTCTCTCCAATGTTGAGTCATTAATTCAGATGATCCTTCAACTGCTGCTATTTTTTCAGCCTTTGTTGTCAATTCTTTTACAAATTTCACATAGTTTAAATAAAATAAAAGATCTATATTTTTCTGTCCAAATCTGTATGATGTGTTGTGATTCTCATTGTATTTCTTCAATCTTTGTCTCAATATACGTCTATGACGATTTATAAGATCCTTGTGTGTTGGAGAAGCCATGATTGGGTATGCTAAAACAAAAAAAGCAGTTCCAAACTTGGCATACATGCACGTGCTCAAGTTGGTATAAATGTCAACAACTAAATTTTACAGAAATTTCGCTTCCTCTAAAGAACACACCACAAACTTGATGTCATACTTTTTCAAGAATTAACCTAAACAACGGGTATATATAGTTATGAATGGGTACTCAGGTAAATATGTATTGTATTTTAATTGAATACACCGAGGGGTATATAGTAGCCTTTTTTTATTACGTTTAAAGCCAAATTGCACAAGAAAAACACCAATATATATAAAAACGAGCCTCCAAGAAAGTAATTTTGAGTATATCAAAAGATCCACTAGATACTTAAACATAGACAAGTTGGTCAAATTAAAAGGAAGGAATACATAAATAACCTTTTTTTAAAGTAAAATAATTATTTTTTAGAGAAGTATATTAGAGATACAAACTAAGAATATAAAAAGGAGTATTGCTGCAGTTGTTGCAATATCAGAGTACTAAGAGTATTTAGAGGTTCATCGAGCGGTGGACTTTGAGATAATATTTGAGCATAGGTTTCTAATAAAACAGTCAGCTCTAAATTTGTTGAAGATTTCACAATGGCAAGAGCTTTCTCATTGTCTGTAAGAAGTAAACGTAAACTGTTGATAGTTGATTTAAAAAGTAGACTAGGAAACTCCGATTCCGATGTGGTTTGTATGGTTCTCAGAACTCCAACAATCACTGATATTTGCTCTATTGTCATCTCCACAATTTCAATACACGATGGAATGGAGCAAGCATAAACCATTGAGAGTATGTCAATATAATGCGAATTCAAATATTCTGACATCGTTCCCATTGCAAAACCATTACCAAACGTATGAGAATTAACTTCCTGCCAGATTGCAATCATTGAAAAGTATATTTTGGGTAGTTTTCTGTTGATGAATGTAGTATTCATAGTGTTAGAAATAGATTTTTGGGACTCCATTTTATCAATATCCAATTTTTTAGATCTGTAAACCACATTACCCTCAGATATTACAGCATTTTGCAAAGCATCTATTAGCTTATTTTCTTTTTCTGATTGATCCAAATCAACAATTTTTTTCAGCTTTGCATTATCCAACTTTGAAAAAGCTTCATGACCCAATCCAGTAAGCTGCTTAGGTTCCACCTTATTCAAGTCATTTTTACCCCATACAAACTCATCCTTTCGACCACACAATTCTCGACAACTCAACCCAATACATGATAAAATTTGAACTCTTAAAGGGATCACCCAATCTTGTTTAATGAAGTTTGCAAAAAAATATTCAAATATTACATCAGGTGCCGAAGTACAAATTGCAATCAAAAATGATAGTTTCCAAGAATCAAAAGCTACTTTAATATCATCTTCGCCAAATTGTTTATTTTTTTCAACCGGAAACCCAATACTATCAAGGTCCAAAGCTGCATCAACTAATTTTGAAGCATAGAAGTTTAATTCAGGTGTATTAACTTTTATTCTCACCATTTCAATACCAATACTGAATGCTATTGCTTTTTTCTCATATGCTGTTTTATCATTTTGTGGATTTGTGGTCAAATAGTGTAATAAGTCTTTCAAAAAGACAGGTTTTGCAACGGTTGGGTTTCTTGAGACAGCTGGATCATCAAGATCGGAGTCATCATTATCCGATTCATAATTCATTTCAATCATAATAGGTTTCTTTTCAACTATGGTTTGTTCTAATGGTAAGCTCTTACTTGCGAGTTGATTTTCTAATTCATATATCTTCTGTATTAGCTGTTCATTTGAAAGAGAAGAAATCTTAAATTGTGTACTAAAATATTCGTTGAGATTATTTATTGGTTCCATAAATTCGTTTTTATTTTCTTCATAGGAAGTGATTTTAAACATGGGCTTACCAGAAATTCTCAAGTAAATGTAATCTGCAACATACATGCCCAATTCTCTAAACATGGGTATTTTAGACTCAAGTCTGTTCGTTATAGTTTCTAAAAATGATTTATTAGATGAAATTTCTTGAAGCTGATCATCATTCATATTAGACAACAATAATATAATAAACGTTGTAAATCTTTTTTGTAGCACTGTGGTTGTGCCAGTGATATATTCACGGTTTCCGAATTTAGATAACAAAGTTTCAATATATTTTATTTTCACTGAACCGATACAGTGCAACCAAATAAAAGTTACAAATATATTCTCATTGTCCTCACCAACTTTCAATATTTGATTAACATAGTTAGAAGTTTTAATTTCCTTTAATAATGATCCAATTAATTGTGTATAATAGCCACAAGCTTCATTTATATCTCTAACAGCAAAATTCATCATTTTGAAAATACCTACTAAAAATTTAGTTTGATAGTCAAGAAATAAAAATTTCTGTTTATTGTTTTCGGCTTCAGATGGTAGTAAAGTAAATAATTTATTACAAAGTGACCAGTTATTTAAAATCACATTGAAAACCTTAGTTTCGGGTTCTGTATTCATGAAGTAAATAGTAATATATCGTTTCAAGTTCAATAGATCTGATTGTTCAGTTGGATAAATTAAAATCTCAGATACAATATTAGTTGAATAACTTTTCATTACTTTTGTCACAGACCCTCTATCCAAATCGACATATTCTAGAGATGTGTGATCAAACAACCAAACCAAAATTGATCCCAGACAGTCCATTATTTTGATAGTTAACAATGGCTTCCATGTTGAGTCAAGATCAAGTTTGGAGGATTTAGATAAATCATTAATTAACATTGAAAGATTTTTAGATGTGATTTGAAGAAATATGTGAATGTAAATAAAGATATTTTTATTTTCAGATTCACCTCCTTTGATACCGTCCTTTATAACACGGATTAATTGTAAAACACCAACTTTATTTGCAAATAATTCATTTATAACACATTGTACTGGGTTTTCTAATAAACTATATGCTTGAGGTATAGTTTTATTCAACAATATTGAGCATAATAGTATTAGTTGAGTATCAGAAAACGATTTTCGAGTATGTAAAGTATTCAAAGTCGTGATTAGATCCACTGTAGAAAGATCATAATCATTCAATGATCGTATTTTATCTTCAAGAGACATGTCTGGTTTTATTTGCGAGATGTTTTCCAAAAAAACAAAAACAAAGAAACAAACTTAAGTCGAATTTGTTCTTGTAAACCAAATTAAATTACAGACTGAAAAAAAAAAACATGTTCGTTTTGCTCAACGGTTTAATCCTTTTGATCCGTATTTATTTGATCAAGAGACATGATAAATGGTGATACTCTAGTTCCATTTGATCATACATATATTTTATATTCTCCAGATCATGTATGGTCTTTACCTTTAGCAGCAAGTTCATTATTACCAATATTAATATTGGTGTTTTTATTCACATGGCATATTGTAACAAGAGAAGTTGAGCCATGTATATTTGCCGCTGGTCATGTTTGCAATGATATTATCAGTGGAATTTTCAAGAATTTGGTTAAATACCCACGTCCAGTGAATGGTCAAATTTTTAAAAAGGATGGAGGATTAGTATGGGGGATGCCAAGTTCACATTCTCAATTTATGGCGTTTTGGTTAGTTTATGTTTTCTTCATGTACATCAAAAATTGGCCAAAGGAAGAAGTATCATTTAGCCAACGATTAGGATACACTATTATCTCTATTTTAATGGTTGGCACTGTTATTTCTAGTAGAATTATCTTTGAATATCATAATTGGAGCCAAGTGATTGTGGGATTATTATTAGGAGGTACATTAGCAATTTGTTATTACATTTTGGTCTGTTTTTTGAGGGAATATGGTATACTGAACATACTACTTCAGATTCCAATATTCAAATGGTGGGGTATGAAAGATAGTTTTGGAAGTGGTAAGTTCAAAACAATTCAAGAGGAAAGAGAAGAATGGGAAAAAGGATTAGAATAATCATTTACTTTTGTATTATCAAGTTTAATTAATAGTATTACATAGGATACATTAAAATCAAGTAGATATGACGGAGTCTACGACAGTAGGGAAAGCTCATTTTTGTGCACTTTTCTAAGAGTCGTCACCATTATTAGTGTTTTGCATGCCCCTAAAAGTCTGAGTACTAGGAGACCAGTTGAAATCGGCAAATTTGGCCTATTTTTCTGATAAATCTTGTTTGTTCATAATATCTGAACCATATTAATTGTCACCACTATTAGGAATTTGAAAGGTTTAATCCGAATTACCAAATGCAACTTTTAAACCAATACCATCTAAATTATCAAACCTCATATTTAACACTGATTTCAACATCTATGTTCTAATTGGAGCATCAAAGACATGTTCAAAAAAAACTATTAGGTCCTAACATATCAGACTAATTAAAATTTATTAGTTAGCTTTTCATTTTCAAAGTATGTCAAAATTTCATCCATTACAACTCTATATGGAACAGTAGCTTGTAAAACAGTAAAATCCAAAGGGAAGTTATTGTCATCTCTTGGATAAATATTTAAATAGGGAATTCAATTTTAACAACCTTAAAAAGAGCCCACAATTTTAATTTTTTTATGAGATCCATCCTATTTGCATTTGAATTAATTAATCAATTGTGCAGTTCCATATGGATTTCAATGTACGAAGCCCATATTTTAAGAAAAGTAAGAATAATTGAATTTAACGTGTTAAATCGATAATAGTTCAAGACATGAAACTATCAAACTATCACCAATTACTTTTTCGACAAAAGGGATATAGTTTTTTGTTAACCTATGGCTGCAAATTAGGCTCACACCGAAAACATTGCCAAAGTCTGACCCTTTCCTGTATTGTCATGCTTATCGCCATGGTTAAATATCTTTCAGCCTTTCTCTGAGTATCTTGCAGATTGACGAGCCCCCCACCATTCCCCCTCCGCATAGGGCAATTTAGCCGCCGCCATGCGATACCCGCTGCGTCTGTTTCTCCAGAAAGGGAAATTAGCCGAGAAAGATGCACTTTTCCGAAAGTGCGGAAGTTTCAGTGGGCAGTGGAATTTCTTTTTTTTTTCTCGAATTTTCCTTTCGGTAGGAAGAAAGTTTGATACTTCGTGACATGAACTCTAAGGTACATTAACAGAGATTTTCAGCAGATCTTTCCTTGTCGTTTTTTAGAAACCTTTTATAAACAAACACAAGAATAAGCCACGAATAGTGTTACTGGAAAATAACAACCCTCTACTGGTTATCAGAAATGTTTGGATATTCAACGGTGCAGGAGACGCCTAATAACAACCCATTCACTCACAAGAGACATTTTCAAGATGCATATGATGTGCAACATCCTAGTAAAAGAAGATTGGTAGACCATCTCAATGATTTATCAATAGGATTTGGTGCAATGCCACAGTCACCCTTTTTCAAAAATAGTAATGGTTTTGGCAATAGAAACAATGACATGCCATCAAAATCTGTATTTGGCACTTACACAAATGAACAATTAAACACACCGTTAACTGATCCAAATAAAATAGTGATAAAGAACATTGATCAATTTTTGCATGAAAACCCAGATCAATTAGATTTGATTGGTGATAAATTACAATTGGACGATTTGAAAAAGGCAGGCTTGGATAAATTGATTATCTCTTCAGGTTTAGACTTAAAGAAAGCTTGGAATAATATCCTATCTCAATATAAGTCCAAGGATAATACAAATAAAGATATCAATGAGATAATCTATAGACTAATATGGGAAGAATATCTTGCTAAATATTTTTCTTTGATTAAGTATTATAATCCTCTGAAAATTGTTTGGGATAATTATGAGAAATGGTTAACAGGTAAAAATCATTTTAAAAGTTCCAAAATAACGGAAATTCATAGAAGTGAAGATTATAATATGAGTGATACTAATCTTAGTAATGATGAAGATATGATGTTGGACGATTACGATGATGAGGAAGAACTTGCACGATTAGCGGCTAGAGAACAAACTTTACGTGATGGTATGAGTAGTTATGGTTCTTATTACAATCATGATGATGATAACTTCTCTCCATTTGGTAAATATCAAAATATGTATCAACAGCAACCACCTATAGATGATGTTGATGATATTATTATGGAAGATTAATATATCTCTTCTCCATCCTATATATATATACCCCCCCTTTTTTTTAAATCACATTCATTTTTATCAGCATATCTCCAGTGATTCCTTTAATTAACTATCTTTTCTACTCCATCTAGTCTATTTTGTGTATTGTACCAAAAAATAAAGTTACAGACATGATTTTGATTTTAAGCGCATTCTTAAATTACTGCTTGATTATTATAGAAATTTATTAACCGAATCTAATTGATACATTTTATTCTCCTCAATGAAAAGATACAACAATGATCACCGAAATTGCATATATACATCCGAGTTTACTACTATCAGTTTCGGACCATTTCAATCGTGTGAAAATTTTGTCGGATAATACTTTATTGGAACATCAGACGTGTGGTTTAATTCTTGGAAACTTAAACAAGAATATTCATTCAGTATCATTATTAAACTCATTTGATACCGAATACTCATGTTTAACAGATAAGAAAGAGTTAGAGAAACATTTGGATTTATTATCTGAAATATATGGAAATGGATACTTGAATTTGGTGGGGTTTTATATGATTGAATGTGGGAATATTGAATTTGACTCAAATACAATTGTGTCAAATCTGAATGAAATTTATGAAACGAAAAAAAATCAATCACAGTCTATAATTAAGAAAGAATACATTGATAACTTGATACTATTGCATGTTAGCGATTTGAATAATATCAAAAGTGTAGATAAATTACAAGATTATATGATTATAAAACCAGCATTATCGAATAAAAATATTAACATCAACAGCTTAAATTATGAGATCAGATTACTTCAATCAGAACAAATTGCACTTTCAACATATGAAGATTCATCCAACACTCTTCAATCTCAAAATAAGGCAAACTATGAGATTTCAACTTCATTACAAAATCTATCATCAAAGTTACAAAAGGCTATACAGTTTCTTTCAAAAATTCAAAATGGAGAAATTGACGTTAATCAATCACAGGAAAGAATTGATGCGTTGAACTCCCTATCTTATATCAATAGCAAAACATTAGCGTTAAAATCCTCTATGAAGAACATAGACAAGAATGATCCATATAACTCTTCAGCCAGTTATCACCCTACCAATTTTGATGATAAAGAAAAATACGATGAACAAATGGAATTAGAATTGGATAATTTATTAGCATATTCTTCATTGTGCTCATCATTATTGTTGGAAAACCTTTCATATTCCCTGTAACAAATTCCAGTTTCATGAAATTAATGCAGATAATAAACACCACATCATTGTAAATATAGCAATTTGCCTACCAATATTACCCAAATAAACTTCGGTGAATGGATTTTCATAAAAATCAGATAATTTGTACCCATTTTTTTTGTTTCTGAAAGTTATCATTGCCCAATGATATAACAAACTCGAGAAAGTTGAGGTTAACAGAAAATAAAGGACACCGTTCAATGCTTCTAACTGAAATATACCACACGCTGATCCAAATATTAAACACGACATATCTTTATAGTATTCCAATATTTTCCCATTGTGTAATTTTGATGGAGCAAAAATTGGTCTTTTGTCTCGTTGCATGGTTCAAGAAAGATAATGGGCGATTCTTCTCCCTATAGATTCAATTACTTATCAATAGAATGGAGATATAACGAATTTGTAGTTAAAAAAATGAGTGTTTTATTAAAAATCACCTCGTTAAGGAGAACATGAAAAATGAATTTCTCAAGTCCTTCCTTTTTTTTCCCATTTCGAATTTTCAACAGAGGATTCAAGTTTCCTCTTTATAGAAGCAGTAGTTATTAACCTTTTCTTCTGAGACAGGAGAATCATCCCAACCTCAATCACATATATACCCTTTAGTGAGAGAGCCCTTAATAACGGTACAATGTCAGCACCAAACCGTTTGAACAACACACCAACCACTCCTCAGGTGGAATACGATGTTTTCCCCTTGATGGCAAGTACTGAAGAAGAAATTGAAGAGACAAGGTTTCATATTTTGAAATTTCATAGTGCAAAGAAGATAGATCCACTTGTAGATTTTGAACCTCCAACCAGATTACATAGAAAAGATCCAAAGAATTTACAATTTCAAATGTCATTGAAGGAATTAAGTGAAAAGAGGAAAGTTGATCAATTGAAAGCGTCTGAACAAATTAAGAAAAGAGAAAATTATATTGAAAGAACGGGTCGGAATGATTTAAATAATCAACAAATCGATGAAGAACTTGAAGTTGAAGGGCTTAATGAAGAAGAAAGGGCTGCTTATGAAGAAGAAAGAAAAAGAGAGAGACAAACAAAAGAAAAAGAGGAAGAAAAGGAAAGGAAATTACAATTGATTGCACCTGATGGTGGTGCAAGACAGAAGAAAAGACAGCCATTTCAAAAAAGAACAAAGCAAGTTAAAGTTTATAATGAAGCAAAGAGAAAATTAAGATACGAAGAATTTTATCCATGGATTTTAGAAGATTATGATGCAAGTCAAGCTTGGGTTGGTAATTTTGAAGCTGGATTAAGTGATAATTATTGTATGTTAGTTTTAGATAAAGAAAAGAATTGTTTTAAACTAGCACCAATTGAGAAATTTTATAAATTTACATCAAGAAATAAATATGCAACATTAACATTGGAAGAAGCTGAAGCTAAAATGAAGCAAGGTAGTTCTGGTCAAAGATGGTTGATGAGAAAGATGCTCGATGAAGCGACTACTGGTAAAAGAGTTGATTTGAGATATAGAAAAGTTCCTAGAATAAAGGGTGAATCTGATTTAACAATTGAAGATGAAGATAATATGAAAAAATCAGATGAAGATGAAGATCTGGATTTTGATGATGAATTTCAAGATGATGAAGAAGCACCAATTATGGAAGGTCCTGATGAGGAGAAGAAAATCATTGAATCCAAGATGAAGAAGGAAATGTTGAGTGCAAATAATCTGATTGAAAAAATTCCTGTTGAAGAAGAAGAAGATGAAGATTTCGACGATCTATTTGATATGAAGACTGAAGATAAGGAAAGTAAAAGATTAAGAAAAGCATTGAGTAAAAATGCAATGAATGAAGTGTATGCGAGTGATGATGATGAGAATCCATATTTATCCGAAAGTGATATTGAAAATAAGAGTGATGAAGAGGTCAAAGTGAAGACTGAACCAACCGATGGTATTGATGAAGTACAAGTTAAAAGTGAACCAACGGATGGATTCAATGAGATTGCTGAGAGTCCAAGAAAAAAGAAGAAGAAAAATGATAAGAAAATATATGTTGATAGTTTCCGTAGTGGATTTATCACAATTAAGGCGACAAAGTCTATACTTTCCAAATTTCCTGAGGGAGAATGGAATCCTAGAACTGCAATTCATAGGGAGATAGTGGATGATACCACAAATGAAACTTCTCAAGTTCAAGATAATACAGAAAACGTTACTGGTAGTAATGGTGAAGCAAATCCAGATAAACTTACTCGTGCCGATATTGATGAATTATTAGTCAACGGACCAGTTGATCTGTCCGTTCTGGTGAAAGCATTACGTCCTAAAATGCAACGTGATCCAGAATCCAAGCATTTGTTGAAAAAGATTTTGAAGGATAATTTTATTTTGAAAAACAAACAAGTGCATAAGAAGGATTAGTAACAATTCGGGGATTTGATAGTCAATTAATTTGAAAAATTCCGTCAAATTTTTTTTTTGGAGAGAAAATATTTTTTTTTTTCAGTATGGCTGGCACAAGTGGATGATGTGTAGAGTTTTTATAACGTTTCAACAGAGTATTATATTCTACTATATAAAAGTATAAAACATCGAAACCAAGATGCCAAGCGAACTTGAAGAACTTGTTGGATTTTTACATGATAATGCCTTAAATGTTAGAGAAATTGCACTGGAAAATTTAGTTCAATTTTCAACTGCTGGTGCCAATAGTCAGCAAGATATTTTCAAATATGATAATTGTAGAGCCATTAAAGATTTGATAGAATTAACACATGAAAAGAAAGGTAAAACAGTCAACGAGGCATTAACCATTTTAGTCAACTTATGTGATGATGAAGAACTACGTGAACTTATTTGTAAAGATGAAGAATTTTTGAAATTTATTATTGAACAATTGCCAAATCCTCTTAATATCAATGGTGAATTAATGTGTATTTTATTAGCTAATTTAGCAAAGAATGATAATATATTAAAGGTTTTCAATATCAAAATTGAAATTGCTGAATCTCAAAAGAATATATTCAAAAGTAATAAAGCATTGGATTGTTTGATGGATATGTTTGTCAAAGGATCTGAAAGAGAGATTAATAAATATGTTGTCTATGATTATCTATCATACTTTTTTGCTGATTTATCAAGATTTAAGAAGGGACGTGATTATTTTGTTACTGAACAAGATTATGATCATGTTATTCCATTAACTAAATTATTAGTTTTCACTGAAAAATATGATGCAAAGGTTAGAAGAGAAGGTGTTGCATCTACTATAAAGAATTCATTATTTGATATTGAGAAACATTTATTATTTCTTGATGAATCAATTAATATTCTTTTATATATCTTAGCTCCAATTGCATTACCAGGTAATAAAGGGTTAAGTGATGAAGAAATTTTAGAATTACCAGATGAGCTTCAATTTCTTGACGAAGATAAGAAGATGGAACCATTAAAGGATATAATTTGTGTTCATTTAGAAAGTTTATTATTATTATGTTCTACGAGAGCAGGTAGAGATATTATGAGAGAGAAAGGTGTTTACCCATTAGTTAGAGAATTACATAAAGAATCCGATGAAGAAATGCTTGCAGAGTTATGTGATCGTCTTGTTCAAATGTTGATGAGAGATGAAGGTGAACAAAAAGATAAGGAAGAAGAATTGAATGAAATTAAGGAAATGTTGGAAAAAATCGAAGAAATTGATGTTAAAGACGAAGAAAGTGATGAAGAAAGTGATGACGATGATGTTGGACAAATGATTGTCGTTAAATAGTTAGATTGAATGTGTAATCTAATACTCTGCTTTTTTTTTAATGCTTCACTCACCATGATGTTTAAATAAGGATACTTATTTTTAGGTATTGTAATATATAAAAGAATTAAACATAATATAATAAATAAATAGATGAATAAATATGATAGTTGTAGTATAAAACAAAGTCTCATTGAATGGCGTTTAATTGCATATGTAATTGAAGTGATATACTGGTTATATATGGTATTTATATCAACATTTCATTGCTTTTTTTGCTGTTTTTTTTTTTTTGGAATCAGGAAGATATGGTGTCGGAGGGATGATACAACGGCACATTTACTCATCATCTTCTTCGGATTCAAAGCCAGCCAAGATTCTTGGCTTCAAGTCAGCCCAAAGCTTACCCTTGTTTCTAGCTTCGTACCAAGAGGTGACGGTTTCGTCAAGACCAACTTGGAAAAGGAAGACGGAACCAAAGACGGTAGCAACAAAGGTGGAGTTTCTCTTGAAGATCAAGTTGTAGATTTGGGTGTACATGCTTGTCGGGTGGTTAATGCGGTGCTTCCAAGAGACGTCCTACCAGTCTCCACACTGCAACACTTCCATGCAAAGTCTTTTGCGCAGAGTGCACAGTGCAAAATCCTGGCGCGATCGCGGTTGCCAATTCGGAGCTGCTGATTGGCTGTTTTCCCCTTAACAGAGAGCCGCGACACGATATTTGTGGTGTTTGCTTGCATGAATTTGACTGTTCACTGGGAGCAGAAGAGGAAGTTACACAAGTTACACAAGTTGCTAAAGATAGGGGGGAAACATGGAAGCCACACCTCCAGAGATCGAAGCCACACCTCTTGATATGTGCCAGACCGCTCAGGCATGGCGCTGCAGCGACTGGTGCTCGAGGACGAACGACGGCACCGCGTCGGTCTTGCTGTTGTACACGTAGATACCGTTCTCCAGTGCTTCTCTTCTTTCGTCTCGTTTGTAGAGGAAGTAGGCCAATACCATACAGAGACAGAAACCAATACTGAAACCTGCACATGTGGAGAAACCGACCTTGAACCGGGGGCTGTCGACGGTGGGGAATATTAATTTGGAAATCCATGCACTCGATTGCAATCCAATGATGTAGATTACCATCCATCCAACGGTCCTAACGTCGGAGTCTTTTCTGAAGAAATCACTAATCAATGGATTGAAAACTGAAGATTGAGACCATGACCAGTATCCAAAGCAAAAGGCAAACCATTTGGCGCCATATGAAACATCCCAGATTGCTAAAATGATATTACCGACAAAATTCATTAAAAATGAAATGATAATAAACAAGAATCTCTTCCTTGTGATATCTGCACCCACACAAATTATGAGAACATATAGAATCCCCAATGCTGGAGGAACAGTGGAAAGATCATTAATCATTCCAATGGAGTATTTATCAAGTGATTTCAACCACAAAACAAAACTACCAGAAGATGTATTGTTAGTATTGAAACCCATCATATTAGTGAAACTTAATAAATAAATATGCCAAGTACTGAATGCCTTTTTCCATACTTTCAAGTCAAAAATTGGTGATGTTTTAGAAGAAATATCAGTACCATTTTTCAGCATTCTCTTTCTAGCCAATCTAATTTCATCATCTGTTAAGAAAATGGAATAACATTTAGATGGAATACCAGGAATACAGATATATGCAAGAAGTGCAACAGCAAATGATAAACATCCATCAACAATGAACATCCATCTCCAACCTTCCAACCCATTAATTCCAGATAAGTTTCTAAAAGTTGCACTTTGTAATAGACCCGATGTCAAAACACCTAAAAATTGTCCCATATAGAAGACAGCACCACGTCTACCAACTTCAGAAGGTAAATACCAATTTCCTAATAGATAATGGATACATGGGAAATAAGCAGCTTCACTTGCACCAACGAAAAAACGAATTGCTTTTAAAGATTTAACATTTTGAACTTTATATGTACCCAATGTAAATGCAGACCAACAAAGTTCGGAACCAAATAATGCATAAACAACAGGAACTTTAGGTAATGCAAATAACCAGAAGACTTCCATAACAATTTGACCAACAGTAAACAAGACTTGGGTATTGATAAGATCATTACCAACCATATTAATATCTGCTTTCATACCAGAAACATAAGCATTGTTTAAATTTGCACTATCAATATATTTAACCCAATATCCAACAAATGAATAAAATGCAATTAAGATATCTAATTTAAATAAAAGTTTCTTCTCTTGGGCATTGGTACCATTGGGGAACCATTTATACCATTTATAATTGGCCGATTCTTCCTTGGTTTCTCTATATTCGAATTCATCAAAAAAACTCCATATGGATCTATTTGCTTCATCTCTAAATTCTCTGATTTTATAGGTTTTAGAATCAGAATATTCAAAGTTATAAAAGCTTGATGAATCACTAGCAACTACTTTTGAGTCTGAATCATTTTTTAAATCATTTTTTGAATCAGTTTTCGAATCATCATCCTTTTCACCAATTTGAATTCTGTTAATATTAATAACATCGTTTGAATCGTTGACAACATCAATCGATGTTTTATAGTCAACATCATTTTCAGGAAGTGGATCTATATCTTCCGGTAAGTATCTTCTATGAGGTATGAATTTCCAAACCATAGCTTGCTTATCGTACTGTTATTGTTTGTTTATACAGAAAAAAAATTAAAACATTGATGGTAAATGTAAGGTACTGAACGTTGGTACAAGAAAAGGATCGTCCTTTTATACTTTACATACTCTCTCATTTTTACCCCCCCTATAGAATTCGGGGATTTCGACACACAATTGTGGATACGTCAAGGTTACTGTTAGATACTGTTAGATACTGACAGACAGATACCGTTTTGAGCGCTGTTATTAGACGGCCGAATAAATCCAATGTGTGGCTTTCAAGTTCTCCGCCCTCGCATCTTTTGAATATGTGGTGGCTCGTTAAAAAGTGTGGATCAAATTGACTTCAAGTGTTTCTGCTATCGGTGGAACTTCTTTTACTGTGGATGCTTGCCCGTTTAGATGTTCCGATAAGACCAGGATGGGTTTGCTATAAATGGAAGAGCAGTTCTCTGCTTTCTTGAATGCTTCTTAACCTGTTGTTTGTGCAAAGAATGTCTTCTAAGGATTCTATTAGAGAAAAGTACAATTTTCGTCCATTTGAGGAAGCGCCACCTTCCAAAGAAATTATCGACACTTTGGACATAGAGTTGATTGATTTATCTGAATTTGATCATGGTTTGGAAGCAAGACAAAAATTGGCCAATCAATTAGAGAAGTCACTAACCGAATATGGCTTTTTCAAGCTTATCAATCATGGTTACTCCTCTGAATTTTTGGAAACCATGAAATCTATTTCTCAATCAACTTTTGAAACTTCAGATTTAGAAAAAAGTAAATTTTTTGCAGGTGAAAAAATTATAACTGAAGATGTCGGATTGGAATTAGGTGTTATCAGAGGTACTGGTTTCAAACCTCGTGGTTATTGGACTTATACAAATGAAACTAAGGATAATGTTGAGTTTTATAATTTCCGTCATTTTAATCATCCAGACATTTTTAGAAATAAAATTGAATACCCTGAATTTGTTAAGGCTACTTTAGATGAAATTCAAGAATATTTTAGCTTTTTGCATTCCGAAATCCAAAGGAAAGTTTTAACACTAATGGATATTATCTTGGAGTTACCTGAAGGTGAACTATATAACAAATACTTCAGAGTAATTGAAAATAACACAAAAGATTCTGGCACAGGTTTTGGTAGATTTTTGTTATACCATCCTGTTGATGATGATTATAATGCTAAAACCTCCTCAACTTGGCTCAGAGGTCACACTGATGCTGGAGGGTTAACATTCATATTGTCACAATCAATTTTATCATTACAAGTGCGTACATATGATGATAATAAGTGGAAATACGTTTCACATACACCAAATGCTTTGATTGTTAACATCGGTGATACAATGAAATTTTTAACAGGTGGTTATTTCAAATCATCTGTTCATAGAGTTCATACAGCCCCAAGGGATCAACAGGGATATACAAGAACTACAATTATTTATTTCGCATCACCAAAATTAGATATTTATATGGATCCGGAAACTCTTGATTGTCCTAAATTAAACCGTAAAGGATATTTGAGAGATCCAAAACTACAGAGAATAACTGTAGGTGAATGGGACGAAGCAAAGGGTCAATTTTTTAATAAAACCAGTGCAAATCGTAAAAATAATCTTTCCATTTTAGGTAGAGAGAGTATTGGTTCACTAATCGGTGAGAATTCCATTCCTGTTTAACGGAAACTTTCTTGAATTTTTATTCAGCCTTTTTATAATAATCACGTTCATGATATAGTTTTTGAATCTTTTTTCAATTAAAAAAATGGAAAAAAAGCTTCTTGTATTTAACAATTAGTAAAAATTATGAAAACATTATTTTTCAGATTCAATTTTTTCAATATCAAGGCTAACATGATTTTCACTGATATCATCAGGTTTGGCAACAATACCAACACCATTAAAATCCGTATTATGAGTTCTATCCCATTCTTCCAACTCTTTAAGTTTAACTTTAACAACAGTATTACCCATTTCACCACTCTCAAGTTTATAAATAACCTCACGATAAACATATTTACCTACTTTTGGTAATGCGTAACGCCAAATTGCATAATATAAAACACAAAAACATAAAATACCAATTGTGACTATTGGATAAGTTGCATAGAAAAAACTAACATCACTTCCAATTAAAGTACCTTTTGGTGGAACAAACGCTATTGCAATAACCATCAACTCAAATAAAATTAAAATTATAATACAAGGTAATGGTAAATATTGACCTTTTGTGCCAAGACCTTTTAGCTGTCTTTCTCTTCTAACCTTAAGTAAACCACAAACTAATAATAATGTGAAAATATAGTTTGAATAAGTACCCATATCGACAATAAAATTGTATGCTGAACCAACTGGTGGAGCAACAATCATAATGAAATTAACTAACCAAGTAACAAAAATAGGACCTAATGGAGTTCCAAAAGGTTTTGTTGAAGTCCAAAACTTAGGAAATGGTAAAACACCTTGTCTGCCACATTCACGTAAACTTCTTGAATGTGATAAGATAGCAGTAATTAAATGTCCAAATGCAGATAAGGCAACCATTGCTGACAAGGCTTTTGTTGCAGCCTTATTCTGAAAGGCATTTTCAAATAGAAGTGTTGCAACAGAATTTCCAGATTCTTTGATTTGTTCCGGAGAGGCAGATGCATAATATGCAGTAATTATCAAAATGTAAAGAACGTAAATAACAAATAATGAGATTGGAACATACCATGAAAAAGTCTTGAGCATTTGTTTCTTTTGCTCTTCTTTATTGTTAATATTTTTATTTCCAGTAAATTCAGCAACAACTCCAAAAGCATAATCATAACCACTATAGGAGAATGTAACTTTAATAATTGAATTTGCAATATTATTACCATTTGTAGTTGTACCTTCCCAAACATTACGGAAACTTTGGTGTGGATCTTCAACTTTGGTTTTTTCAGAAAGAATAACCCAACCAAGAACGACCATGAACAACATAAAAATAACTTTGACAAAACCCAAAAGATTTTGTAATCTTAAGGACCATTTTGTACTTATTGCAATACATAATGATGTGAAAGTCAAAATACCAATTGCAATACCACGATAATACCAAGTTTTAGCTTCAATTTCAGCTGCTGATAAAATATATTGACCAAATGCTAATGCACTACTTGTTGTAAATGAAAGAACAACAGATACTGCAGCAAATACAGTTGGAACCAAAAACTTTGGTTTTGGATATGCTTGTTCCAAATATGCAACATCGCCACCATTTCTTTTTCGAAAGTAGCCTGCAAATTCAATGTAAAGAAATGTACTAAAGAGTGGCAATAGAAAGCAAGTCAACCAAAAAACATATGTTGAACCAATTGATCCCATAGATTTTAAAACAGAACCCGGCGTACTGAAAATACCTGTACCAACAACACCTTGTAGGATCAAAACAATAATACTAATAGAGTTGACGGAATATCCCAAGGGGCTCACTTTTTCTTCAGGTGTTGATATATCTGGGTTATCCACTGATTCATTGTATTCAATGTTGATATTGTCAATACTTTTTTCAAACCCTTCAAAGTAATCTGTAGATGATTGAATTGACAAAGACTTGTTTAGGGACTTATTTCTAAAAATTCTGTTCATAATTAGGTAGCAAGGGGAGATTTAGGTTTTGCTTTGCTTTGCCTTGATTCACAAGATTCTACGTTTACATTACTCCCATACCAATGGAAACGGACCAGAAAGGATCCTTTTATAAAATTTTGCCACAAACAAATCACTTCAATACAGAACAGACCGTAATCCCAATTCAGAAAATGAGTAACTACCCCAACCCGAAAGACTTTAGATGAGATGATAAAAGTTCTGTTGATGCTGATTATAGAAATTGAGAGTTAAAATATATTCTTACCACAATGAACTCGCGTGAATTATTATGTGTTGTAAAATGGTTAAGTTATAATTAAATATTGTTTATGATAATTTACTATAGTTCCTCTTTACAATACCTATAAAATAAATAATGCTCCATTGAGAGGATGCCCTATGAATTTATCTAAACTTTCTCATTGTATTTTCCAGACTCTCTTCTTCCATAAACTTAATTATGTAGAGAATACGGTGGTTCCAATTGTAAGAACACATTAATTCATTTACTTTCAGCTATGAAAATCTATAAATAAATCGCTCGCAGAATTCAAAACATAACCTCATCTTCATCTTCGTCAAGATCGTCTTCCCCATCATCCATCGTAGCTCCAATGAAATTGCCAAAAAATTGGTTGGCTAAAATGGGATTCATTCCACCATCAATACCGCCATCATCATTCTCATCATTAGCATCCTCATCCTCATCCTCATCCTCATCTTCACTGTTAAAGCCATTGACACGGAACCCTTCATTATCTTCTTCACTCATGTCTTCGTTATTTTCCATATCAAATGCCATCATATTGTTACGCAATAGATTAATTAACATAGCAGGATCTGGACCACCTGGACCACCTACTTGTCCCCCCATAATATTTATTCCTTCTTCGTTAGGTGGGATTCCGAGCAATCGTGCAAGCCGAGTATTATGCTCTACTATATGACTCATACGATCCTCTTCTTCTTCAGCTTCAGAGCCACTTTCTAAAATACCAGGAAATAAAATATCCTCATCATCTCTCATGCTATTAAGAGAATTTATTGATCTTAATGATCCCAAAATTAATGATTGATTAAACCATCTTTTTTGTAAATATTCATATCTTGCCTTGCTCAAGGTACCAGCATCACCAAATCCAACCATACCCTTGGCTGGTTCCCCATGTTTATTCAAATATGGCGATTCAATCGTAAATGTTCTACTTGTAACCAACGTGGAGAATTGTAATGTAATAATGTTTTTCATTGGGGTAAAAAATAATGTTGAATATCCACTTAGTGTACATTTCTTCTGATGATATTTCATCCTATGCATCCATTTACCACAATGTAAACAAACATGATTACATTTCCTATAAATTCTCACCGGTTCTTCAAACTCGTCTCTTCCAGTACCAACATCCTTTTGCTTTGATCCTTCAATTGCAATATCCTTTAAATGAAGTGGTAAGTCTATAAAATGTATTGGTTTAGGGTACTCAATTGTATCAATCTCGTAATCTTTACGATGACATTGTGAAAGTTCCTTTTCTTTTTCAGCAGTTTTCATAAATCTGGTGGTCATATTATAAAACTTATTTTCCAATGTTCCCGATTGTGAGATATTAAATATAATTGTATCTAAATCTGCAGGCAGTAATTCCTTGGATAAATCCAAATCCAAAAATGTTGATATGTATTTCACTTGGCGTTCAAACGATTTCATATTAGTCGCTAACACTGAATATGCTTTCAAACTGATATAATTGTAGACATCACCACTATTTTTATCTTTTTCATCGTCATTCAATGTAAAAGATCTGATACGAGAACAAACATCACTCAATGTTTCAAAAACATTAAAACGACTTCCAGGTTTGACTTCGGAATCTAAGAGAGAATCAATTTTCAGATTATTTTTATTAGCTTCAAATCTTTTAATCAATGATAAAATGATGTAAACAAATCTCTTCACAACCGAGAAAATAATACAATCATGGAATGACATACCAGTTTCAGTGTATAGCAACAATAAGGTTTCAGAGAATCCAATGTATGGATTACCGACCAAAAATTCAAGATATTCTTTATTTTCAAGTTTAGATTCATCAGGTAAATGATTATGTAAAATTCTATATTGAAGTAGTGATTTCAAAACATTGTTTAAAATTTCAGGCAATTCAAAACTATCATTGATATTTTCTCTTCTATCATTAATTTCTTGCATTTCTAATGTTGAACCAATAAGTAAAGGCATGCTAAATTGGCAATATAGATTTTTCTTCAAATTTTTATAGTATGTGTTCATTAATTTTTTAAAAGGTGGTAAACTTCTCTTGATAAATAAGTTTGTTGAAATTAAATGTTGGAACTCTTCCATTAATTTCTTCAAGTTACCATCATTAGGATTGGTCAAAACGTTTAAGAATGAATCATCAAAAATTTCCCCTCTAAAATCTGCAAGATTCTTGGTATCAACAGTTTTGAAGTAATCTGGATTTTCATAATCATTGGAAAAGCATGCATATGGCTGGATACCAATTTTCTTTTGACGTGAATGCAATGATGGAAGAAACGTATTGAACTTACCCTTACACAAAGGACATGAAAAGTTTGTTGGTTTCATATGTTTCTCATGAATCATAGTTTTGAAACATTGATAATGTAGGCCATGAGGACAGCCGCTGACAACCATTTTGTCTCTTGTACATGATGATCTTTCAATATTCTTTTTCGACTTATTTGTAGGGAATTGTGCAAACTCTTCAACCATGAACGATGGTGGTTGATCATCAATTGTTGGAATGGACCAAAAGACAGAAGAAACACTAATGAAACCTGGAACACCAAACAAGGAATCTAACGTTTCAGGATTCTTACATATGATACAACTTCTGGACTCTTCTCCAATGTTAGCAGGGTTTGTACCTGAAATTGATGATGTCTTTGTGGTTGATTCATTTGTATTTTGAGCTTGGCCAGCTAAATTGGCTTTATTCTCATTTTCATCCATTTCATCATCATCGTTAATAATGTTTTTATTAAGATTTGCAAAATTCTTTTGTTGTTTCATCATCTTTTTCATAACTTTCTTTTGACGTTTCAATGCTATTCTTTTCTTTCTCTCAATCTGTGTCTCTAAAGTTTTACCATGATTAGATTTTTTATACTCTTCAACATGATCTCTCCCAAAGCAATCCATTAAAGAGTTGAGAACATCATCATCTTTCAACAACAATTTCTCTAAAATAACTGAAGCTTTTTTGGTTATATATTTTGGAATATCTGTATTCTCAGCAGCCGTAAGTAATAAATTACATATTGGAATTTGAACAAAATACTTCAAGTCATGCTTATCCGCATTATATAACTCATCATCTAAAATAATTGCATGAATCAATTGTAGAGTAATATTCAAATGTGAATCGTTATCGGAATCAACAGCAAGTCTCAAAACCTTATATAATAACTTGACAAATTTCTTACTTCTCATGTATTCACCAATTTTTTTGAAATTTAACAAATCATTACCCTTTAATGGATATAGATATGGTGTAATAACTGCATCATTTTGGTTTTTATTTTTAGTTTCCGCTAATATTTTCACTAATGATTCTTCAATTTCGGATATCGACAAAGTTGTAGGGAAGAAAGTGAATGGATCAAAAGTTGTTAAATATTCAGCCTTTAAATGATATTGTCCATAATCATTGTAACTAGTTGGTGGAACATAATCTGCAACTTTTTCAAGAATACCATCAAGTTTTTCAAACGACGGGTTCTCACTCTCAAGAACGGTATATTTAGTAGGACCTCTTGCAAGTTCAGCACATATAGTATATTCATCAAATAAATCAATGATTTCATCATATGAAAGCTCTGAGTCATAATATTGTCTAAATGTTAAAAGGTAATACATTAGGCCCAACAATTCATTCAAAATCATGGAAATTCTTTCTTCATAAATGGTTGATTCAAAATTTTGATTCTCATAGAAACATTCACTCAACATGAATCTATCAATAATATCTTCTAATGGTAACTGATCCAAAATGATACCTTGTTGAAGAATAAAAAAGTTATTTTCTGGTTTATAAGCTTCGTAGAATTTATGTGCAAATTTGACTTCAATACCATTCCTGATCCAAAAATTACAATTAATCTGAGCCTTGAAAACACATGGCTGTAACATTTCATCAGCAACACCCATAAAGTTTGTTAAAGTTGATTTATCATCGAGCTCAACAAATCTTTCATCATAACGACCAAAAGTATGGACACCTACGATAGATTCTAACAATAGCTGAGGCTTGAAAAATCGATAATTTCTGGATAATTCAGATAATAATGCACCAATTGGATGAATCATTGTAACACCATCCTTAGTAATATCAAAATCAATAACTTCAACTTCAGTATCAGATTGTATTGATTTTATTTTTCTTTTTTCGAGTTTCAAATAACTTGCAACTAAAACAATGAATTTTTCAAAATCTTTATTGTTGACCTTCAACTTATCGATTATACTACCTAAACTCCTTGAAATTGAATACAATGGTATAACAGCGGTATGTAACAATGGACAACTTCTATCATCTTCAAATTCTTGATGAACATCCGCTTTTCTTGTCATTGGGAAAAGTTTATCATAACCAACAAATAATCTAAACATTTTAATAAAGAAAGGAATTTCAAACAATTTATCATTGCCTTTTTCAATGAATTTCAAAATGGTATCAAAACCTTCGATTGATTGGGATAATATTTTGGAGACTCTCTTATATTGCCAAGTTGGATCTTTTTCTAAATGATACTTTTGATCTCTAAGACATTGAGAATTAACGAGAACTGTGAAGATACTTTCAATAATATGATCAAAATAACCCAAATTTAGTAATTTTGTACCTAAGTTTGGATCATGATAAACTTGTAATCTAAAAGTTTCTATAAAACTTAAATGCCATTCTCTATCATGAAAGGCTAAATTATATTCAATAGTTGGTAAAACTCTAACAACTTGAGCTGCAAATTCAAATCTTGAATGCGAGTTATTTGATATTGTTGGGATAATGGACTTTTTGATCAATTGTCTCATTGATTTTGGAAATCTCATTTCGAAAAAGAACAAATATTGTAATCTTGAACAACCAGTAATACCATAAAAGTTAATATCGTCATCATCAAATTGAGGATCAATTTCTCTGGTTGAAATCGGGAAGGTTTGATAATCAGTGTACATGAATTTTAAAACAGGATGTGGAATAGTTAATTTAGGTGTAGTAAGGAAACTATTCATGATATTGAACTTTCTCAAAGCTGATAAATCTTTCAAATGGAAATTAGCAGTTTCAAATAAAGTGTTTGAAAGTTCTTCTTTGATGAAGTCAGTTAAAAGAACATTATCACATTTCAAGATAAAATCAAACCATTTAATAATTGCCCGAGAAATAATCAAATTTGCATATTCTCTACCCGTCATAATAGAATGATGCAAAGGAGTCAAACTATTGACACCTCTGCTATAACTATCAAACCTTTTCGCCTTTTCATTTAATCTATTATAATCCTTTGATCTTGCATAACATACAAAACCGTCTTTATCGATTGAATCAGCCAAAGCCGAAATAATATCACCAGATAAATCCAAAGAACTATGACCTAAATGATTCAATTCATGGTATGGGCTATCTTCATCATTTTCGGAATTTGTATGAACGTGAGCCAATGAAAGGAAATATTTAGCTTCTTCAAAATTATGAAATTCATCATTCCAAACAATTAAATATTTGTATTCTAGAAAATCACCGATTCTACAAACATCATCTTGAGGCCCACTATCATCATCTTCAATATATTTATATTTATAAGTGTCAACATTATTATTATAATCGGGCAAGTTTTTCAGAGTTGCCACTGAATTTAGAATGGGTTGATCAATTAATTTTGATTCTTTGAAATAATCAATGGATAGTGCTGGATTTTTTTGGAATGGCAATGAATGGAAATTAGTTAAATTTGAATCTAGAACAAAATCGAACAAAGTTCTAATGATGATTTTAATGTTTTTCTTAAATTCTTCAGGTAAAGGTTTTAATTTCGATTTAATGGATTCTTCCAATCGATTTGCCTTACAATCTAAATCTTTTTTCCAAGAAGTTTCATCACCACAATCACAGATTGCATCACCAGAAGATCTATGAACACTAACATTATGATCCGAATGTTCTTCCTTGTTGAAACAACTTTCACATAAACAACAAGTTGGATCAACACCACAATCATAACAATTATAAACATATTCACCTCTTGGAATTGCCCTTGCACAAATATGACCAATATGACCGTTTGATTTATTTTCATTTTGATTTGTAAAGAACTTTTTATTAAACCAATCATCATTGACATCATCATAATTAGCAGGATATGACTCCATATCTTCCGGTAAGAAAAACTCATAATATTTATGGTAATCAGCCAATGCACAGTGCAAGGTTCTAAAAGTTAACATTTCATATTTGTGCTCCCAAGATTTTAAGGTTGGTATTTTTAATAACTGATTTGTTAACTCTTTTGAAATCTTGGACCTTTTATAATTTTTCAAATCATTATCTTTACAAGTATAATTTTTATTGATTTTATTATTTGAATTATAATTGAATTCAGTTTCTAAATTTGATCCAGTATTATTTTCAATGAAAACTGGTCCCTCGTCATCATCGTCAAAACTTGGATCATCATCGTGATTGAAATTGGGATCAGGATCCGATCTTTGTTGAAATTGATCATTGTCTTCGGAGTCTTCCTCTCTTTGAGCGTAGAAAACTTGACTCCAAAAGTCCGACATTGCTTTTAAAAAAAAGTGTAA
This sequence comes from Pichia nakasei, assembly GCA_030570355.1. Lineage (NCBI taxonomy): Eukaryota > Fungi > Ascomycota > Pichiomycetes > Pichiales > Pichiaceae > Pichia > Pichia nakasei. Next base: position 86,941 of record JAJLVL010000004.1, read on the forward strand.
TATCTAGGACAGTGCCTTTATGAATTTACTTAGACCTGACCTCAGTTATCTTGTGAGGACTTATAAAAATTTGGCCCGACTTAGGTGAGAGAGGCCTCTTCTGCCTACAAGGAGATGTTTCAAAATTTCACATTTAAGTTAATTTCCAACATAATCGACGGGTCGTCTGCTCGTTGTTATCAACACAGCATAATGGCAACATCCATTTTCACGTGACTTACCTTTTTTTTTCCTCGGAAATTTGGCAGTGACAATAAAAAAAATTAGTTGATTGAAATAATTTACGTTTCCAGAAGCACTACACTACCTAATTGGATAAAATGTAGGGGGAGAAAGGTTTTATTGACAGATGATAGAATAGGATTGATCAGCGGTAATCGAAGCTTCAACAATCCCAACCGTTTTTTTATTGTTTTCTGTATCAATTGCGTCGAAACTGTTGAAAATCATGGTTTGCCAATGGAGGAAACCCTAAGTGAATAGTGATTAATTAAACATCCAGACCGCCTTCACGTGACTCCGTGTCAGGTCTTAAAGTTGAAAGGGGGTCTAAATTGACACACGTGCAAGAATTGACGTTTTTCTTTTTTTTTCTTTTTTTTTTTTGTTCTCTGTGTCAAAAAGAAAGCCGCACAACCGCCACAACCGAGCCGCACCATTCCCAATCGGGTCCCACGTGGGTGCAAATTGGGGCCAATTAAGGCGTGCCTTCCTAAAACGACCACCCACGTGCGCCGGCAAACAATAGAAAATGTCGTTTAAGAACCACGCGGCTGAAGCTCTGCGGCAAAAGAAACGAGCGATGGCGGTTGAGCCGCAGAGAGTCCAAAAGAAGTAGCGGGGGACTAAAAAGGGGGCTTGTGTTGTATGCCATCCTTGTTGGAAAGTTACTCCGAAGACCACGTTCTGTCGACTTTGCTTTATTGTCAATTTCACTTATTCAATCAAATCAGCACGTTGTGCAATATGTGAATCGTTCTCTTATTATATTTTAATGTCCTGTATTGTAAGTTGCTCCATCTTTTATAAAGAACAACTCAATTCCACTTTAACATTTTGGTTGTTTAATCTTCTTTAGTAGTTATATATGTATTTTTTTTTTCCTTATTTTCCTTTATCAGACAAGTCTCATACTAGTTAATTTAACAAAACAGTTACTTTACTCCAAGTTTTCCGTATATTAAATAGGAATATACAAAACAAATCAACTTTACTACAACAACAAAGCCCACTTTTAAATTAACTATTTTAACTATTATTATTAACAATGGCTTCCGCTCCTGCTCCTGGTTATAAAACAAAAGGTGGTAACGCAGCTTTCCACAATTTCATCAACGATTTTGCTGATGTTGAAGATCCTTTAGAAAGAAAGAGATTGGCATTAGAAAAAATTGATAACGCTGAATTCTCATGGTATCATATTAGAGCAATTGCTGTTGCTGGTGTCGGTTTTATGACTGATTCTTATGATATTTTTGCAATTAACATGGCTGTTCCAATGATGGCCCATGTTTTCTGGAATGGTAAAATTCCTTCATCTACTGAAACTTTACTTAAAGTTTCCACTTCTGTTGGTACAGTTATTGGTCAAGTTGGTTTCGGTTGGTTGGCTGATGTTGTCGGAAGAAAAGCTATTTATGGTGTTGAATTGATTATTATGATTGCTGCAACTATTTTACAATGTACTGCTGGAGAATCTGAAGCTATTAATTTTGCTGCTATTTTAACTTTTTACAGAATTATCATGGGTATTGGTATCGGTGGTGATTATCCATTATCTTCCATTATTACATCTGAATTTGCAACTACTAAATGGAGAGGTGCAATCATGGGTGCAGTTTTTGCTAATCAAGGTTGGGGTCAATTATTAGGTGGTATTGTTGCTATCATTTGTATTGCTGCTTATAAAAGCGATCTTGATGTTGCTTCTAATGATTTATGTGGTTATGCATGTTCTAAAGCTTGTGATCAAATGTGGAGAATTCTTATTGGTTTTGGTGCAGTTCCAGGTTTAATTGCTCTTTACTTTAGATTAACTATTCCAGAATCACCAAGATATACTTTTGATGTCTCTAATGAAATTGAAAAAGCAGCTGCTGATACAGGTAAATTTGTTTCTGGTGAATTAGGTAATGCAGAACAAGGTGATATTGAATACTTAGCTCAACATGAAACTAGAGATGAACGTCTTAACTATCAACCACCAAAGGCATCTTGGAAAGATTTCTGGGCTCATTTCGGTCAATGGAGATATGGTAAGATTCTTTTAGGTACTGCTGGTTCTTGGTTCACATTAGATGTTGCTTACTATGGTTTAGGTCTTAACTCTGCTAATATTTTGAAAACTATTGGTTTTGCTTCCTCAAAGAATGTTTACCACTCATTATACAATCAAGCTGCAGGTAATTTAATTTTGGTTTGTGCTGGTAGTATTCCAGGTTATTGGTTATCTATTGCAACCATTGATACTTTAGGTAGAAAATTTGTTCAATTCTGGGGTTTTGCAATTTTAACTATGCTTTTCTGTATTATTGGTTTTGCTTATCACAAGTTAACTGAAGGTGGTTTATTAGCTCTTTACATTTTGTGTCAATTATTCCAAAATTTCGGTCCAAACACAACCACTTTTATTGTTCCTGGTGAATGTTTCCCAACTAGATACAGATCTACTGCTCATGGTATGTCTGCAGCTGCTGGTAAAGTTGGTGCAATTATTGCTCAAACTTGTATTGGTACCTTACAAAATCATGGTTGTAAAGAGAGAGGTTTAGAAAACGGTTGTTGGTTAAACCACGTTATGGAAATCTTTGCATTATTCATGTTGTTAGGTATGGGTACTACTTTATGTATTCCAGAAACTAAGAGAAAGACCTTAGAAGAATTATCTGAAGAATTACACGGTGAAGTCGATATCACTAAACAATTGGTTCGTTCCGTTCCTTCTGATGATGAAGAAAAAATTGCCGAATCTGTTTAATCTTTGTCATTGAAAAAAAAACTCTGGTTTTTCTTTAATCTTTTATATAAAAACTATTTCAAAAAATTTAATTTATAATTCTTTTATTCAGTTCATTTCATTTCATATCTCTTTATTTTTATATCATTTTTCGTCCTTTTTATTTAAAAACAAATAAATTATAATTTCTTCTACAATTGTGTTAATAATATTAATGAAATTTCAACGTTGGAAAAAAGAAATACTACTTATCTTACTAAGAGTGGAGATTTATAAATCTTTAAAGATAAGGAACTCTTTCCCTTATAGGAAAGAAGGGTGACCTAAAAAAAGGTCCAAGAACAAAGGATTTTAATAATAACGGTTTTGACACATTTTTTTTGACACATTGGGCGTGTGACTATAATTCTCCGAGTCTATTCCAAATAATGTCTATATAAAGGTCTATTTCCTTCAGTAATCATGTATTCTTTAGTCTTTAATGTAATTGCAAACCCATCGAGGTATCAATTATCAGCACCATGCATGACATCGCATTTACTGGACCCTTGAATTTTATGCTTTTAGGCTTTAGCTGAGCGGCTCTTTTGGAAAAAAAAGCCGCAAACTATTTTTCCCTATTTTTTTTTCTTTTCTTTTGTCGGAAAAAGAAATTAATTTTCAAGCTAATTTTACTAGCTTTAATAATTCTGTCACTCAAAATTATTTTCAGCTGGAAAGCCTTTTAAAAAGTAAAGCTTTGCTGCTTTTTTTTTTCTTCTAAAGTTAGGGTTATTTTCATTTGATTTTTCTTTTTTGTTTTGGTAATTGAAGACTCATATTTTTCAATTCTTCTCTTAAATTTTTCTTTCTGAAAAAACAATTACAACTAACTAATAATAATCAATAAGAATGGCCAAAAAAACGTCTGGTGGTAATGCTGCATTTCATAATTTTATGAATGATTTTGCTGATGTTGAAGATCCATTAGAAAGAAAGAGACTGGCATTAGAAGCTATTGATAATGCATCATTTGGTTGGTATCATGTTAGAACAATTGTCATTGGTGGTGTTGGTTTCTTAACTGATGCATATGATATTTTCTCTGTTAATTTGGGTGTCTCATATTTAGCCTATGTCTTTTGGGGTGGTAATATTCCATCATCTACTGAAACTTTACTTAAAGTTTCAACCTCTGTTGGTACTGTTATTGGTCAATTAGGTTTTGGTTATTTAGCTGATGCAGTTGGTAGAAAATCAATCTATGGTATTGAATTGATGATTATGATTTGTGCAACTATTTTACAATGTACAGCTGCTGAATCACCTGCAATTTCATTCCCTGCAATTTTGACAGTTTATAGAATTATTATGGGTATTGGTATTGGTGCGGATTATCCATTATCTTCAATTATTACATCTGAGTTTGCCATCACTAAATGGAGAGGTGCAATCATGGGTGCAGTGTTTGCTAATCAAGGTTGGGGTCAATTCCTTGCCGGTGTTGTTGCAATGATCTGTGTTTCTGCTTACAAGGATCCATTAAATGTTTTATCTTCCGAAGGTTGTCATGGTGAATGTATCAAAGCCTGTGATCAAATTTGGAGAATTATTATTGGTTTTGGTGCAGTTCCAGGTATGATTGCATTATATTTCAGATTAACTATTCCAGAATCTCCAAGATATTCAATGACTGAAGAAGCAGAATTAAATGCAGATAATGAAAAGAATAGTGATGCAATTATGAATGATTCAACAATGAATATCGATTATAAACATCAAGATGCAGTTGAACATGAAAGAGAATTGAATCAAGATGCATCATCTCGTCAAGAACAAGATTTAACTCCACCTAAAGCTTCATTTAAAGATTTCGTTCATCATTTTGGTCAATGGAAATATGGTAAAATCTTATTAGGTACTGCAGGTTCATGGTTTATGTTAGATGTTGCTTATTATGGTCTTGGTTTAAACACAGCTTCAATTTTAGAATCTATTGGTTTTGCATCATCTGATAATATCTATCAATCATTATATCATCAAGCTGCAGGTAATTTAATTTTGGTCTGTGCAGGTACCATTCCAGGTTATTGGGTTACAGTTGCAACTGTGGATACAATTGGTAGAAAGCCAATTCAAATTATGGGTTTCATCATTTTAACAGTTCTTTTCTGTGTCATTGGTTTTGCATATGAAGAACTTGGATCTAAGGGTAGATTAGCACTTTATATTATTGCACAATTTTTCCAAAATTTCGGACCAAATACTACTACTTTCATTGTGCCTGGTGAATGTTATCCAACTAGATATAGATCTACTGCTCATGGTATGTCTGCAGCATCTGGTAAAATTGGTGCTATTTTAGCTCAAAGTTGTATTGGTACTTTAAAGGATCGTGGATGTAAAGAAAAAGGTTTACCAAAAGGTTGTTGGTTAAATCATGTTATGGAAATCTTTGCATTATTCATGTTGCTTGGTATTTTCACATCTTTATGTATTCCAGAAACCAAGAGAAAGACTTTAGAACAATTGGCTGAAGAATTACATGGTGAAGTCGATATTACGAGGCAAAACTACGAAAAAAAATATAAAGAAGAAAGTGACATGAATGGTTCATCTATTGTTGAAGAAAGAGCTAGTGATATGGTTTAAAAATAAATAAATATAAAGGTTGCTATCAATTGCATTTTGAAAGGGTACATAAATATTTTCTGGTTTTACGGTTATCACCATTTTTTTTTATAAATTATGGTTTGGTGTTTTTTTTTTCTATTATGAGTTGCATTTTCGTTTGTTTTGTTTTTCTTTCCAATTTCTATTATCATAAATTGTTCAAATAGGTTACATTTTTTTTTATAAATTTTTTATTTATTATATAGAGTCTGTTTTAATATCACATTAAAATTGAGATAGTCGATGATGGGGGTGTTTGTTTGTTCTGGTAACCAGACAAAGTCGGCAAATTTTGAGAACGGAGAGTCGCGACGTTTTTTTAATTTTTTTAATTTTTTTAATTTTTTTTTTCCATAGAGGCACATACATCACATCTCTAGCATTGATTCATACCAGGTGTAGCGTTTATCGGTGAGGGCAGGACGAGGAGAGGAGCAACAACGCCGGGAAGACAGGACAGGACACAAATGATAATGAATCAAGAAAATACACGCATATCAGAACACAATTACAATACAAACACGCCCCAGTACCGAAGTGGAAACAAAACAAACGATTGTCAATTTTGGACCAAAGTTGGTTCATGCAGACATGGTAATAAATGTGCAAAGATACATAAAAAGCCGACAAGATCGAAAACTGTTGTGTTTTGGAAAATATTCAATAATCCAGTGAGGACATATTATGGTAAAGGGCCAATGTCGAAGCAATCAGAAGTGATAAACGATTCAAATAATGATGGCTTTGTAACAATAGATGTAAAAATCGATGAAGAATACCTTAGGAAAGAAGCTGATCGATTATATCAGGATTTATTTGTGGAATTGTCATTGAAATTTGGAGAAATTGATGGGATTTTAATTTGTGGGAATTATAATCCTCATATTGGAGGTAACGTCTTGGTAAAGTTTAAAGACGAAAGAATAGCATATAAATGCTATCAGAATTGTAATGATAGATGGTACAACGAGAAGCCAATGTTTTGTGATTTATCACCTGTTAATCATTTTGATGACGCAATATGTAAATCGTTTTCAAATTATGGAAGGTGTGAACGTGGAGATAAATGTAATTTAATACATTCCCGACGCCCCAGTGCTGATTTAAATAGAATGCTTGTCACTAGTCAACGTGACTATTACAAAGATCGAGACTAATGTGTGAACAAATGGATTTTAAAGTAAAACTATTGCACACACATTGGGTTCATAATAATGATTGCCTTGAAGTGAATTGGTTTTCGTTTTAATCAATTACTATGCATTTAGTATATGTCTATTTTTTGGTATATATATAATAAAATGTGCTGTTTGTAGATAAGTAACTCCGTTTATCCTTTAATATAATTAATAGAGTTCGATCTAGCAGAATTCTAACCGCCGCATTTTTTTTACACCGCCGCATAATCTCGTTTTGATTTTTCAAATATTTTGACAACAACTGCTCAGTTATCGATTTCATTCTTGAAGGTATCTCGATACGTCTGAGTGGATAACGATATAAATATAGAGAATGGAGGTATTGGGAAACTATGACACACTAATAGGCAAATCTGCAGATCAATTGTTTCAAGACTATTCTGTAGATGAAGTAGGTAAAATATTGGATAAATTATCTGATGATGTGGTTTTTAAAAGATCTGAATTAAAGTTGCTTGTTGGTAATAAATATAGGGATCTTCTAAATGTTGCAGATGAAATAATTACTATGAATACAATAACTAAGACAGAGAATGAAAGGTTGATGGATTTGGCTTATAAAAGATCGAATTATAATCCCAAATCTTTAGATAATCTATTCAACTTCAATCAAGACATAGAGAGATCAAAATTAAAGACGGCAATTATGGACAATAGGCCAAAAATTTTACAAAATGTTGTACATGATTTGAACTATTTATTAATGAGTCTCAAACATGAAATAAGAAATGAAATGAAGTCAAAATTGAAGTCAAAATCAGAGGCTCCACTAATTAATGATGATTTAAAGAAAAATGATGGCAAAATAGTATCCATAAATCCAGAAGAAAATCAAGATAATTATCAGCCAATAAACTCCAATTTATCATCGAATTTTGTAACCGTTGCCAAACACATCTATCTTATTCATTATTTCTTTAGTCAAGATTTAAAAGAACATCATAAAACCTTTTCTGCTATTAAGTACAATCAATTATGTGAAGAGTTTGATACTCTTTTGAATTCACACATAGTAAATTTGGCACATGAAGCAGATTCTGATTTTGTGGTTAATCTGTTTACTTCCCATCTTATAATTCATCGAACAAGTGCACTTGATGCAGTTTCATGGATTTTGGAAAAACGTTTAGAATTTTTCAAAAAATTATCAAAAGATAATACAAAATTTGTTGATTTACTAGGATATGTTTTCATTACTTTGGAATATATTAAAAGTATAAAAAGTCGTTCAACCTTGATTTTTAGTAGACTTAAAAATAGCTCAGACAATCATAATTGGATTAAACAAACATCTTTCAAGGAATGGATTAGATGGATTAAAGATAGATCAACCTTAGATTCTGATTCTGAGTTTGAAAGTGGATTTAAATTTGAAATAGAAACTGAAAAAACAGAATTGAAGCACGATAAAATTAACGATATTTGTTTCAATTGGAAAAGTAATATATCAAACGAGTTATTGAGCCATTTTAACACAAAATTTGAGAAATCTTCAAAAGATTTAGTAGATTTCATGATTTTATTGAATCAAGTTTTGTCATCATTTAAACAATTTACATCACTGGCAAGTCTACCAACCGATAATGGTAGTATACTAGATTACATTATTGAAATATGGAGTACTCAATACTTATCAATGATTAATACGAAATTAACTCAGTTTGAACAAATTTCAATTTTAGTACTCTCTACATTTCAAGATGAAAAAGCTATAAAATCAAATTTATTAAATATTTCTAATACTAGTTCTTTTCAGTATAAGAAATTTGGAAGTAAATTTTCAATTGATTCTTTTTTAAGTTCAACAAATTCTGTTGAAAACAAGGATAAAATTTTTGTCTTATTAAGTGAATTCAAAACCAGTATAAAGGAAATAAATAGTTCCATAGAATTGTTAAAATCTACAACTAGTTTCATTAAAAAACCTGTTCTTTCAATTGACGATTACGAAGATGAAGAAATGTGGATATTAGAATCTAACAAATTGAAAAAGTTTTTGAAAGACAATGCCAATGCCAGCCTTACGTTAATAAATAGATTAGTGACCACTTTTTTCAAAAAAACCTTAGAAATTTTGGAATCTAAAGAGACAAGATTATCTAATACACAATTATTTTACATGCTAGAAATTTTAAGTCAATTAGAAAAGGAAATTCAATTGAATGAGATCTATCAAATTTTTGAAGATTACCTGGACAAATCTTCACAAAAAATTGTTGATTGGACAAAGTCAATTGATCCACTTTTAGAGAAATGCTTTAAACTGATATTCAGCGAAGATTATATGGATAATATCATTTCTAAAATAAAGGTTTTGTTGGAGAAAAGATTCAATGATAACAACGAAGGCGAATCATCTGAAACTATTTTATGGGAAAAATTATCAGATGATAAATATTTACCTACAGGACCTAGTATTGATTATACATCATTGATTTTATCAACATGCGAGGAGCTATTATACATTGAAGATATTGATTATTCAAAATTATTTATGTTGGATGCGTTTGAAAATGTGAGAAATACATCAATTCAGATCATTCTAGACAGCATAATAACGTTTCTTCAAAATATGGACGAGACTTCCTTAAATCCAACAAAGACTTTGCTTACGTTCTCCGATTTCTGTTTCACTAAATATCTGTTGGAAAAGGATGAAATAGATTTGAATAAAGACACAGAACCAATTTTTGTTCAACTCTTTGGCCAATTATCAGATTCCGATTACTCTAAACAAGTTCAACAGCTGCTGTTTGACAATTATAAAAGTCAAAAGTTACTGTTCTTTCCTCTTACCAAATGAGACATCTAATTACAAATTTGTTTAATTTTTGTAGTGTGTATAGATCTAATTTTCACTTCTTACAGACTCTCTTATATGAATGATTGTTGGTTGAAACAGTTTGGAATTTCACATTCACTTCTTCCAGTAATGATGCGCACAATGTCTGTGATTGATCAGGATAGAAGGTTTCAAAATCTCTAACAAGTTGTAAATACTCCTTGTAGATTGAGTCTAATTGTATTTTATTTTGAAGAGAGTTTTTTTCATTGTTGAAATTTATATCCATTTGAACAAAATCACTTGAACTGGTTCTTTTCATATCTTTGGTGTGAATATTACAAGTTATCTTACTGAAACTGAGATGTGAACCCAGCTATCTGTAACCAGTTTACATTGAGAATGTCATCCCCGTTTCTTTTTTTTTCCAGGTGCTTGGATTTTGTTGCAGGGAGGTTTGCTTATTGTAAACGCGGCTCAGCAAAATTAATGTATATGGCAATATAGACAAGAAGCACCCAAAAGTCAGGAAAAGAACCACTTTTGGGCATTCAACGGCTGACTATTAATGGAGTCCCATTAAGAGAAAAACCAGCGTCAATTCGTGTCATATTATAACCATAATGGGATGGAACTAGAGTTGCGGTACCAACAAACACCCCAAAAATTTCTTCTTTGAAAAAGTTATACTGATGTGACTGAAATGAAAATTGGCCACAACTAACCTAAGACAACCTGGATCAATCAATGCTTAAGCACTGCTCAATGGGTTCAAATCAGTGTAACGTTCAACAAAGTAGCAAACATCATTATTTTGTTTTTATAACCTGTTTCTTGATGTTGATTGTTGGAAAAAAAAGTACAGGTAACGCAAAAACAGCAAATAATGTAGAAAAACTAGTAGCGTTTCATAACACCCGAGTCAACTCTGTGGTTATGTGTTTGAGCAGCAATGCACGATGCTACGGTAAAGTACCACCAAACTGCTGGCGGTTTGCGGCGCAGTCTGGAAACAAAACTTATCACTATTTCCAGTTTCCCCCCCTCAAGAAAAAAAGAAAACGCTGGTTGAATAAACTATGTTATAATAATTATGCAAATAATTGTGTGAAATGCGGCGCATGTACCAACATGCATTTTTAGTTGAGTTAAAATTTACAAAATTTATCAATCTTGCAATTCTGCAACGAACAAAAGACCTTTTTGGGTAAGAGAGAGACTGAAGAACAAATGTCGGGAACAAAAGAATCTACTGAAATAGAGGAATCGCTTAATATAACGATTCCACCAGCAGATGTGCGGGTTTTCATTGGTAAGACAGCCATTTATGTCAACAAAAATGGTATTGTGTTTGAAAATAAAATTAGAACAAAAGAATCTAAGAATCCTAAATTTATCTTTTTAAATGATAACGATCCATATAACGAGTACTATCAATATTGTCTAAAGTCTTTAAAGGAAAATGGCCAATTACCAGAAATTAAAAACGATGTACAGAATGAAAACGAGGTAACTGCTAATAACAACAATGTTTCTGTTAGTTTATCAAGCAGTCAAAAGAAACCCATAGCAATCGAGAAACCTGAAGATTATATGTTTATAGCTATTGAAAATGATCGACTGAATTTTCCAGAAGACTCAATTTCTGCTGCTGATTTGAAAATCGTTAAGTTAGTTGCACAATTTGCGATTGTGAATGGTAAAGATGTGATGAATAATTTCAAACAATACGTTTTGAATAAAAATAACAATATATCTTTACAGTTTCAATTTTTGAAAGAATCTCATTCAATGTATCCAATATATGAAAAATTTTATAATCAATATCACATATTATGGAATCAAAAAGATAAAGTTTTGAATCGTTTTAATGTGTTAGGAGATGATTCTCATCTTGATAAGAATAAATTTTTAAATAAATGTTTTAAGAAGGCTGAATATTTTAGTAAGGAAAGCATGGATATACAAGAAGTTAGGGATAAAAAGTTAACCGAAAGAATCAAATATAATAGCATTGATTGGTTAAATTTCGAAGTTGTTGAAACAGTTGAATTCACAAAGTTAGATGAAATTGCAGAATTACATGAACCATTATCCAAATCTAATTTAGAGTACAGATCGTTGGTTCAAAAGGCAGAAAGTAGTTTATTTGATGAAGTAGATGCAAAGATAGATGATGGATATGAATCTGAACCAAAAAACTTTATAGATGAAGAAGAAGGAGAGAATGACGATGAAGGTATACCAGGATATCAAGATGAAGAAGAAGAAGAAGGAGAAGAAGAAGAAGAAGAGGAAGAAACACAAAAAGATGGTGAAAATGGGGATAATGAAGCAAAGAAAGAAGTAATTAATAGAAGAGTACCCAAGGGAATGAAAATCAAGGCCGCTGGTGAGTCAAGATTGAAAAGAAAATTCCAACAAACAGGAAATGGAGCTACGAATATTGATCCAGTCACCAAAGAGAAGTTATTGGTATGTCCAATAACGAAGGAATTAATACCTGAGAGCAAATTCCAAAATCATATAAATAAGCTACTAAGAGATCCTAAATACGAAGAGGAAAAGGCAAGATATGAATCAAAGTTCAAATATGGTAATAATTTATCAAGTGAACAAGTTTACCAAAATATTCAAGATTTATTTACAAGTGGTAGTAATAGAGAATTCAAAAGAACCAAGACACAATAAGATATCAATAAGATATCAATAATTTATGTATGGATAGAACATGATTAAATTTTTTTTTATTGCTTAAAATTACTTATAAAGTAGAAATATATAAAAATCTAACAGCAAACAATCGATTTTTTTTCAACTATACAAAACACCGAAAACTAGTTTAATATCAAAGAAAGATTTTTAAATCAGAATTTAGTTTTTTAAAGAGGAAGCTCTTCTCTTTCTGATTTCAATCTTTTCAGCCTTCTTTTCATGTAATCTTTGAGCTAATAATTGTGCATATTCAGATGCTGCTTCTCTTTGAGCTTGAGCATTCTTAATCTTTAATGCCTTAACAGCTCTCTTTCTTTGTAATCTTTGAGGAGTGACTAATCTTTGGACCTTTGGAGCCTTAGAGTAAGTTTTTTCACCCTTAACGATTTCTCTTCTAATGACGAATTGAGTAACATCATCTTCCTTGGTTAAACCAAAGAATTTTCTGATGTTGTTTGCTCTCTTTGGACCTAATCTCTTTGGAACTTGAGTATCAGTTAAACCTTCAATATCAGTTTCACCTTGCTTAACAATGGTTAAAGCTAAAACTGATAAATCGTTACCAACAATACAACCTCTGACAGACTTTCTCTTTCTTTCACCAGATCTTCTTTGTCTGTAACATGAGTGACCCTTGGATAATAATAATTTAACTCTGTTTGGGATCATAACACCTTGCTTCATTGGGAAACCTTGTTTATCGTTACCACCAGAAATTTTGAAAACGTAACCTTTGAATTCATCACCAACGGTTTCACCTTCAACTTCTTGACCCATTCTCTTTTCGTAGAATGACTTTAATTTTTGTTCATCATCAATTTCGATACATTTTTGGGTACCGTTTGGTGGGTAAGCAATATTTAACTGTAATGAAATAAAATCAGGTTAAGATTTGAATAATGTTAGTATTTTGTAATCAACAGTTTAAGATATTATGACCTAAGTAATTTATGATTCAATATGTGATATCACTTTAATTGATATAACGACATGTTAACGTATTCAAAAGGTGTCATTTTCCCAATGATATATATCAATATTATCTCTTAGAATATTATAATTGTAAGCTTTATGTTTTATTAATGAAAAAAACATTTCATAATGATTAACTTGTCACTATTGATGATGGTTCGGACGTTTCAACATATCGTATCATAAGGTCTCAAAGGTCATGTCTTTCATTTGGAGGTTGTGTACGTACCTTCATGTTTAGTCAGGGATGCTAGTCTGGAGAAGGGATAGAAACTAAAACAATTAAGGTGAAAATCTGAATAATATGGAAAATACCGATGATTTCTCAACTTGAGTATAGTGAAAACTGGAAATAATGAAAACCAGTGGAAAAAAAATAATTTTGGAAAATGAAAAAATAGGGATTTTGAGATTGGTCACTGGGAAGAAAAGAACCTTCACTGGGGGGATTTCTTTTTCTAGTGGGCGCGCCCAGTGGGGGGCCCAGTGAAAGTGCGCGAAAAGACAGTCCCACTATGATGTTCTTTTTAGAGCCTCGAAAAAAAAAGCACTCAAAACGCGTGAGGCATAAGAGAAACAAGAGAGGTGTGCGGGGGAGTGGAAGGTAAAACAGTGAGAACAAAAAAAAGAAAAAACCCTACCAGGGGTCACGTGCGCAGAAAACCCCCTTTTCTATTTTCCACCTTTTGCTTATCTTATCTTATCGGTGTAGGGTACATGTATGTATAAACTAGTAATTGGTAGAGGTGTCTATAAAATGCAAACTATACATCGTTAAGGTCTTGGTCCAGTTCACTTTTGGTCAATAGTGACGATTTATCCTTGAGATTACTACTTGATGTATGTGTGAGAATGGATGGTGGTGCACCACTCACAATAGGAGTGCCATCACTATTCAATTGCCAATCATGTGAAAACAATGTATTGGGAGATTGAAACTCAACATACCTTGAGGGCAAACTGTACAATTCACCTGTAGATAGACTGGGTAATTCTATCAAGGAGCCATCTGTTTTGACATTTAAGTTGTTCTTTCCATCACCAGTATCACTAGGAATACTGGTACTATTAGTGTTGTTGGAATTCTGTTCATTTTCTCCCATATTTGATTGAGTAGTAGATTCTTTACGGCCAGAAGATTGTTGATTGTTTGTTACAGTAGTTGGGGCAATTGTACCTTTACCGGTATCAGAATTGATGTTAACATTTTGATTCACCTTGTTGTTGAAGCTGGATAAATTTATAGAACTTTTAGGAGTTGATGATGCATTTACCGATGATGTCGATGCTCTTGGATTGTTTATTCTCATTTGCGGGAAGTACATCGACGTTGCAGAGTTCATTGGATGTAGAAATGGCTGTTGTGTCTGTGGTGTTTGATTAAAGTCTCTTTTATTTCGCTGGAAATCATTCTTATTACCGGTATTGGCGTTAGTACTACTATTGTTCATAACAACACCCAATCCTAGATTATTAGCAAAATCTAGATTATTGGAATTACTATTAATATTACTATTGTTGTTGTTGGAATTACTATTATTCTTATTATTATTATTATTATTGTTGTTGTTGTTGGAATTTGAATTGTTGTTAGGTTGATGATCTGCAATGGAATTTAATGGAGCCGTTGTCGCTGAAATCGGTAACGGGAACATTGGAGTTAATAATTGTGTTGGTGACATTCCATTGAAATTGAAATAACTCAATTGATTTAATGGAGTATCAACATTTGTGTTTAAAGAATTTAAAAAATTGGTTGTTATTGGGGTATAAATATTCTTTCTATCTTTCAAAAATGTGGTAGATAATGGGGTATTGAGATTAGGATTTGATGACACAGAGTTAAATGGGTACCCAGAAAATAATAATTTGTTATTGTTAGCACCGTTGAAATTTCTCAGATTATTATTTTGTTCATTAATATTCCTATTATTTTTATTATTACTATCAACTTCACCGCTTTTATTGCTGTCAATATCATCAATATTTTCCTTTTTGATTATATCTGTTGTTTCCTTAAATTGGACGCTATTCTTACTCCCCAGTGATGACATGCCTTTACTTATGTTAGATTTGTTTGATGATTCAGCTGCTGTAACTGTAGACGGATTGGATTTGGTTGTCTCCTCATCTACAGTTGGAATTTGTAAACTTAAAGTAGGTCTTTTGGCATTATGAGCTGTACTGTTAGTTTCTTTATCATTCCTGTTCTCCAAATTATTATCATTTTGCTGATTATCATTGGGCCTGTTTCGTTTATACAATGGAGTGATTGTAGTAAATGTCTGTGTTTTCCGATTAGACTCTCTTTCCGGAGTTTGTGGAATGATTGGAGATATATCTGAATATGAGGAGCTAGGTTCAATTTCTAACTTGATTCTTTTATTTAGATCATCGTTCCTGTTGGTATCATGCATTTTATGTTTATAATTGAATGGCTGAATTGAAATATCATTAGCCTGATATCTTCTAGCAGCTTTAATATTGTTATGTACAGAATCATTTTTCAATTTAGTATTGTCGACCATATCCTCACTATCATCATCTTCATCATCATCTTCATCATCATCATCCTCACTATAATTATCTCTATTGTTAGCATCATTAGAGTTACTTTTATTACTGTCATTATCTGATTTTTTTAAGCCTTGTTTGAAATTATCAACATGTATAATTTCACTTCTTGATCTTATATGTCCCTTAGTTGGATGGTGTGTTGGAACCGGGAGATTGTTAGTAGAATTGGAATGTTTATGAGTATATATAATATGATTGCTACTATTAGTATTACCATTATTATCGAATTCCTCAACAACTCTACTTTTTAAATCATAATCACCATAATTATGAGGAGTTTTCACTTCGTACAGATTATTCTGATTTTTTCGATATTCATTCAAGATTTCACTGGTTTTATTTGAAGAATATTCGTATATTTTATTCTTTTTACCAATTATAATCACTGATACATCAACCTGACATAAAATTGACAATTCGTGTGCCTTTTTGAACAATCCTGCCTTTCTCTTGGTGAAAGTGACTGTTCTGTTTCTGTCGTCCGTCAATGGCTGGATCTCGATCTTCCTTCTTCCCATGCTGTGGATGTTCAACCGACGATGTCCAATGTCCTCAAAAGGCAGATCTCTGTGCTAAGAATAGAAGCCCCCCCAGTGCTTTTCTCCAGATCAAAATGCAAATCAACTTGTTCGCTGAGGCAGCGGGAAAACGTCAAGACGGGAAAAGCCGCAATGACGTAAGCGGCTGGCTGGCTTACCAATTCCTTTATTACCTAATATCAAAGTGTCAACCGCCCACAGACGGAGAGACACCGGAGGTTCTGCAGCACCGGAGGGACCGTCTTTGCAGCACAGAAGGTACACACACACTGAAAACGCAAATCACCTGACACACCACCACATACATCTAGTTATAGATAGATAGAGAAATAGATAGATAGAAAGTTATATCGCATGAGTGGAGGGTTTGCCATAGATATTCCAGTGACAAACTTGGATGAAGCAGGAGATATAGACGAGTTCCATATTCATGATGAAGAAATTGATAGTGGAGATGGTACTCACCGTGAACTGAGCGATTTTCAATTCAATAGTCAACCGAACGTTTTAAGTAAGGGCTGGAATACAGTTCGAGGATTCTTTTCGGCAAGAGCTGGTGGATTTAAAAGCTTATCAGAGATTAATTTTGATGATGATGAATATAACGATGATATTGAGTTGACTAATAGAAATGGAGGTAATGGTAGTGAGTTTGATTTTGACTATTATGCAACAACCAGGAAAAGAAACAGAAAATGCAAAGACTTTTTTGTATCCAAGCTTTTTGTTGGTCACTTGTTGGTTATTATTGTGGGATTATTAATTGCGGTGATAGTATTGAGTGTTAAGTATTCCAAAAAAGACGGTGAGATCAAGTTTTCAGAATCTCAAAACAACAGTACTAGTACTATCTTTCCTACTTCCAGCACCATTGAAAACGAAACATACATAACGGAGGCACCGATTAATGAAGTTGAAGAGGAGGAAGAAGATGGAGAAGTTCCGGGAAAGACACTAGGGGATGACTCTGATTCAGCTTTAAAGAAACTTACTGTTGTTATTGCAATTGATGGGTTGAATCCACATTACATTTCTAAATCCAATATGCCATTTTTATATAGCGTATTACAATCTGAGACAACAGTTTATGCCAAATACTTGAAACAAGTGAATCCTGCAAGCGATTTAAGCAATATTTGGTCATTATCAACGGGTCTTTACCCCGGACAACATGGCATTATTGATGACAGTTTTTATGATCCAGTTTTGCATGATACATTCCAAAGTTATTCTGCAGATAAAAAATGGTGGATAGGAGAATCTATCTGGGATAGAGTTCATAATGCAGGAATGAAAATATTGACATTTAATTGGTTACATATAATCAATAATAAGGAACATATATCCTATCATGAATCTGATGAATTGGAAGAACAAGCAATACAGTTAGAATCTTATCTTAATGGTGAAGATCTTGATAAAGAAAGATATTATATACCAAATCTATTACTAATGAAGGTCAATTCGTTGGGACATACAATTAGAAAATTTGGGAAGTTGGACGGAGAACCACTCGTAAAAGAATTGAATAACGTGGATGTTTTCATAGAGACTGTTTATATGTTGATTCAAAAATATGACATGTTGGAGTATGCAAATATTATGATTGTTTCTGAAGGTAGTTATGTTCCGGTGAGTTTGGATAGAATCATACAAATCGAAGATTTAATTGAAGATATTGGCAATTTTAAAGCTATTAGTGGAAACAGTATTGTGGGGATGTATCCTAAACAAGAATTTTCAATGGATTATTTATTGGATAAGATACATGAAAATGAGCATATCAGCATTATATCTAATGATACTGAAATTGAGCATATTTATGGAGGTCTGAATGAACGTATAGCTCCATTACTACTTGTACCAGATGTCGGATATCATATCAATCATGGAAGTAATGATCTTATCAAAGGAATTGGTAATGGATATATGAACGAAGAAGTTTTATCACATGGTGTGTTTATTGCAACAGGAGAGTATTTTGATAGTGTTCGAGGCGATAAAAGGCTGCTGAAGCCATTTGATATTGTCAAAGTCTATGGAATGATATGTGAAAGTCTTGGAATTGAAAATGGGAATGATGTTGAACGATGGAATATCAGAGATGATGATAACTGGACAGATGGTGAAGATCGCTGCGGCGACGAGTATCCTAGCGTCGAATTTCCTATTGAATTTCTGGAGGAGAAGTCATTTTTTGAAAAACTCTGTGAGGATAAATTAACGGCTTTGAAGCCTGTAAATAATGTCAATTCAGCTACACATTCCTCGTCCTCCCAGGGAGAATCGTGGTGGGATCGGATTCACGACGCAGTTGACGCGGCCGGGGAAGCCGTTGAAGACGCCATGGACGACATGAAGTCCCACTTCAGTCACCACGACGACGACTAAGTGCGTGTAAGACACCACTGCACAACACAAACAGAACCTACCACTACCCCCCTCCCCCTACCCCAGGCGATTGGGGGATTACCGATAAGACCCCGCTTACGTAACACAATATTCAAAAAAAAAAAGACGAAAATTTCTAAACGAAAATTTCAGCTCTAAAATTTTTCGCCAACTCCCAAACCGGAGACCCCAGCTATCTTGTTTTTAAGCCCCAAACACAGCCTCTGTATATCTGGACCATCGAAATCGAAACACCATCCATGTCTGCCCCATCTCTTTCCCCAACATCTGGGTTAACCATTGCTTCGGTTCCGTCTGTTTCCAGCATTTCGCTGCTTTCCCTATCACAGCCCAACCAAACAGCAAGGCTGCCTCTGCCGCAAGTTCCGGAATCTCCGACATTGGCTCCCGTTTCCTTGGCTGGATCTCCATCGAACTTTCTGCTCTCCCGAGGATCCCCGCCAAACTCTCTGCCCCGTCACTCCTCGATGTCGTCCTCGACGGTGGGTGCAGCGGTAAATTACAACAGGCTTACACATTTTCAACTGAAAAACGCAATTAACCGATGTACGGACAACAACTCGTTTGGTAATACATACAACAATACAAACAGTCTGCGAATCCTTACGCGAGGTGACTCTCTTTCAGAATCAATAGGAGGAAGATCACCTATACTGATGCCAGTTTCCTCTGACCTGCCACCAATGACCCCACTCATTCTTTCGCTATCACATACATCAAGATCAAACTCTACGGTAATAATAGACGATGAAGATGATGATACTTCTTTTGTCACCAATAATAGCAATAATATCACCAATGATAATGATGGAAATAATGATAATGATACCCTGGCAGATTGTATATTTGCTCAATCGATTGACGATTAAACGAATATTACCACCTTCTATAGCACTTTACTTTATTTGAACAATCTAACTTAATAAACGTAATAAAAAAATAACACTTTTTTTTGTTTTTTTTCTATAAACACTGTGTATACACAAACTACTTCTCAGCCATAATATCGACATAACCTCTACGTTGTCCTCTTCTACTCTTAGTACTACGCGAACTGTTCATACTCAGTAATTCATCAATACCATCCTTTTTAGGCTTAGATCCTAAAGGAGGTGCTGAAGCTGATGCCGGTGATGGTGGTGGTGCTGAAGATGTCATCATTGGTGGAGCAGTTGTTTTTGTAATTCCTGATGGTGGATGCACAATTGGTGGTGCTGATGATCTGACCAAATTTGCAGCATCAGTTTTCTTTTTAACAGGTGGTGGTGGTGGACCCTTTGTACTTTCAAGTTGTTCATCCAATGGTGCCTTCTTATTAATCCATCTTTTCAGTGTTTCATCATAATAAAAGGAATTTTCTTCTCCCAACTTAGCCTTGATTGGTTTAGGTTTATCACTATCACCACCTTTACCCAACCATCCAAACCAACCGCCACCTTCTTCTTTCTTGTTATTACCCTTTCCTTTTTGATTTTCTTTAGCTTTTCTATCTTCTTCCTCCTTTCTTCTTTTCTCTTCCTGTTCTCTTTCTTCTTTCTTCTTTCTTTCAATTTCCTCTGCTGCTCGTTTACCTTCTGCATCAATTTCATCATCAGAATCATCAATAACATCATCATAATATTCACCAGTATCTTCTGCATGATATCTTTTCGCCTCTGTAAATTGGTGAATCGGTGAAGACACCCTTCTATGATTGTTTAGTTCAGCAATCGACGCAGGTGGTGTAAACATTGTCTCTAGAGGGCTACCTTTCAAATCAATTGATTTGAGTTTGTTAGATGTAGACATCATTGGAATAGGTAAATATTCTTTGCCGTTGTTTTCTTTAACCTCTTCTTCCTTGTCTTGTTCTTTCTCTGTCGATTCTTCCCTCTGTTCATCTTCGATTACTTCTTCAACTTGGGTTTGCTCTGGAATGGAATATCCACCAAAGCTAAACATATCAATTTCATTCATATCTTGATTGGTGCCATCATTATTGTTATTCACATCATTATTAACAGGACTATTATCAGCTGTGGTTGATTCTTTTGGTGCATAAGCGTACGCTGATTTCTTTGTTTCAGCTCTAGGTGCATATGCAGACGCATATGGATTAAATGGTTTCTTGGTACTCCTGTTACTTGCAAATCTATTGATTGTTCTCGGGGTTGCCCTACTTGCATTTAGTTGAACATTTTTTGGAGGTTCCAAAGGTGTTTCAACTTTTTCTGCTTGTTTTTCAACATTAGTATCATTATCAGCAAACTCTGACGTTTTGAAACTTTGATCAACATTGTTAGTCAGATCATTAGTAGGAGGTTCAACAGACTCACTAACAGGCTCAATAATTGGTTCCACTGTTTCAATAATTGGTTCCTCTGTTTCAATAATTGGTTCCTCTGTTTCAATAATTGGTTCTTCTGTTTCAATAATTGGTTCCTCTGTTTCAATAATTGGTTCTTCTGTTTCAATAATTGGTTCTTCTGTTTCAATAATTGATTCCTCTGTTTCAATTTCCTCGTTATTTTTGTTTTCTGATTCATTTTCAACAACTGGAAATTCTTGTTGTTGAACATTTTCACTTTCGCTTTCAGGTATCAACACTTCATCAGCAAGATTAGCATCATCATCATCAGGCCTATTAAACGATTGAGTATAATTATCAACCACCATAGCCTCGGCATTTATCCCATGATCAAATCCATTAGTAGGACTTTCTTCAATATTATTATCACCGAATCTTTCAACATTTTCATCAGAAGTTTCTGAAATAACACTTTCATCAACCACAAGTTTCCTATCTGAATGCTCTTTGTTGAAATAATCTTCGTTACCATTACTTCCCACAATTTCAACCTTTTTTTCATCTATATGACTTTGAATTGTATCCAGATTTTTGTCTTCATCAATAGTTAATGGTGAGTGGACAGCATACCTGTTTACAACCTTTCTTTTAGATGAGAATGATGCCACAGGAGGTGGAACTTGTTTTTTAGTTGGTGGTAAAATCCTTGAGGAATTGCCACGTGGTGGAGAATTAATTTCAGGTGCCTTAGAAGGAGGTAAAGAATTTGGCGGTAATGTTGGAACAGATGCCGGCATTGAAGCGGATAATGTGATTGAAGATGACAATGAATTCAAGTTTGGTGATGAATCCTGGTTATTTGTTGACACAAAAGAGTCTTTTGTTTCTTCGATATAAGTATTCATTGCTTTTGAAGGAACAGGAGCTGAAATTGGCATTGGTGAATATTTATCTGTTACAGATGAATTGGCTGATGATATTCTAGATATTTGGTTATCGATCGGTGGATAGTTATTATATGTATTTGCCCGTGTAGAGATGGTGGAAGGTGCGTCAGGTAAATTGTAAGAATTTGGCTGATAAGCTCTAGGTAAGCTTTGATTGGAAGATAACTTTGAAGGAAAACCGGATTCAACCGCATTATTTTCATTGACTATACTAAACGTCGATGCAGATTTACCAAGTGTTGCAGGGAATTCCATATTTGAATTCATCACATTAGCAGCATATCTACCAACCACTGGTGGTGGTATATAATGGTTATGCGATAAATCATTCAATGATGTTTTATGATTTAACGGTTGATACTTACTACTTGAGTTAATGCTGGTCACATTGTTAGTTTCATTTAATGTGTTGATATAACTTGATGCAACACGGTTATTGTACACCGAATTGTTCAAACCGCCATTATGAATCTGCTGTTTGACCTCATTTAAATCCAACGTAGAGGAAGTCCTCGATATTGGAGCAGGTGAAGTAAATTTAGAAAACACCCCATCGGTTTTCTTTTCTGGTTCAGGCAAATCTTCTCCGGCAACAAACTTATTAAAAGATTTATCCAATGTTGTCCATACTTTATCTAACTGTGGACGACTTAATCGTGAGCTCAACCAACCAGAATGAACTTGTGATAATCTATCACATAATCTTTCATGTTCAGCCAAAGTGACAGGATCACATAAAATAGTTTTGGAGGAAATCAAACTTTGAGCTGCATCAATATATTTTTTAGCTTCGTTTGATAAACCAATATCTGCAAGATAGCCAGCATGTGCAACTCTTGATGTAATCATATGTGGAAAGCCATTAGCGTAATTTGATGGAACATTACCTGAGGAAATCAAAACAAAGTCATATATTTCATTTATTATCATACCATAAATCGAAGTCGGAATCTCACTGACTTGTTGGGGGAAAAATGGTGCACCTGACAAAATTTGAATTAGCTTACCATATGCGCTATAACCAGCCTTGAACAGAGCATTACTAATGAAACTTAATGTTTTACCATAGTCAGGGTTATCCATCATAATAAAAGGAATAACAACTTTAAAATTTTCAACAATCCAACCTTCCTTACCTATAAAATTGTCCAATGTGAACGAACCGTTTGTAGTAGATTGAAGAAAGAAGCTCAAATCATGACCCAATGAATTTTGTGGAAGTATTCTTGATGAATATAATTTGGTGATCTGGTTATATGCTAATGGTCCCATCAAATTAGAGACAAGTAGCGCCATAGTCCAATCACCTTGAGAAAGTGCAAACTCTAGCGCAGATTTTTTATTTCCCACTTCTAACATATCATGAATAGTTCTCAATCCATTTACATCTAAAGCAAATGAGTTGAAAGATTTATTTCCATTAAAGTTTTGAGTGATTCTGTTTAGTTCTAGAATATCAAGAACATTAGTAGCACCATTATTAAGATTTAAGGAGGGATTTAAAATATTTGCGATACTTTTAACATATTGCTCCTCAATAAAATCACCTGGTTTACAAATTCTATCAACGATTTCTTTCAAACATTTCCATGTCAGTTCCTCCACAGCTGATGTTTGTTGATTTTCTTCTAGCGATTTTATTTTGTCTTCAATCCATTTACTAATTGTTTTAGGTTTTGTTTTACTTTTAATCAATGGGCCAGGGAAAGAAAAAACAGAAGCATCTTCAGTGATTACATCTTTAATATCACAGACTTTTATGTTTGAGATCACGTTATTGTATGAATCATAACTTGGAATTAGTGAAACAACTTTGTTTTCAGCAGAAAACCCAAATAATGGCCATTGTCTCCGAACCAAATTTTCAGGATTAATAACAGCAGGTGCAGGTGTAAATGTGTTACCTGAAATTGGATGTTTACCAGACATAGGTGGGAGTGTTGCACCCTTTCGAGTGTTGGTCGAGGTTGCATTACTTGTAACAATATGGCTCCCATAAACTTCGTTAATCGATGTAATCGAATGCTTGCTTCTATTTACACCTTTACTCTTTAAATTTGAATGAGGTGGAAGATGCGAGTTTGCAGAATATAACGAGTTGGTTTGGTTAGGTAATGGCATATTTTGAACATTTGGACTTTGTGGTTGTGCATAGTTTGGTGAATATCTATTTGATCCATGATTATTGTTCATATCTTGAGAACCGTATGGTGGATGAATCTGTAATTGTTGCTGTTCTCGGAAAGGAATGTCAAACCCACCGTTCTCATTAAATGAAGCAGATCGTGGACCGGAAATATGATTCACTGGCTTAATAGGAACTGGTATTAAGTTTGGTTTTATCTCATCTGGGTCAACATTAATCTTAGAAATACTTCTCACATGGCCACCAACTGATGCTGGTGCATACGGATTTGATTTTTTCATAGAGTTTGGCGGATTAATGACATTAGATGCATTGTGATTAAATGCTTCAACAGTATCACTATTGTTTGAAGTATTTCTAGTATAAGGAACAGGGGTGTAAGAGTTGACTTGAGGTGCCACCGTTGGTGGAACTACTGCGGCTGAGCTTGTATTTTTAAAGGATCCAGCTTTTTCAATTGGTTCATATCGATTGATTCTGGGTGGAACATTTACAGGTACTTTAGGTTTAGTAACCGGAAGTTCAGCAAAAAATGATCCACCTTTCAAGCTTGTAATGGAGTTGGAACGTGAGGATTTAGAACTTAAACCAAAATTTGAGTTTGTTGTTGAAGAAGCATGAGTGGATCTTGGATTCAAAACTCCTTTCACTAATGGAGGAGGCACAAATGGATTTAAATTGTTATGCTTATTTGATGGTGCAGCTATATTGGATGGAATAGAATTTTTTATTGAATTTTCAAGTTCAGCATATACATTTTTAGTAACTTTTTTGATTGGGGTTAAAGTCTTTTTAGGAAATAGATCTTGAGGGAAGTCATATGCATCTGACTTTTTCTTTTCTTCCTTTAATTCAGTTACCAATTTTTGATTCGACAAAGCAACATCAGTTGGTTTGGTAGTCAAAATGTTAGGATGAACGGCTTTGGGGATATTGTGATTCTCTGTAGAGAAGGGTTGATATTCTGAGTTTCCTCCAACATTACTATTCATAATAACAGTACTAGCAGTATTATCTGAGACATCATCAATTATTTTTGTCCCAAAATCCTGGTCATCATCATCAAGTAAATCATCATCAAGCAAATCATCATCCATAATGTCGTCTAACAAAATGTCATCATCTTCCTCAAGAAAACCAAATTTATCTTCAGAAGTTGGTTCCGTATCAATAGTATCAACCATGTCATCCTTATTGCTTGCCAATGCTTTTAAAAACTCATCATCATCATTCAAACTCGCATCTAAATCATTGCTTATTAGAAGATGATCATTGGATTGAACCATATCACAAGCCTCATTTTCCTTCAATGTATTCTCTGTTTCCTCAGAATTATTTTTGGAAGACAAATTATCGAAAAATGAATCACTCGCAGTATTGTTACTGTCTTTCTTGCTGAATTGTTCTGATAAATCGTTATCTTCGGGTAAAACATCAACAGCAGCAGTGTTATCCCATGGCATAACTTCATCAATTGACTCATTATTGAAAAAATCATCCTCTAAAGTTCCATCATGTTGAGCATCAGGCTTATTATCACCGTTTTCGTTGCATGTTTCAGCTTGATTCTCAAAAATTGTACTGTCATTAATGTCATTATCCAAAGTTGACATTTCTTCTGTAGGTCCATTCTTCACATGTTCGTGTTCAATTGATGAATCAGACAATTTTGCATCATCATCAAAAGCTCCGGATAAGTTGTTTTCTGTATCAGGTTCTTCTGTTGATTGTAAAATTGATTCCATTTCTGTTGTTTCCGTGGCGTGCTCCGACTCCATGTTGGCATCATCAATATGATCAAATTCAGTTGTTTGGTTTGCAAACTTGGATTCAACAACAAAGGAAGAATCAACTGCGTTCAAAGATGGTTCTGGATTTTCACTGGTCGTTTGTTCCGCTTCTGATCCAATTACTTCCAACAATGGCGATTGAGAATCCAAATTGATCTCTTCACTTAAAACACTAACTGGTTGATCGGATTTATGTGCTTGCTCTAAATTTTTATCCAATTTTCCACTTTGATGATCTATTGTTTCTTCAACGGGTTCTAACGCGTTAATTGTTTGTTCGTCCGATTGCTCTGATTGCTCCAATAAATCTTCAGATGCAATTGCATTTGAATCACTAAAGGGATCATTATCATCACCATTAC
This sequence comes from Pichia nakasei, assembly GCA_030570355.1. Lineage (NCBI taxonomy): Eukaryota > Fungi > Ascomycota > Pichiomycetes > Pichiales > Pichiaceae > Pichia > Pichia nakasei. Next base: position 113,277 of record JAJLVL010000004.1, read on the forward strand.
TTTCTTGTGTTGGTTCATCAATTTTTTCATCAGCTACGGAAGTCGCAAGATCAATGCCTGTGTCTTCGTTTAACACATTATTCACATCAACTACATCATCAGTAGCAGTGGCCTGAACAGCTTGGCGATTCTGCTGATTTGAATTTTTCTTGTTTGCATTCTTCTTCTTGTTTTTTGCTTTGACTTTTGGCTTTGCCATGACTGTGGGTACTTCGCAAGCTGATTACCGACTCAGAAATCCCAAAGAATTGATACTTTCCAGAAAGCTCAGTGACTTAAGCATCGAGCCATTGCCCATTATCCATATTTCAAAGGATCAAAATAGCAACAGGCCGTCGCTTAGCCACGGTGTACGGATCTCTCCTTTTTTCATGTCAAAATAAAAAAATAATCTTTTTTTTTTCTTTTATAAAAAATTCATGAGTTCTCTAATCGAACTGGTGCATGATTTTGTGGATGAACTTAATCTAAATAGAGGGACAGAACTTCAGCAAACTGTAAAGTAAGCCAATTTTTAGCAAGAAACTCATGGCAAAGGGTCCCAAAACACACCAGAAACTTCCTTCTGAAAAGGAAAGATTCATTCAATGTTGTGGTGATATTTCATTGGAACTAGTTTCATCTTTAGGAACATCCAAGGAACTAAATTTAAATGGAATTATTATCAAATATGCAAAGAAATACAAACTTAAACAACAACCTCGTCTTACCGATGTTATCAGCTCGATTCCAGAGCAATATAAAAAATACTTGCTACCTAAATTAAAAGCCAAGCCTGTTCGTACGGCTTCTGGTGTGGCAGTTGTTGCAGTCATGTCCAAACCACATAGATGTCCCCACATTGCTTACACGGGTAATATCTGTGTTTATTGTCCAGGTGGTCCAGATTCCGATTTTGAATATTCAACACAATCATATACTGGTTACGAACCTACATCAATGAGAGCCATTAGAGCAAGATATGATCCATATGAACAAGCAAGAGGTAGAATTGAACAATTGAGACAATTGGGGCATAGTATCGATAAAGTCGAATATATTATTATGGGGGGTACTTTCATGTCATTACCAAAAGATTACAGAGAAGAATTTATTGTTCAGTTACATAATGCTTTAACTGGTTATAACGGTACTGATTTAGATGAAGCAGTTTCATTTTCCCAACAATCTCAAACTAAATGTGTTGGTATTACTATTGAAACCAGACCTGATTATTGTACAGAAACTCATTTGAATGATATGTTACGTTATGGTTGTACTAGATTAGAATTAGGTGTTCAATCTGTTTATGAAGATGTTGCAAGAGATACCAATAGAGGACATACAGTTAAAGCGGTTTGTGAAACTTTTGCATATGCAAAAGATGCAGGTTATAAAGTTGTTTCTCATATGATGCCTGATTTACCAAATGTTGGTATGGAAAGAGATTTAGAACAATTCAAAGAGTATTTTGAAAATCCTGCATTTAGAACAGATGGTTTAAAAATATATCCAACTTTAGTTATCAGAGGTACTGGTTTATATGAACTTTGGAAAAATGGTTTATATAAATCATATAATGCAAATATGTTGATTGATTTAGTGGCTAGAATCATGGCGTTAGTTCCACCTTGGACGAGAATTTATAGAGTTCAAAGAGATATTCCAATGCCATTAGTTACATCAGGTGTTGAAAATGGTAATTTAAGAGAATTAGCATTGGCAAGAATGAAAGATTTTGGTACTTCATGTCGTGATGTGAGAACCAGAGAAGTTGGTATTCAAGAAGTGCATCATAAAATTCAACCTGATCAAGTCGAATTGATTAGAAGAGATTATTATGCTAATGGAGGTTGGGAAACATTCCTTTCCTATGAAGATCCTAAACAAGATATTTTAATTGGTTTACTTCGACTAAGAAAAGCATCTAAAAAATACACTTACAGAAAAGAATTCAAGGATCAACAAACAAGTATTGTTAGAGAATTGCATGTTTATGGTTCAGTTGTTCCTTTACACTCTAGGGACCCAAGAAAGTTCCAACATCAAGGTTTTGGTACTTTATTAATGGAAGAAGCTGAAAGGATTGCAAAAGAGGAACACGGTTCATCAAAAATAAGTGTCATTTCTGGTGTCGGTGTCAGAAATTATTACAGAAGGTTAGGTTACGAAATGGATGGGGTCTATATGTCAAAAACCATCCCATAAATAAAAGTGAAACTTTTATTAGACCATACCTACACATGTACAATAATTCCATTTTATTCATTTATTATTAAAATTTTGATTTCAATTGATGATTTTTTAGGTCTTTTAATTTTTTTTTTAACTCTATAAAAAATGTTATATATTTTACTTCAATACCAAAATTCACTGTTCTTCATGGATGTCAAATGAAGGTTCAATAGAACTACAGATTTTGGAATATTCATTCAATTTTTCCAATAGTACTTCTTGTGTACCAGTAAAGAATAATCTCCATTGAGTCCCTGGGATGGATATATTAGCCTTGGATCTTTCAAAATACCATTTGTTTACTGGATTATTCTTTCTCGATCTCCATAATAATTCATCTCTGAAATTATTCAACATTGCTTTGAAAACTATATCTGCAATTCCTGGAATACCTTGTAATTTTTTAACAACTGCAAATTTATCAAGGTAAGCAACAGATCCATGGATTGAATTTTCCCATGTTATTATTGCACCACCTTCGTAATCACCAGAAATTATCAAACCTGCAACTCGCTTGTTTATTCTTCGTAGATAATGATTCATATTTAAATCTCTCCCAAATGAATCATCCATCAAAAACTTCAACTTGTTTAAATTTATCTCTCCACGTTTATCCATTTCAATTAAATCTAAACCTTTAGAGGGATCTTTATCAAAAAAAGTAGTTATTGACATACCCTCTTTAACAATTGATGTGTTTAATTGTGGTGTTCGACGTAAAGAAACTGGTAATGAAGATGATATTGTTGGACGGTCAGTTAGTATATTGAAAATGATTGGATTAGTTACTTTTCCAACCTGTTTTTCTTCTTCCTTTGTGGACATTTCAATGGTTGTGAGAATCCCCGTAATATTTGGTGATCTTTTCAGTAATAGGTTCATTTCGTTAAGGTTGGATAAATGAATCAATCTTTCTTCATCGTTTAGTTTCAATTTATTCAATATTTCATCCTTTATATCGTCATATTCTTGTAATAGATTGATCAAAACATGACTACCTTCTGATCTTTCAATACTTGGAAATCCACCCGTGTGGCCAATGAAAACTACCTTTTCAACAGATAATAAGTTATTAAAATCTTTCGTTTCTAAGCATTTGATTGTTGCATTGGTTAATTCAAAACCTTTAACGCATGTTCTTTCCAATGTGTTTGATTTTACTATAATTGGAGATATGATGGGTATTATTCCTGACATCAACGGAACTCCAATCATTTCCGGGATGACTGTATTCACCTCACCTTTCGAATTTATATCAAAACATCCCTGAACAATTCTAGAAGGTAAATACTCACCAAAATTATCAACTAACTGTTCAAGTTTGGACTCTACATAAATCTCTCTGTCTTTCTCTATAGTTAAGGTGCAATTATTCAACAAATCACCATCAATTATAATTAAGGGGCTTGCTCCTAAGCTCATTGCTTTACGCAGCACAACAGCTAAATTTTGCATTTGATTGTCTGTCCACATATCCAAGTTTTTTATTCTCAAAGCACACACTCTAATAGTTTGTGTAGATTTAATATCATTTGAAGCATCGTTGATCTCAACGTGAGACGCTGAAGTGTTAAAATCTATCTTATTGTCGTTGGACGAGCTTTCATTCAAAAAATGATCAATGTATGATGAATAACCTTCGTTCGTCACCACTGGCGAAGTATTAGTTAAAGAAAAATCGTCATAATCAATCAGTTTTTGTTTATTTTTGTAAATATTATTATCATCAAGGATTCTATATTTAGAAAGATAATTCCGAGCTTCTCTTTTCGTTGCAGTGGAATTAAGAATAGTCAAAATAAGTTCATGCTTTTCAAGTGATAATTGGCGATGTTTTCGAAGATTGGAATTCTTCACAAAATTAGGAGCTGGTGAAAAATCTATTGTAGAGACTGAGTTCAATGTGCTTTGATATCTGTCAAATTTGAATGATTTTATCAACGGGAGACAGTTCCGCAGACGTACCATAAACATCGCTATGCTTGTTGTCAAAAACGTATACTGGAAGCTGGTAGAAGTGTGTACTTTAAAGAATAATCATTCCTTTTGAACGATTCGGATCAGAGAAAACCCCGCCTAAATTTCAACAAACTGAATGAAAAAAAAAAATTGGGATAACAGCAAAACCGCCAAATGACAATTAAGCGCGATTACCGGATTAGGTTGATTTCAAATTAACGGCTCGGGAGATGAACTAGAGTAAACCCTCCAAATTTGCATCAAATGTCATAATTTACGGTTAAGTAAGATTTTATAAAACTATGGGGACAAGAATACACAAAACTCGGCTATTTTTCTTTCTTTAATTCTTTGTGTTCTTCTAAATACTGATCAATAGCTGCAATTCTCTCACCTAAGGTTGGGTGATTATATTCTTTTGCAGAATAAAGACCATCGACAACTAAACTAGATAAATTCTCCTTGTGTAAATTAACCAATGAAGTTTTCAAATCGTCAGACAATCCTTGTTCAGCAGCAAATCTATCAGCTTGGTATTCATAAGTACGCGTAATTAAATTCATAACGAATTCCATAGCTGCATCTAAAGGTTTCAAAACGTCACCAAATAGTAAGAAACCAATCATAATTGGCATCTCCTTGATACCATTAGGTAAGCCAAAACCAAAAGAATTGTAGAAAGATCTATTTTTAATGAAAACAGAAAAAATGGTGAAAATCATAAACATATGAAGTTCACCAACTACCATCAATTTAGTTGTATGGTTTAATTTCCAATGACCAATTTCATGACCTAAAACGGCAACAACTTCATCAATAGTTGAATGATGAATCAAAGTATCATACAAAACAATTTGTTTAGAACCCCATGGCAAACCCATGAAATAAGCATTAGAATGACCAGAACGTTTGGAACCATCAATAACGTATAATTTGTCCAATGGGAAGTTATTTGACTTTGCCAACTTTTCAATTGCAGTTTTCAATTCACCATCTTCTAATGGAGTCAAAGTGTTAAATAATGGTTGAATGAATTTTGGATAGACAATAATAAAGAAAATTTGAACAACGAATAAAAAGATTGATAAGTAATACATGAAAGAATCACCAAAAATGTACATAATTTTCAAAAATGCAGCTAAAATTGGACCACCTAAAGCACAAGTCAATATGAATTGTTTAATAGTATCAGAAATCCATAACTTAATGGTCAATTTGTTAAAACCGTAAGATTCTTCAAGAACAAAATTATTATAATATTTAATTGGAACACTTAAAACAATTGACATTGACATGAATAATCCCATGAATACCAAACTTTGAGAAATTACACTATTCTGAACAATTGATGAGATAGATGGAACTAATTTTGCTAAACTATCCAAAATTGAAACTGATTTACTCCAAACCAATGGTAAAACGTCGAACTTTAATAATAGAAGATTCTCAGTCAAGTCATAAATACTTGCAAAGATTGAGAATTTCAACTTGGATAAACTATATTTACTTGATTTAATAATAGTCTCTGAATCTATTTTGTAATTTGTTAATTCTTTTGGAATTTTATCACCATTTTTTTCGACACATTTGATTTGACGATATTTAACATATGTGTCAAATAGAAAATTGGAAACTGTGAATCCAATAATTAAGGACTTCCAGTTGAATCCTGGACAGTCCATCAAACTTCTTGCACTTTCCATGAATGAGATCATTTTGGATTGCCAGAAAGGAAACATTTCAAAGAATTAAAAGAAGTATTATTAGCCACCAGTTGTTAAGGGCAAAAAATATTCCATATTTGGGACCTCTGAACCTTTTCAAATCGCGAGTCTTTCTTTCTCTTTCTTTTGACACGTCAGTAATTTTATTGATAGAATTTAAATAAGGGAATCTCTTTTCCAAAGATTGTGATTAGGAATACAAACAATAAATAAATCTTTTTTTAAATCGATAATATAAAAAGAGAAACTTAAAGATATAAATAAATCACTAGGGATAGGAATAAATAATCATAAATAAATAAAAAATCGTAGTAACATGAATGTTTTTATTCTTCTATTCAAAAAAGAATTTTGTTTTTTTTTCTCTATTCTAAAAACTTTGTCAAAGAAGTTTAACAACAATCAATCACAGATTTGATGCTTAGTTAGCTTCAGAAGCAATTTTTTCTGCTTTAGCGATAACATCTTCAATACCACCAACCATATAGAAAGCATTTTCTGGTAAGTGATCATATTTACCATCAAGGACATCTCTGAAGGAAATAATGGTTTCTTCTAATCTAACAAGCTTACCTGGAATACCAGTGAAAACTTCTGCAACTGAGAAAGGTTGGGAAAGGAATCTTTGGATCTTTCTTGCTCTTTCAACAGTTAATTTATCTTGTTCAGATAATTCATCCATACCTAAAATAGCAATGATATCTTGTAAAGATTTGTATGCTTGTAAAGTTTCTTGAACTTGAGTTGCAACGGTATAATGTTCTTGACCAACAACAGCAACATCCAATAATCTTGATTTAGAATCTAATGGATCGACAGCTGGGTAAATACCTAATTCGGAAATACCTCTAGACAAGACAGTGGTTGCATCTAAGTGGGCGAAAGTGGTTGCTGGAGCAGGATCAGTTAAATCATCAGCTGGGACATAGACAGCTTGGACAGAAGTGACAGAACCCTTCTTGGTGGTGGTAATTCTTTCTTGTAACAAACCCATATCGGTTGCTAAAGTTGGTTGGTAACCGACAGCGGAAGGAATTCTACCTAAAAGCGCAGAAACTTCGGAACCAGCTTGGGTGAATCTGAAAATGTTATCAATGAATAACAAGACATCTTGACCTTCTTCATCTCTGAAATATTCAGCAATGGTTAAACCAGTTAAAGCAACTCTTGCTCTAGCTCCTGGAGGTTCATTCATTTGACCGAAAACTAAGGCGACCTTAGATTCACCTTCTAAGTTAATGACACCAGTTTCCTTCATTTCTCTGTATAAATCGTTACCTTCTCTGGTTCTTTCACCGACACCAGTGAAAACGGAGAAACCACCATGGGCCTTAGCAACATTGTTGATTAATTCTTGAATGAAAACGGTTTTACCGACACCAGCACCACCGAATAAACCAATCTTACCACCTCTAGCGTAAGGTGCTAATAAATCGACAACCTTAATACCGGTTTCTAAAACTTCAGCTTCAGTAGATTGTTCAACGAAAGCAGGTGGATCTTGATGAATTGGTCTTCTTTCCTTACAGTCAACAGGACCTCTTTCATCGACTGGATCACCAGTGACATTTAAAATTCTACCCAAGGTACCTCTACCGACTGGGACAGAGATTGGAGCACCAGTATCATTAACTGGTTGACCTCTGACTAAACCTTCAGTACCATCCATGGCAATGGTTCTGACAGTGTTTTCACCCAAATGTTGAGCAACTTCCAAAACTAATTTGGTACCATCGTTTTCCATAACTAAAGCGTTTAAAATTGGTGGTAATTGACCTTGTTCGAATTGGACATCGACAACGGCACCAATAACAGACCTATAAGAATCAAAAAATAAGGGGGTTAAAAATGTTAGTATTCATGTCATATCAACTTAATGTACAAATGATAATTATTCGTAGACGAGTCTTTGATGCACTTGGAATATCTGCTGTTGATTGGTTGAATTAGGTTGTGGCGCGAAAATCCAGAAATTGGACAACGGCCAAAACATCCCGAGTGAAGAAAATTTCGCCCAAGGAAGGAAAATCAGGTGCAACAAGGCAGTAAACTGGAGAATGCAGGGAATATATGAACAAGATACCAGATATACTGTAGAGTGAAGCCATTGGAAATTCAGTGGAGGCAAATTCTGGAAAAAAATGTAAGACATTATCTGGAATCGGTATTGGCCAAACACGCCGCTAAGGTAAGAGATACCTTGCAGTGGGATACCAATGCCTTGATTAGAATCATTGACATCATCATGGAAATAGAATATATCATAGGAGTTGGAGTGGGGAGAAAGATACATACTTAACTTTACCGACAGCTGGAGCTGCAGTAGCTAAACCTCTGTTCAAAGCTAAGTTAGCCTTAGCAGCCTTTAAGGCAGTTCTTGAGGAAGTGGCAAATAATCTAGCAACCATCTTTGTGAAGTGAGAGCTATAGAATGTAGCGATGCAGAAGGAGGAAAGCCAGAAAGGTCGAAATCAAAGGATAAAAGATGCAGTAGGAAAGCGGTTTGAAATATTAGAAGAGTGAAATACGGAAAACCACCCACAGAGACGCTGTTGTCCACGTCCTGTGGAAGAAAAAAAAAACGGCAGGCGCGCTGTCCCACTGGGCCCGCTGCGCTCACTGGGCGGCCCGCGCCGGAACCCCCCGCCTGGAAGACCCCTGGCCCGCCCGGCACAAGCTCGCCTGCTCTGCCACACCCGCGCACGGGCACCCAAGACGCCGCTGTCATTGGCTGGCGGACCGCCCGCGGGCGCGACATCAAAATCCATCGCTGTGCCCCAATCCGGCAGCTTTTCATTGCCGCTTCGGGAAGGGCGGTGGTGGCTGCATCTACTCGCCAACAAGGAAACTGGCTTGCTGTACCCTTTCCCGCTGCACAACGTCCAAATGGCCGAGCTCTCGGGAGAAACAACCCATGCAGAAAACACACCGTCCAAAGGCACCGTGTTCCTGACGCAGGGCTTCCAGTGCCGCGTACACCTGTTCTCTTTGGCGACCCTCCTGCTCCGGTGTCTCGAGAGCAGGCATCTCTGCCGTGCTTATAGCATGCGCCCGCCTTTGCCTCCGGGGGCGTCTCTTATCGTCTGTGGAACTCCCCGTTTCCCTTGCTTCTCGGATGATTGCCTCCCACTCGCTCTCCCTGTCTCGGAATGCCACCTCTGCACTCTGTTCCGCTGTCTGTTCTGCAGTCTGTTCTGCAGTCTGTTCTGCAGTCTGTTCTGCAGACTTCTCCCCCATATGTACACCCCCTGTTCTCTGTTTCATACAGTCCTTGTAAATATCAACAACCATCCATTGGAAATGAACCCGTGTTTTGCAATCATAGCAAACACGATCCTCTACTTCTTCATCTTCTTCATCATCCTCCTCCTCATCTTCCTCCCCCTTCTCCTGTTTGAAACCCCTCTTCTCTTTAATATAATCATCAACTCTAACCTTTTCAACTGTACTCAGAAACTTACTCAACTCCTCATTCTTGTATATCTCTTGGAATTTCAGAATCTCACTGTTATACTGATCTTTAACCCATGTAACCAACTCATCGACATCCTCAGAACTAATTCCCGTATCTTCCATCCATTCTTTCCGACGTTCCACATCCTGTAAATCAATATAAATCCTTTTCAACAATTTGAAAGTATCAAATACACATTCTTTACCAACTTTCTCATAATCTCTAATGGCTGATATACTATATGGAATCCATAATGGTAATGTAAAATTGACTGCTTCATTCACATTAAACCCATAATTAAAACCTGAATGATATACTTTGGGGAAAGTTATAATAAACTCCCCCGGTCTTTGAATTGTTTCATATATTGGAACTTTATCTTCATCATTTAACTCATTTAATTCATCTGGTGATATCATACTAACTAATTGATGCATTAAATCTCGTTGTTTCGCTTCATATTCGGGTGCAATTTTACTGATCATATTATCGAATTTCTCACAATCCTTACTTGCAATTCCATACCATTTCTTGGGAGCTCCTAAATGGGAATAATTGGCAGATAATGTATAATGATCTTCCTTATGCCAACAAAAAGTAGATAATGGTCCTCCAACATATATCCAAGGAATTGACATACCGGAGATACCTTCGCTTGAATTGTTTCCATCTGTTGCACCTGATTCTTCATTTAACGTTTTACAAACATAATCCAATAAACTGCCCTTGGCAAATGGTAATTTCGTTAAATTCCATTCATCATCAATATACTCCCCCTCTTTTTTATCCCCTTCTTTGGGAATCACTCCACTTCTATTTGGGAAACCTGATAATTCGCCAGGTATTTTACTATTAATATCTGCCCCATATCGAATTTTTAGTTTACTCAACGTGGGTATCCTTATCTTACCGTTTGTTAAATACCAAAAGATTTTCTCCAAAGATTCCTCATTTAACTTACTTTCCCTCCTTTCTTCATTTGATATCTGTAATTCCAATTTTTCAATTAAATTCCCACTTTGTAAATATTTAAAAAATTCAACTTCCCAATCTTTACAATATTTAGAAAACTCATTTAGTGAATATTTATTGGAAAATTCTTCTTCAAACCCATAATCAGCATAAACACTTGTGGATCCTACCAAACATTCATCACAAAACCAATCGTATTTTGGAATTCTCTCTAATTTATGTGGTAGACAATCCATATGAAATCCTCTAGAGCATCCGTCGCATATCAACGTACGTTCTGGTGAATGTGAGCTAAAACAGATAACACATGTTTCATCTAATGTCTCTGGTAATATTATATCCGGTGTTATTGGCTCATATGATGTCATGGTATTCTTGGGCGTCAAAAAAACTGAATCCGTAAACGTTGCGTTCTTTTCTGTTGGTGGGGTGGATATTTGCGTTTGATATGTATTCTCTAGTTTCCTACGTTTATGACTGCTATTGATGTTTTTCATTTTACTATTGTTTATTCTAGTTTTCATTTTCTCCAGTTTTTTAAAATTTTGTGGCTGAGCAAGTAATGCAGCTGGTGAAACTAATAGTTTATCTAATGTTCGATAAGAAACTTCTGGTGGTAAAACCAAATCATCGGGTTTAGTATCTTCATTATCATTTAATTTCAAAGCGTATGAGAGATACTTGCAATAAAGGCTTAATTTTTTTAAAAGCTCCCGATCAGATTCAAATATTTTGTGAAACCATTTTCTTGTCTCTTTACTAATAAATATATCATGAATATGAACTTTGTTCCCATGAATAGTTGGGAGCCAACCGTTCAAATGTTTTTCCAAATCCGTCTTACTAAGTTTGTAATCATTAGACACACCCAAACAAAGATCATCAATCGTAGGTAATGGATCTATTCCCTTTGAACTTAAGAAACAATTAAACCCTTCAACAAAACAAGCCCTTGATCTATTTCTTAAATTTAACTCATGTAACTTCTGTATTCTTGTATGAAACTTAAAACTATCCCAATCAAGTGAAAATCGTGGTTCCCAGTCTTTTGGAGGTATCACTTTTAAAATACCGAATTTCTCTCCAAGCTTAATTATTTCAGGTTGGGAAAGATATTTTATCGGATGTTCGAATTCTTCGTTGGTTGGACAAAGCTCCGGAACTTGTCCTAGTTTGGTTCTGTGGGATAGACTCTCCATCTTGTTTATTCTATTGACTGCAAAGGGAAAGAACCTCTTTTTCTTTAAATGGATTTACTGGTATTTTCCTAAGGGTATTAATTCAGATTATCCATTAGCTTATCCCATTATTATCATGGAAAAAGTTAAGTTTCGCTATTCCTTCGGTCAATCCTTTTTTTTTCTTCTCTGCTACTTTTGTTCGCCCATACATCACGTTGCTCCGATTTACGATTTTATGCTATTCACATAAGACGCATATTTATAATCTATTAGGTATTATGATGTCTCTTGAGAGGTACAGATAGATGTTATAACTGAAAATCTGGAGTTTTCAACCCTACTATATAAGTTTCTTTCCGTTTTGTTGGGTGTTATTAACATGAATTACACGGCCTTTCCCGATTAAATAGTAACCACATATCATGGTATGACGGTGTGGACAATTACAGAATACATCTATGTATTACATGTAGTATGTTGTTTTATGCTGGTTTGTACCAGAAGGAACAATTAACGGAGTAGAAGAAACTAATACCCGTGTCGCTGTAAGAATAAGTCTTCATTTCGCCTCCTATTTTTTTATGAAATTTATTGATTTTGAAATCTTATTACTAATTAACGTGTCAGCTCAATCCCAACCCACTTTTCAACTGGTATTGCAACAAACATAACCTAGATATCGCAAAATGGCATTATTTTCATCAAAAGTTTTATTGTCAGCTAGACTAGTGTTATTTTCTTATGTGGCATATAACCTTATAGTATCGCCCAAAACTGTGCTAGAATATTCTGGAGTTTTGGTTTTATCATCTTCAATGAACCTTCCATTGCTTATGGTTAATGAAAAATCTCCAATTTATGCAACTATTGGAGTTTTGATGATTTCTTTGGTTTTAAGTGATATTTTACCATTAATTGATAGTAATACTGCATATTTTGAGTCTGTTGTTTTTACAAGATTATTGTTTTTCTTCGGTTTATGTGCTTATTGTTATCTTGGAGATTGGGTTGTTCTATGTAACAGTGTTGTGTTTTCATATAGTTTTATCGAAGTTTGGTTTGGTATTTTAACCTTCTCTACTTTAAAGGAAGAAAAATATGCAAGACAAAAGGTTGAAATGGTGAAAGAAACCGAATACAGAGGGAAATTTGAAAGAGGTGAATTGGATGATGATGAAGCTGAAAAGTACGAAGAAAAAATGAAGAAGAATGAATATCAAAAGATTATGAGTGAATTTAAAAAGTAATCTAATTGGTTTGTACAAAATAATCTTTGCTAACTACACTTTTGATTCCTTTAGATTCTGTTTCTAATTTATAAATATGGTAAAAAAAAATCTTATCGGTTTATGATATATATATAGATATGCATGAGTTGATCATTTCTTACCAAGTTTTGCAGCAATATCGGCTGCTTCTTCAACAGCTCTAGAGATGGATCCTCTCACCCCTTTATCTTCCAAGACCATCAAACCACCAATTGTAGTTCCACCAGGAGTGCAAACCATGCTCTTTAAAGCCTCAGGATGTTGGCCACTTTCTAAAACCATTTTAGCTGTACCTTCCATCACCTTTGCCGCACATTTCTTTGAAACCTCATACGGAATACCCATACGAACACCACCTTCGGCTAATGCTTGCATCATCAATAGAACAAACGCAGGGCCAGAACCAACCAAGGAAGTTGCAGCATCCATGTTTTTCTCTGGTAATTCCAATGCCATTCCAACTGTATCAACAATCTTCATTATAATCTCTCTGGTTGATTGATAACTATCGTTTTGTAATTGATTTGAAAAGGAAACAATTGCGGTACCACATCCATATTTGGCAGGTGTGTTGGTCATTACACGTGCAATATATTTAGTACCAGTCACTTGTTCCAATTGATCAATAGTCCAACCTGCTAATAATGAAATGACGATTTTATCACTATTCAATGCACTCTTAACATTATCAATAATTGTTTGACACATGTATGGCTTACAACCTAGAATTATAACATCTGCCTTTTCCACAGGTTCCAAATTGGCGGATCCAAATGTAGTGGTGACAGCATCCCCGTATGTAGATTGTAAACGTTGTGCTGAAGCTTCTGATCCTGTACAACAATATATTTTACCTGGGAATGGACTTGGTTTGGATTCCAGTATAGCTGATAAAACAGCTGATCCCATGACACCTGCACCAAGAATCGTAAGTGTGTACCCTTCCTTAATAGACATACTCTTGTTTACAAAAAAAAAAGTGTTTTACTTATTAAGTTACACCATTAGAAAGACCATAACAGACCCCATGAATCAATATCACGGTAAGAAGTGTCCATTCATGTATCGCCAAACTTGCTGAATTTGTTATCGAAGAAATTCGATTCCCGTTGTCTCAAAATTTTCTCTTGGGGGAAACTTATACCGAGATTGGGGACTTTTCATTTCTATGCACGACAATATTTTTTGTTGTGGTTCTATTTGAGGCTCAATTCTACAAACATCATTAGGTGTTGCAAAAGCGACATGTCTAGTGCTGTGTGGGAAATGAAACTCTAGAGCTGCTAGATTAGAGAGGTGTAGAAATAAAGGTTTGAGAGCAGTCCCGGAGTGCAATTGACAAATAATTAAATTTGAAAAAGGAAATACAAAAGAGAATTAGTTCTATTTTCTAAAAACCAAAAAAAAAATGAAAGAAAACCATCTAAAATTTTGTAAGTTTAAACAAAACATTTTATTAAAAATATTTACTTTTTCTTAACTAAAAGTGAAACAAACAGTAGATGTAGGTGGTAGAACCAACCAAAATACCTATTAGTAATTCTTAACAGGACACAGAAGATTGCCTGTAAACTCAGCAATACTTGGAATAAACGACTGCGGCAAAGTCAAAGCTGTTTTTAGCACATCTTTAACATTTGAGGTCAAAGATTCAATGGTCAATGCATCAAGGGCCGGTTTCCAATCCCCTCTAATAATACCTCCAACAATATCTCCTCCCTGTTTTATAAGATTGATATTAGTACCTGCATGAGCATAATTAGATGAGAAAATTGGGAACAACGGAGTCGAATCACCATCAGTTGTAATTCTTAAATAAGTATTGTTGTTGTGAGATGCAAGATCATTTGGGATATTTTTACCATAGTGTTGATCCATGTACTCCGCCAATGCAATATCAGCAAATTTCGCTCCACTAAAGGTAATCAAGTTGACAATATTGTCAGCAAACATGATTTCATTACCAGTTAATGCAGCAATGCCAGCACCAGATGCTTTTCCTGCAATATAGATAGAATATTCTGGGTTTACAGCGATTTCTCTTAAAAATAATGGCAAATCTTTAAGAACAACATCCATTGCCAACATTTGACTTTCTTGAACCATACAATCAATACAACTGAAATTAATTTTATTCAAACCATCAAGAACAACTCTAGGAGTATACTCAATCAAATCTTCAGTTAAACCTGCGGTTGGATTATCACCAAAAACTGCCCACAATTGTTTATTTGTATTATCTTTCATAAAATAACCACTAATGCTACCAGTTAAAACATGGAAAATTTCTTTACCTGCATCGATTGCACCCACTTCAGCGCAATTAACCAAAGAAACCAATGTAGCCGAGTTGGTAATTTCATTAACCAAATTTTCGGTGACGTTACCAAAATTAAGATTATCATTCTTAGGTAAAGGTAAAACATCATTTAGGTATTGTAGTGGCATATAATTTGTATCATTAGTATACAAAGCCCCAGAAAGAGGAGCCGCCAAAGCAGTGGAAGCTGAAATTGTGGTAATTAACGTAGATAATTTCATGTTTGTTTGTGTTCTTTAATAAAAAAAAAAGATTAAAAACAACACATTACAATACAATGATTGAATTATGAAAAAAAAAGACAAGGAAGTACTCTAAATTTATAGCAGATTCTTGAACTTCCATGATCTGTTGATTCTATACCAAAGAACCAATTATATTGATAGAAGCCACATTTAATATCTTGATAAGAGCTCAAAAACAATCATCCACCAAAAGAAAAGATCGGCCCAAACAAGCAGAAAAAACAGAAACGGCGTTGGAATTCGTGATGCAGAGCAGAAAACGGGCAGAAAACCAAACGGTTATATTATCCCGATAAAAAAATAAATAATAGACAAACAAACAACCAATGGGTTGAAAACGTGTTAATGTACACATTGTTCATTTATGATTTCCCAAACAATACCCATCTCAGTCCTGGGAATCAAAAACCATTCTGTATGTATACCAAGAGTTTTAGTCATCTTTTGATTTGTGTCCAATCTATGACGTGAACAACCTTCACAAAACATTTTACCATACCCATATCTAGTTCGCAGTATTCGATGTATGCTTTGTTCAACTTGATATGGATTATTACTGACAAAACACGTTTGTGCCGAATTCATCCCGGTATATTTTCTGCCAGTGTGGATTTTATTAGAATGATTATCTTTATCTTTTTTCTTTGAATTCAGGCTCAAATTTGACAACAGTTTACTCAATCGAGTAATTTTCTGCTTTTCCATTTTATCATATGTTGGTACTAAACAACCAGGATATAATAATATAAATTCAGAATGACCACATTGTTCCCTCCATTCATTAACTCTTAATTCAGGAGTTTTCCGAGTATACCCAACCTTAATCAGTATTTTGTCAGATGTATCAAATGGTTTGGTATTGTTATAATCAATACCTTTGTAATTAGTAGGCGCAGCTAAATGAAGATATGATTTTTCTGTTGGTGTCGAATACATCATATGTGCATATGTGAACACATAAATATTTCCGGACTTGTTTTCTATAGTGTTATCTTTAATTTTGTACTTTTCATGAATAAAAGTTTTCACATTTTTCTCATTTGATCTATTCTTTATATCTGTAGGGGTGTTTCTGGGAAGTTGATGGCTTGTTTTGGCGTTTGTTTTGGTCGTTTGAAGTTTTATGTGCACATGACACACCTTTTCATTTGGCAGTGCATAAAGTTTGCACCTGGCTCCTTTTCTTGTCAACGCTGTGCATTGTGTACGTTCCGCCACCGTCATTTAAAACAGTCGCATTGTCCTTGAGGATATCCCAATAGAAGCACTTTCAGTCCTTTGTTCCAATGAATTCATCATGTTGGAAAGTTTAAAAATCAAACAAGGCGTCGCCAGACTTTCCTAATGCGGGAAGTATATTAAATTTATGGGAACTTCGGGGTTACTAATGAAGTTGTAATACGGACATGAAAACCTCAAGCCCGAATGCTGTTGGTTGGTCTTTCCTGTTAAGTTCCTCTGGGGCAAAGTCATACAATGATAATGAATAAGGTACCCAATTATTTGATATTTGCAATATTGCATGCATTGTTTTGTAATGGATCTCCAATGAACTTGTTAAATGATGAAAATACAGAATATAAATTAAACGAGATGTTAAAGACAAAACCATTTTACAATAACTTACCGCCACTAGAAGCATTCCCCTCAAAGGATTCAATGACATTAACCCCAGGTGTGATTCCACAATATGTTAATGATTATGCCCCATTAGTATTTTTATATAGTGAAGAACGATATTTACCATATGATATTGAACAATATGTTAATAATTTTCGACCTACATGGAGAAACGGTTCAACAATTCATATTCCTGGAAAGGATGAAAATGACCCATATTACTCAAAACAAAAGTTACATCTGTCAGATTTAGAGAAATTACCCAAATCAACAGAGGAAGAGCTTGTTTTCCTTTCATCTTTAGAAGATTTTGATAAAGATCCTGATTGGTTAACAGGCAAATACAATAAACCTAACTTCTATAATGGTGAAATTAAAGATGCTCCAGCTACATTGATTGTAACGGATAAGGGGAATGGATGGGTTGATGCATATTGGTTTTATTTTTATTCTTTCAATCTAGGTCCTTTTGTTATGGGATTTGGACCGTTTGGTGATCATGTTGGTGATTGGGAACATAGTTTAGTCAGGTTCTATAAAGGTGAACCAGTGGTAGTTTGGATGTCTGCACACGGAGGTGGAGGAGCATATTTTTACGATCATATGGAAAAGGAATCATTAGATTCTACAGGTATTTCTATTGGAAATGGTAAACAACCAGCAATTTTTTCAGCACGTGGAACACATGCTAATTATCCAAGTACAGGACAACATAGTCATGATTTACCATATGCGATTTTAAGTGATTTTACAGATCGTGGAGGATTATGGAATCCAGCTTTAAACTATCTTGCTTATACATTTACACCAGATGAAGAAACCAAAGATATGAAGTTGAGTTTCGGAAATGGTTCTCACCCATTTAGAGAAAGCAAATATGGTAATTGGTTACTGTATGATGGTGCATGGGGGGATCCTAAACTTGATCCATCCGATCCAAGACAACATTGGTCTCCATTTGAATGGAAATATATCGATGGACCAACTGGTCCCTTAACGAAAAACTTGGTACGTATAAGTCCCTGCCAGAGAGCTAAATGGTGGAATTTTTGGAATGGTTGCAATGTCCGTAGATATATTCAATATGGAGAGGGCGTTTTCGATCAAGAGGGTAATAATAGTTGTGGTAGTTTGTACGTTCAGTTTCAAAATAAGTGGATTAGAAAAATGATTGAAATTATTACATGGAGAGGATGGATTTGCTTTTTAGTCGATTTGTTTTATGGTTAGTTATGACCTATAATACAACAATGATTCATTTATTTTCCAATAGGTATAACCATTTCTTTAGTAAATTCTGCCCAAATATCCCAATAACCGGGTGCTACTATTGTATTATTATGATTGGATTCGAATTCTCTCCAGACTCTAGTTGAATTTTTATCAGAGTTATTTTTCGTTCCCACGATTTCAAATAATTGTTTCATATGTTCATGAGGAACAATTTCATCACGGTTTCCAGCCAAAAACAGACAAGGGATCTTTTCATTAATTAATTTGATGTCTTCTTCACTATTCCAATATTCCGAACATAACCAACCAAAAGGTTTCAACAATGGGAAAATATGTGGAATCACTTTAGGTATATTAAGGAAAGTATTTTCAAGAATCATACCTGAGATTTGGTCACCATATTTAGCAGTGATATAAATTGCAACGGCACCACCCAATGATCTACCATAGGTGATGATTGAACTCTGTGATAATTGAGGATGAACAGTAATATAATCCATTACTGCATCCGCATCCAATTTTAAACCTGCTTCATGAGGAGAACCAGTGGAATGTCCATATCCACGATAAGAGTATATAAAGACATTATAGTTCAAACTTTTATAGATGTAATTGGCAATGGGTAAAAACATACCAATATTACCTGCATTAGGAGATAATATCAAAATAGTTTTGTTTGAGTAATGGGGGGATTTTTCATCATGTAGCATAAGAAACGATTGTAAAATTTCACCATCGCTTGTCTTTATCTTAATACTTTCATAGGGGATATCAAACATATCCGGAGTATCTACTTTTTCTCTAGCCTTGTTCAATGCCGAAGGGTACACGAGTTTTCTTTGGAATACGTACAAAGCGACCAATGCCAGGGCAGCCAGTGAAGAAACCAGAACGATTCCCGACCCGACAATAGTGTGGGCCAAGTGGAGTATAGTCGATGGCGACATCATTGCTATGAAAGCAGGCAGAGGAGATGCTGGACAGAGAAAGAACCAGCAAGCTTCAGTGCAGGCCTGGGAAAATTCGTGTTGCTCCTTACACGTTATCGGGTTACAAACGAGAAAAAGAGAAAAAAGAAAAAAAAAGAAATCTTTCTGCACCCTTTTTATTTACATCTGCAGCGTGCATAATGTAAACAAGCTGATTTGATTGTTTTGCTGATCTGCGCACATCAACAACAACAACACCTTCTGTCTTTATCTCTGCCCTGTTTCTGCTCCTCTTGGAAGAAGAAGAAGAACATACATACAAACAAACAAACAAACAATAGATACCCCCTTCCTTTCTCTCTCTTTACTATACACCATGCTCTTAGTAAAAGTCATTGCTGCAACACTTCTGTCTCTTGGATCTACTATCCAACAAGTACAAGCCGTTCTTCCGTTAACCGTCAAAGGTAACCGATTTGTCAAACCATCCATTGACTCCGATTTGGGGGAAGCATTTTTCATCAATGGTGTTGATTATCAACCAGGTGGTTCATCAGATTACACATATAATATGACATCCGATGTTTTAACCGATCCTGAAGTTTGTGCTCGAGATGCCACAGCTCTTCAAAATTTAGGTGTTAATACCATCCGTATCTATACTATTGATCCTGATTTAAACCATGATCAATGTATGTCTATTTTGAATAGTGCAGGTATCTACGTTATTTTAGATGTTAATTCTCCACTAGGTGGTGAAAGTTTAAATAGATATGATCCTGAAAGTACTTATAATGCATGGTATATAAGTCGTGTTTTCAAAGTTATTGAAAGTTTCAGAACTTATTCTAATGTTATTGGGTTTTTCCTTGGTAATGAGGTGATTAATGATGCAAAATCAGCTGGGGTTGATCCAAAATATTTACGTGCAGTTACAAGAGATGCCAAAGTTTATATTCAAAATAGATTGAATGAAGATAACAGCACATCAGCAAGGGATATTTATGTTGGTTATTCAGCGGCTGATGATCTCACCTTAAGAGAACCAACTTTTGATTATTTATCATGTAATATTAAGGGTGAAAAACTTGATTCAAGTATTCAATTTTTTGGTTTAAATTCATATGAATGGTGTTCTGGTGTCTCTAATTGGCAATCATCAGGTTATTCAAAATT
Organism: Pichia nakasei; assembly: GCA_030570355.1. Classification (NCBI taxonomy): domain Eukaryota; kingdom Fungi; phylum Ascomycota; class Pichiomycetes; order Pichiales; family Pichiaceae; genus Pichia; species Pichia nakasei. The sequence goes on from JAJLVL010000004.1 coordinate 133,572, forward strand.
GGGAGATAGTTTTAGTAACTCATCAGTTCCAATTTTCTTTTCTGAATATGGTTGTAATACTAAATCACCAAGAACATTTGATGAAGTTAGTGAAGGTATTTATGATGAAAAATTAATTGATATTTTAGATGGTGGTTTGGTTTATGAATATTCAAAGGAAGCTTCTAATTATGGATTAGTTGAAATTAATGATGATGATGATGAAATTAACTTATTACAAGATTTCTTTAATTTTAAAAGTCAATTAGCAAAGGCTAAAATTCCTAAAATCAATGAATCTAATATTCCTGATTATGAAGCACCTGAATGTAATGCTAAGAAGATTGAAGCTGCTGATAGTTCATTCAATGCTTCATTCAGTTTACCACAAGCTAATAATGATACTCAATGGATGATTGATAATGGTGTCTCTATTTCACATGTTGGTAAATTTGTTGATGTCGATGATTATTTAAATCTTTACATTTCTGGAGCTTCAACAAATGAAAAATTAACAAGGGCTAATTTTGTTGTTTCAACTAGTAATTCAGCTTCAACCACATCTTTATATCTTACTGTTGACAAGAGCAATTTAATCAATGCTAAGGCTACCGTTAGATCCAGCAGCAGAGTCAGCTCCACAACATCTAGTAGTAGCCCAAGCACCATTCAAACCAGTTCGACAAGCTCAATAAGTTCCACCAGTTCTGTTTCCTCTATCAGCACATCTTCCCAAAAAAACGGTGCTGGTCAGTTAGAATCTGGTATATTTGCTGGTTTTGTCGGTCTTGTTGCAGCATTGATATAACCATCATTGCCTGTTTTCTCTCGTTTGTTAACTCATTTTCCTATTTTTTTCCGTTTCCTACTATTTATTGTTGTCTTTATTTACACGTAGACCTTCTCGTGAACACTCAAACTACACTATCCATTACATTTTGGCCAAAGAACCTCCGGGCGGGCCTCTCATTCTCCACCGCCGTAAACCCAGTAATTTTTGCAAACTCCCCCAGTGGGAAAAAAGTGAAGTGAGGGAGATTTTAAGAAAAACACACTTAGGTACGTGTCAATAATATTGGAGAGACACTCACACTAGCTTCATCAAACAACCATGACCAAAGCATACGAAACCGCTGTTTTTTTCTTTGCAGTGACTGCAATATACAGTGCATTATACGTTGGAGCCATTCCAACTTCAGATTTGTTCAGAAGTGAAGTCTTACCTGTTGTTCCATGGTGGGCATTAATTAGTTTTGGAAGTTATGCATTGTTCAGTTTAGGTTATGGAGTTTACACATTACAAGATAAAGAGGACAAATATGTGGAATTGAAGGAACAGATTGTTGAAGCTAAAACCTTTTTGAAGGCACAAGGCGTTGACGTTAATTGAATACTGTATAATATATGATTAATAAATGGTTTTATAGTAGGAAATGAATTTTAAGTTATTAAACAAATAAAAAACAAAAACAAAACATAACAAAACAAAATGAAGTACAGTAGAATAGTTTAAAAGGTATAAATGGAATAAATATATAAAATAACGTAAAGAATTCATTGATTTAAAGAGACAGTTTCCCTTCTAGAAGGAATGGTTGCAGCTTTTAAAGAAGAAGTTGTGTTTTTTCTAATTGTGGAAACGGATGATGAAGGATGTCCAGTCAATGCATTTGAATTCTCCTTTGTCTTTTCCTTTGCTTCTTTCTTCTTCCTTTCAAAGGCAGCAAATGCTTGTAACCCAACAGGCATACCCTGGATTTCATCCATTTTCTTTGATTCTTTCAAATCTTTGTAGTTATGTAAAATGAATTTTTTATCTAATATAGCAGGTGGGATTTCCCAATCTCCTGGCCAGTATTCTAATTTACGACCATCTTTAGTATTTTGTTTCATCAATTTGTGAGCAGCAAATATACGTTTATGTCTCCATTCTTCCAAATCTTCATTAAACAATTCCCAAACACAATTAATACAACCACTCATACAACAATTATCAGGTTCAATTGGTCTTGAAGGGACTAAAACACCTGCAATTTTTCTAACTTTATTTCGATATGAAACATCTCTTCTTGAAGATTTAGTTGCAGTTTTGGTTGAACCTCCAAAAACATCACTATATTTTACTGTTTTACCCTTGGAAGCTGGATCGAAAACCATTGTTTTATTTGCTGGAGGTATTAATCTATTACGTTGACGTGAAATGTAAAATGCATCACTCCTTACCATATTCAAATGTTGGATTTCCATCATGGAATCGTAGAAGGCGTATTTGCTAAACCCATGCAGCTTTATCATTGCTTCGTTGGTTCAGATTGAGGGATTGCAGATAAGGAAATGAATATATATATGGGTAACATGTAAAAAAAGGATTGGAGATCACTATAAAATTATTATGTAATGCGGATTTGCTAAGAAAGAAAAAGAAAAAAAACAAAAAAAAGAAAAAGAATTTGAAGTTTCAGGCCCATATCGCTTTTCAAAAAGGTTTAAAGGCAAATAAAATTCTAAATGAGCATTGTAGTTGTTAACTAAGCAAATCAAAGTTATATTATCTAGCAATGACAATTTTACGTTTCAGAAGCAAAACCGGTCAATTCAGAATTACTTGTAATGATGATGATGAATTTGCCAATGTTTTCAGTGAAATTTCCCAAAACAATTTGAAAGTACCAGTTGAATTAGTACATGTCAAGCTAAATAACGGTGAAATTATCGGTATCGACGATGTAAGAGGTGTGACAGTTGCAGGATTGGGGTTAAAGAATGGGGAAATGTTGTCTGTTGATTTCATTGAGGGAGAAGGTTCGGCAGTTCCAATTAATAATACCAATAATGGTGTGAATTCCAAGTCCACACAGTCTAAACAAGCGACACTTGATGATGAATTGGATACTGACAAAGGATTGATCAAGAGACAAATGAGTCAATTGTGTCGTCATGGAGCACGTGGAATGTGTGAGTATTGTTCACCATTACCACCTTGGAGTGAAGAATACCAAGCAGATCATGGAATCAAACATTTATCATTCCATGCATATCTTGCAGAAATACGAAGTAGATCAGGTGAAAATACCAGTATTCCAGTCCTTTCACCAAGTAGATTTACTGTGCTGGAGAAATGTCCCTCTGGTCATGCACCATGGCCTAGAGGTATTTGTTCACAATGTCAACCATCTGCTATTTCTCTTAATAGACAAAAATATCGATTAGTTGATCATGTTGAAATTTTGAATCCTAATATAGTTGATAGATTTATTGGAGCATGGAGAAATACAGGTAGGCAAAGAGTTGGATTGTTAGTTGGTACATATGCTAGATATGATAAAGTCCCATTGGGTGTTAAGGCAATTGTTTCAGCTATTTATGAATTACCACAAAAGGATTTCGATGATGGTATTTCTATTGAAGATTTCACAAATAAAGGAGAAAATGTTAAAGAAGTTGAAACTTTTATTGAGACATTAAAGAATATGAAATTGGAAGTATTAGGTATGATATATACTGATTTATCAGATGCAGGTACAAATGATGGTAAAGTGATTTGTAAGAGACATTCTAAATCATTTTTCATGTCTTCAAGTGAAGTAATTATGGCAGCCAAATGGCAAAATAAGTTCAAACATCATTGTAAATGGAGTAGTGATGAGAATCAAGAATTTAGTAGTAGATTTGTTACATGTATTATCAGTGGTAATACAAGTGGAGAAATTGATATTGCTGCATATCAAGCAAGTGAATCTGCGGAAGCTTTAGTAAAGGGTGATATTGTTGTTGGTTCTACACATCCTAATCAAGTATATGTGCATAGTTCTAATGATGATAAGAAAAGATATATTCCTGATATTTTTTATGAAGATAAGAACGAATATGGAGTGGTTGTTAAACATAAAGCATCACCGGTCTTCCCCGTTGAATATTTGCTTGTTTCTCTAACACACGGGTTCCCAGATGAGCCAGCTAGCCCTATCAACATTGTTTCATTTCCAATTGAAAATAGAGAACTGCACGGTGAAAGTGTTTCAGTGGAGACCTTACAGAGATGGCTACCAAATAGTGTTAAATTTAGCCAGACGGGCGACGCGACGGCGGCTCGGCAGGAATTATCCGATTTCCATGTTCAGTTCTGGCTGCACCGCCACAAGGGGGAGTTTATGAATAGCACTGAGGTGGCGCAGCTGTGCAATCTTTTATGTGGCGGTGGCGACAATACTAACGATGCAGAAGTGGCGCAGTTTCTGGAGAATTGTGATGGGTGGCGTAATTTGAGTGCGGTGGCGCAGTTGTATTAGAAGCACTCAAATTCGAGAAGGTTCTTTCAGTGGCAAGGAAAATGCGAAAATTTTCACACGAAATGGACATACATTTATATTAATGGAAATAATTTATTTATTTAGAGCTTTGTGTAATCCCCTCTCGTATCTTCCTTGTTTTAGCAGAACAAACATGTCCACTCCATTCGGTATCGACTTAGGTAACAACAACTCCGTTATTGCAGTTGCAAGAAACAGAGGTATTGACGTTGTCGTCAATGAAGTTTCAAATAGAGCAACTCCAACAATTGTTGGTTTTGGTATGAAGGCAAGAGCTATTGGTGAAACTGGTGCTACTCAACAAACTTCTAATTTGAAAAATACCGTCACTGGTATAAAAAGATTATTGGGTTTAAACGGTCAATCACCAGATTTATCCGTTGAACAAAAATATTCAACTGTTGAACTGTCTTCTGATTCTGAAAATAATACAATTGCAAATGTTAGATATCAAGGTGAAAAACATTCATTTACTTCAGTTCAATTAGCTGCAATGTATTTAAATAAATTGAAATTGACTACTGAAAAGGAAACCAAATCAACTATTAAAGATGTCTGTTTAGCTGTGCCTGTCTGGTATACTGAAGTTCAAAGAAGAGCTGCTGCTGATTCTTGTAAAATTGCAGGTTTAAATCCTGTTAGAATTGTTAATGAAGTTACCGCTGCTGCTGTTGGTTATGGTGTCTTCAAGACTGATTTACCAGAAGATGAACCAAAGAAGGTTGCATTCATTGATATTGGTCATTCTTCTTACACTTGTACAGTTGCTGCTATTAAAAAGGGTGAAATGAAAGTTTTAGGTACTGGTTATGATAAAAATTTTGGTGGTAGAGATTTCGATAGAGCTATTACTGAATATTTTGCTGATGAATTCAAAGAAAAATTCAAGATTGATATTAGAACAAATCCAAAGGCTTACTCTAGAGTTTTAACTTCTGCTGAAAAATTAAAGAAAGTTTTATCCGCTAACACCACTGCTCCAATCAATATTGAATCTGTTATGAATGATGTTGATGTCTCTTCCCAACTTACCAGAGAAGATTTAGAAAACTTAGTTAAACCTTTATTAGAAAGAGTTTCTAACCCTGTCATTGATGCTCTTAAAATGGCTAACTTAGAAATTTCTCATGTTGATTCAATTGAATTAATTGGTGGTACTACTAGAATCCCATGTTTGAAAAATACCATTGCTGAAACTTTTGGTAAGCAATTGTCAACTACTCTTAACCAAGATGAATCAATTGCTAAAGGTGCAGCATTCATTTGTGCAATGCATTCTCCAACTTTAAGAGTTAAACCATTCAAATTTGAAGATATTAACTTACATTCCGTTACTTACAGTTGGGAAAAAGGTACTGAAGAAACTGATCATTTAGAAGTTTTCACCAAGGGTTCTAACTATCCATCAACTAAGATTATTACTTTATATAGATCTCAAGATTTTGAAATTGTTGCTAAATATTCCAATGTTGAAGAATTACCAGCAAAAACTAATGAAGTTATTGGTAAATGGTCAATCACTGGTGTTGAAATTCCAGAAAACGATGATGCTGCAACTTGTAAAATCAAGGTCAGACAAGATCCATCTGGTTTATACACTATTGAAGAAGCATACATTGTTTCTGAACAAGAATTCAAGGAATTAGTTGAAGAACCAGAAGTTGAAAAGAAGGAATCTGAAGAAGCAGAAGAAGCAGAAGAAAAAGAAGTCAAGGAACCAGAATACAAGATTGTTAAGAAGCTTGTTAAGACTAAGGATTTGAATGTTGAATATTTCGGTCAAACTTTACCAGCTAAGGTTTTAAACGATTTATTTGAAAAGGAATTCAAGATGGTTGCTGCTGATAAATTGGTTGCAGAAACTGAAGAAAGAAAGAATGCATTAGAAGAATATATCTATACTTTAAGAGGTAAGTTAGAAGATGAATATAAAGATTTTGCAAGTGCTGAAGAAAAGGAAAAACTTTCTAAAATGTTAATGGATACCGAAGAATGGTTATACGATGACGGTTACGATTCCACCAAGGGTAAATATGTTGCTAAATATGAAGAATTAGCAGCACTTGGTAACTTAATTAAGGGTAGATATAACTCCAAGCAAGCTGAATTAAAGCAACAAAAGGGTGCAAAGAAAGAAGCAGCTGCAGCTGCAGATATTTTTGCAAAGATTGCTGCAAACAGAAAGAAGGATAGTGATGGTGATTCTGAAATGAAATAATTTTGATGTTTTAGATTATTATTTCAATTTATTTTTATAAATATTCTTATTTCATAAACTAAACTGCTATATATATTTATACATATAGTTATATCATTTTTTATTAATATAATTACATTTAATAGGTCAAATGAATTTACAGTCAGTGTATAAAGGCTTTAAAAGGAAAAAATGAAAGAGAAAACGTAAAAATCAATAATATGTTAAAATATTATACATATCCGATAATGTGATTGTAAAATTGTTATAAAGTTAAATATTCATTTATGTTCAATCACCCTACACTATTCAACCCATTTTCTACTAAAATCTGTTTTCATTTGCAACCGTTCACTTCCATCAACATCACCCAGAGAGAATTGGATTCCGGAAGTAGGAAATGATGTTGGATTGGATGTTAACATTGAATTGAAAACAGAAAATGTACACTTACTATGGGATTTTCTTTTTGAATAAGCTACCGGAAGTGGATTTCCAAACCCACACAACATTCAGATAAATAGACAAAACTTGCCATTTACATAGAACAAGAGACACCCAAGAAAGAATTTTCAATTGTTACAGAAGAAGAAACGGTAACTAATTTCGAAGTGGCTGTTATGTCTGAACTCCAATTTTGTAAATGGTTTGCATCCTTTCATATAGTTAGATAGATAACCCACTATTGAAGAATACACTGATTCTATCAGTAAGATGTTGAAATACACTGGGGTAAAGATTTTGGATGAGGTTGTAGGAAATAAAATCGACACCTTTTCGTTTCCGAGACCTTATTACTCCCATCTTCTCTGTGATAGAACATCCTCTAAAAGAGAAGATCTTCCAATGAAATACAGCATATCCTGTTATTATTAATGTTTAGTCTGTAATATAATATAACCAAAAAATACATTAATCTGGAGTTCTGTTCAACCGCAGAGAATTATCGCCACCTCTTTTTTCTCTCTCTCTAAATTACAATTTTATTGATTTGATCTTTTCAGTTAACAAATATACCTAGATCAACGAATAAAACCAATGTCATCACCGGACAAGACATTTATGAGTCCACGAAAGAAATCACCATCTCCGATTAATTTCGACCATGTACAATCGAAACCTATCAGACCACAACCGACAAAACAACCGTCACAATTATCCATTGCATTTCAAAATCAACCAACAATTGCGAATAATGCCCCTGGGTTGATAGCTTCGGTAATACATGATAATCAAATCATTGAAGAAGTGGACAGGAAACTCAATCCTTTGTTCCCATTGATTAGCTCCAATAAAGACGGGGATGTGGATGATGATTATGGAAATGGTGATGGTTTGAAACACAGGAAATTATCGGTTCTTACATCATTTCCCGTAGTTTCAGAAACAACGGTGCACATTGATGGTGCATCACAGAAAAATAGTATTGATTCAAGTTTATTACAGCAAAAATTGAAGGATAATTTACAATCTAATGAAATCAATGAAATGGAATTGAAAAATGAGAAGAAAATGATCCCTAAATTTGAAGTTCATGATATTGTGGAAGAAAATCCAACGAGTTCCGTATCTTCATTGGATTCCAACATTTCCGAAACTGATGTGCATGTGATTGATCTGTCAATGTTTGAAAATGATGATGAAAATGAACATAGTGAAGAAGAAAATGATACACATAAAAAAGCGATCGAAGAAGATCCCGAGGATTATAAACTCGGAGGTTATCACCCTGCATATATTGGAGAGACGTATAAGAATGGTAGATACATTCTTGTACGAAAACTTGGATGGGGTCATTTTTCAACAGTTTGGTTGGCTAAGGATACTGTTAATAACATACACGTTGCAATGAAAGTTGTACGTAGTGCAAAGGAATATAGAGAAACTGCAGTTGATGAGATCAAACTTTTGACTAAAATCAATATGACCGATAAAGATCATCCTGGTCATCAATATTTAATCAAACTTTTAGATTATTTTGATCATCAAGGGGTAAATGGAACTCATATTTGTATTGTATTTGAAGTTTTGGGTGAGAGTTTATTAGGTTTGATAAGAAGATATAAGCATAAAGGATTACCAATTAAATTTGTTAAACAAATATCGAAAGAGATATTACTTGCGGTTGATTTTTTACATAGGAAATGTGGTATTATCCATACAGATATTAAACCTGAGAACATTTTAATTGGTATAAGTCAAGTTGAGCAATTATTAAGTTATCTTGAAGAAACTCAATGGGAACGTCATATTTTGAAAAAAATATCCAGTAAATATTTAAGTAATGGTACTGGTATTATAGATACCAAATCATTAACCAATTTAGCAAAATCTAGACAAAATTTATCATTCGGTAAGACAAGGTACGGCAAATCACGTGCGAACTCCGTTGTTTGTGATTCAAAACCATTACCATCACCATTAAGATCACGTTCAAGTTCATTTTTCAATTCACCATTATCAACAAGTTTAATTGAATCAAATACAATAAATGATGAGGACAGTGTTAATATTCCAATTCCACATTATAAAGTGAATAGTTCGAGTAATATACCTATCTATTCCAGTTCTTTAGTTTCAGCAAGTGAATTACCTAGTAGAATGTCATATAAAGATATTCAAACGATTGTAACGCAACATGAAGAAAATGAAAAGAATTTATTTGATTATATTCCACCTAATGAAGATGAATTATTAGAAGATGATATCATCAATGTTAAGATTGCAGATTTAGGAAATGCCTGTTGGATCTACAAACATTTTACACATGATATTCAAACTAGACAATATCGATCCCCTGAAGTTATATTAGGTGCTGAATGGGGATGTTCTAGTGATATTTGGTCAATTGGATGTTTGATATTTGAATTATTAACAGGAGATTTTTTGTTTGAACCAACAGAAGGTAAAACATTTAGTAAGAATGATGATCATTTAGCACAAATCATGGAATTATTAGGATATTTACCATCAAAATTGATTAAATATAGTAATTATGGTAGACATTATTTTCATTCTGATTTGAAAACATTAAGAAAGATTCAAAACTTGAAACCATGGCCATTACAAAGTGTTTTACTGGATAAATATAAATTTAGTGAAGAAGAATCACATGAAATTGCTGATTTTTTAAAAGGTATGTTAGTACTTGATCCACAATATCGGATGGATGCAGCTGGGTTATCCAACCATTATTGGTTGAACGATTCGAACATTGAAGGTCATGTGGATCGAGAAATCGGCACGAGGGGCGAGGATATTGGTGAAGGGTGGTATCGTGAAGTACGTCTTTAAGATTTAGAAGAGTGTATTAGTTATATATATAGATATATATGCATGTGTATGAATGTAATTTGTATAAAATGTACGATTTAAAAAATAATTGTAATTTATAATTAAAATTTCATGTTCAGGTACATAGAAATTGACTATAAAAATTGATTATAAATATTCATCCAAAATTTCAATTCAAGGTTTTTTTTTCCCCGTTATATTTCAACATTCTTTTGAAACCTTTTAGTAAGAAATATGCGTGAATACACAGATATTGAACTTGAAGAATTATCGGTTTTTTTGAGAGATGAAACAACAAGATTGAGTTTTCCAAAGAACGAAATCAACGATGTTATTCAGTTTTTACGAAATAAAATGGATAGACTCACAATGCAGCAAGATTATAAATTAAGTTCATTATGTATGAAAGTTTTAGTCAATTATGTTGCAGATGTTGTTGAGAATTGTGAATATGTATATGGATTGATCAAAGATACAATTCCGTGTGATTTTGAAGATGTGATGAAGGTGGATCTACAACTTTTTGATAATTTACACGACTTGGAATTTTTTGTGAAAGTACAGTTGATTTTGATCAATAATATGTTAACAACGCATAGTAAAGTGTTTGAAAAAGATCACTGTTTGATAATTTTAAAGAGATTATCGAATATCCACAATGTTTTTGAATGGTTGTCTACAGATGGTGATGATTATTTAGTTTTGGAAATTCTACAAGATATACAACCCATAGTCGGTAAGATTGAAGTTGGAGAATTTTTAAAGTTGAGGAAATTATGTGGAGGAGTCGACAGTGAAGATTCGGAATTGATAGAAATGGCGAATGGGTTATTGTTAAAGTATTCCAGAGATGTGGGGTGTGATGAGTGGGATAATTCTGAGAAAATGGCTGTTTTCCGTGAGTTGTATTTGAGTTTGAAAGGGAAAGTTGACGAGCAAGTGTTGTTGAATGTAGTTTTTGAGATGAATATTGATTCGGAAGAATTTTATGAAGAATTGCATGAGATTATGTTTGATCGGGAAACGAAGGAGCTTAAAATGAATGGACATTTACCTGTGTTGATGTTGTTATTATCGAATCAAATCACGAATGAGAAGACAATGAAAAAGTTTATGGAAAGTATTTCAATCGATGCAATGGTGAAACGTTATTTTGCCGATATATATCCCACGTTAACGTTGAAATACCCATGGGAGTTACAGAGTATTGCACTGCTGAACAAGATACCATATACTGATTTGCACAACACAGATATAGAGACACTGGAGCAGTATTTGAACCAATTGGCAAGGTTGACTAACAGCACAGCACTACAGATGCACGTCAATGTTGTTATTCTACAAATGACCTTGCTCGGCAAAGTGTTTGCCTCGATTGAAAATGTACAAGGGAAGAAGTTAATAGAAGGCTTTTTGGATGACCTCAAGTTGAGCAACGAATACACGGCATTTCCATACGAATTTAAGCTCACGCTGAATCAAGTGTTTTTCCAATACCTGTACGCACATCGGGAACGAGGCAACGAAAGAGAGGTGATTGAGGTTCTACAGAAGACGCTAGAGGAGTCCGACGAGCTCCTGACGGCATCGATGGGTGGACGCATACCCGTCCAGGTGTTGTACCTTGTAGAGTTGAGCAAGATATGTGGCTTATACGCGGACGTGCATGGTGGCGCAGCATGGTTTGCCAAGTCGTTTGCGGCGCTTGCTACGATTTTCGACGAGGCGGCGGTGCAGATGCCCGACGACGCGTCGGGCGGCGTTATTGGCGCCAATAGTGGTAATAATAGTACGTGGAAGATTTTAGAGAACAATGTCGGGTACACTCGGGCAGTGATGCAAAGTAAGTAAGAAGAGTATATAGAGTAAATCACGGTGTAGAATGCAGAATACAGAATCAATCGGTCTTTGCGTGGGGTATTTGACGCACCTCCACGAGGAGGCCACGCCGCTCCAGCACGTACTGGTCGCCCTGGCCACGCATGTAGGTAGCCAGTGCCATGTGGAAGGCAATGAAGTAGTAGATGCCGAGCCCCGTGAACACGTGCCACCAGCCGTGGCCCTCAAGCACAATGCCGAGCGGCCAGCCGAGCCGAGTGCGACGCCACAAAATGAGGCTCGGACAAAACACATTGTCCCCGTTCCATAGCAGGAACCCTGTGAGGAAGAGTCCCAGTGCGAGAACGAGCAGCATGTGCAAACGACGACGTTCTGTGGCGTCCGGGACGACGCGACGCGCAGTGACAAGCGACTTGCCCACGAGGCCCACATTGAGTGCGGCGTAGAACACCTGGTGAAATACTGGATTGCGCCACACGCACGTGTAGGCGTAGGTAAAGAGCGCCGTCGCGACGAACGTGCCCACGTACCACGCCACACGCCACGGCTTGGATCGGCCCCACGCCCACGCGTGGGCAAAGGGTGCCGCCGTGACCCACACCATGGGCAGCTCATCCATGAGCTGGTGCTCGTACTGTAGCGTCGAGTGGAACAAGAAGCTGCCAGCGCCGACACAAGCGAAGCCAATGGAGGCAAACACAAACAGCGGGCCGTGGCCGTGGCGCAGCGCCGAGCGGACGTGATGTAGCGCTAGCAGCACAAAGATAACATTGGTGAAAGCATTCACCACCTCGGCTACGTAGGGTGTGAAGAGGTAGTTCTCCTCGCACCAGTCAATGGTAGCGGTAGGTGGTCCCCAGAACGGTTCGTAGGCATGCGCAGGATATTCCAGCATGGGCCAGCAGAAAGAAGGCTGGGAACGAGGCAGGACAGATGACGGAGTCTCCACAGCGCAAATTTCCCGTGCACTCCGAGGGGGGGGGGAAGACCTGCACTGGCTGGCGGGCCTCTTGCGGCTCCGAGCCGACAGCAAATTTTACCGCAGGGGGGAACCCGAAACAGAGCCGAGCCATCGCCGTCGCCGTCGCTCTTCCTGCGCCTCGTGTTCTTTCCTTCTTGCGCCCTTGCTCCCCCCTTACCTAATCGGGCCAAACTCGTGTTTCCCAGCTCTAATTCCGCGGGGGAGCTACGTAATGTGGCCGGCGTTCCAAATGGTATGGCCCTGCCCGGATTGCAGTGGCAGCACTCTGTGTAAATCCAGCCAACCGTTGGTGGAATATGCATTGCATACTCGTGGGGATCGACATCCAATCAGGCGGCACTTAGAGCGGAGATCTGCCATCCTTAGATGAGGGTGGCGGACAAACCATCGACGTCGATATTGGGCGTCGTGATAGTTGCTCATTTGGAGATGCCCGCCTCTGGGATGCACGGTCGTCTACTTTTCATGCAATTCGACATAAAATACTCATTCTAGATGGGCAAACACCCCCCTTTTAGTTACGAGTTTATTATACTTTTCGGAATGCTATCTAACTAATCCAGTTCCAGCTTACCCTTGTGCTTGCTACGGACCCCCCCTCCGTCATCAATTGTTAAGCTTCTCATCAGCTAGCAACTTTCTTTTCTTCACCCCGCATGCCCTTGTTCTGTATGTCCGCCTCTCTCGCCTTTCCCACCTCATCTGCCTTGTTAGCGTTTGTATCTGCTGCACCTCCCACCGCATCACCCGTTCCTCCAAAATCATTTAATTTCAATCTCTGTCGGATCTCCAGGTTCCGCTGTTCTTTTTTCCGATGATTTTCATCCTTTGTAACTAGCCTTCTCCATCGAAATTGACATGCATTGATGGTTCTCATGGGGAAATACATTGATATATCCCTCCATCCAATCTTTTCAGTTTCTTTCAGATATCTTAACAATTGATCGTCCTTTTTAGTCCATGTAGGGGATCCAAATGCCATTCGACGTGGTTTACCTTCATTCTCATCATCTCCTCCATTTTCATCAACAGCGTCTCCAGTTAATTCTATTGTCCTTTTAACATTCTCATTACTAGTTTCATTGACAATTAATTTGGAACTATTCTTACATGTGTTTCCTGATGCAGATGGAATTATAGGAATTAAGGGATGACTATATGCCATCCATCCTGGTATAGGTTTTAATTTTGAAATATCATTTGAATCTTTATTCTTTTCATCTATATTATTGTTCATTTCAAATGAAGGAAATGAACCTAATTGTGGTGGATATGGTTGAGATGGTATAATTTGATATTGTGGTGCTGGGGGTGGAACAGGATATACACTACCATTTCTATTCATCATAGTTGATGGAATGAAATTCGAATTATATGGTACCATATAGTTATTATTATTATTATTATTATAATTTGTATTATAATTTGTATTATAATTATCAAAACTCATATATCCATTCATTCCATTATATTGCATCATTTGTGGTGATACCAAATTATTTGGATATGATGTATTGACGTTGTAGAATTTTGGTTTTAATTCATTGGTTTGAGATGGATTTACATAATTGTTAGTCTCCATCGGATTGAGAATCTCTGATGCTGGTGAACTAAAATCATTTCCATATACTAGTGGAGCTTGATTAGATCTCATATGTTGCTCATATTGAATAGAATGTTGTTCAATAGTGGGCGGTCTAGTCAATATAGGATGAGGCCCCATCCATACCCGATTGGTATTATTGTCAGTATAATTATTACCTTTAGTGAAGTTTGTTTCTTGTTCTTGGTTTGTATTTATTGCAGCATTATACTGATTATTAATGTTCATTAGTTTTGGTAATTGTATTATATTCGATGAATAAATAATTCCTGGCATTATTATTCAATATACTTTGCGCTTTTTTTGATATCGGAACTAGAATATATAGTTCAAAAGGTGATTATCACACATTATTGAAAATTCTAATTAAAACAAGAAACGGAAGAGAAAGGGAAACCAATTGTATTTAAATAAATAAAGGTATGTACTAATGTAAAATATGTTACTGATAATACTAAAATCTCCAGACATTATTATTTTCATTAATGGCAATTGTGCTAACGAAAAAGCAAAGTAGCAAATGGAACAAGTCTCGTGGATGAAACCCTCCCAAAAAAAAAAAAAATAGTTTACGCAAGTGTAATGTAACAATTTTCTATTCACATCTATAGTCATCTAGACTAGGAAACGCGGGTTTTTTCTCATCATTCCCAGATCTCGATTAAGGGCGTTTTTTCATGCATGAATATATTCAAATGGCGCCGCACCCCCTTTCTTTTTTTCTCGCAACTCGAATTTTATGATCCATAACACAACAGAAAACAGAAAACCCAAAACAACGTGAAAATAGCCATTTTGGTGAAGAAATGTCCTGGAATCCACCACCACATTGGCACCTTTTACCCAAAAATGTATATTGTCTTCAATTGAGAGAATTGCAGTTTTGCTTTTGTCTTGAGCATCTCTCCCTCTCTCCCCCCATTTCATACTTGTTTGTAAACTCCTTTTGGAAATTCTAACTTCGGCAAATAGAATCTTAGTAACAAGGCTTGCTTTACGATCTAAAACAGTATGAGTATGAACCTGGTATATCGTATTGTATCCGCGTTTACACGAATATTCGGTAATTACTATTAAACATATGTATAATTGCATCCAATGGATATGATTGGCATTTTCAAGTTTAGGCCAGACTTCATCAGCCGTAATGTCACTAATTTGAGAAAATTAGCGTGCCGGCCGAGCTAATATAAATTTGTCACTCTACATCTTCTTACTAATAGACTACACATATTTCTAACAGATGTAGTGTTTGGAATTGCTTTTTTCTTTTATTGGGTTTGTTGCATTTTGTGGATTAACACTAGATTCAACTCGTTAAACATGTCCGATTATTCCCCGAGCGAATAATTGTCACACTCCCACGTACATATGTGTCCAGTAAACATCCTGTGGTTAAAACAATTACTTTTCATCCGAAATAATTGTCATTTTTTTTTTCCATACACATAATCTCTCATTATGTGCCGATATTGCTTTCCTTCCCACCTAATTTTCTTATATCTCTACAATAATTCTTTATGTCTTTAAAAATTATGTAATTAATATTCAGGTGAGAATATTATGCGAAAATAACTTACTTGATCTCTAAAGGTATTAATTTACTACCCATTTTACTTTGTTAATTTTGTATATATATTCTAATTGTGCAATTGATCGTCGGTATCTTTTTTCGTGACAACCTGGAAACGGTGTTTAATTTGTAAACCAAGTCAGTGCTTTAACATACTTTAATTAAAAATTATTACCGAATTTTTGTACAATTACCTTTTCTCGGGATATTCAGCAATTTTTACTATAGTTTCCTCAAAAGTTATGTAAAATAGTTAAATGAATGTTGCATTGGTAAAGAATGAGCAATATATTTAGATGAATAAATAAATTTTACAAACGATTGGGTTTACAACTTCCAATTTACACTTTTTAAGGCACAACAACCGCAAAAAGGAAAAAAACAACAACAACAGTCCTTACATTAAATTTCTTGATAATTAAAGGGCCAGAAATAAGTGGAATGATTGAAATTAATTTTCGATAAATCATACTATATATATATATTACCCCTGAATATGAGGAACCGCTCGTTCCTGAAAGTAGCGTATTTTGTTCATTGAAGAAACAGATTTTGGTAAAAAAAAAAACTGTGAAATTCATTGCTGTAATACAATAGTTCCTAACAAATATGGGAAACCATTCATTCCTTAGAAGCAAACCACTCTACTGAGTCAAAATTATTTAAATTTTTTTTTCAAATATTTTCAAATATTTTTTAATATTTTTTATTATTGATTATAATTTATTATTATTCTTTTTGTTGAAAATAATAAGGTTACATGTATGAACAACATCCTCACAAAATATTTTTTCTAAATTAACATGGGGTATTGCCGTTTTTTTTTGTATTTAGGGACGCTTTCAAATTCACAATGCGAATAAACATTAATTATGGTCACTCTTTAATCTCGTATCTGTAGCTTAAGTTAATGAAGGAGTGGACTTTTTTTTTAGGACAGATTCTTCTAATTAAATTGGAGCCTCAAAGAGAGGGAAAAAACCCTTATTACGGGAAAGCGGGAGTAGCCCTCAGAATCTAGAGTTCCTCAAATTTAGTTTCAGGATGGTATCTTTAAGGTTTTAATTTATCAATTAGTTAGACTCGATATGCATACATTCTTACACTTTTGGGTAAATCGATGACCAAAAAACGGTAACTAGTTGTAAATACCCTCAAAATGTTACATTGCCGCATCTTGCACTCTGTACAACCTTGTTTTACAAAGAACTTCATTCTAGGTTATCAATTTCCACCAATCTCGTTTAAGAAATATAGGGGGTGTGAAAATATAGACGTCCTTGAAAAAAAAAAGAGATAATAATTGCCGTAAAAGCGGAGCGCAGGTTTAAAGTTTAGCCGAATCTTGCTTTCCCTCCGTTCTCACACCGGTCCCGTCAGGCCATTTTGCCGTTTTGTAACATATACTCAGTGCTATCGGTAGGCTAAATACTGGAGTTAATCAAGCTATACTGTGTTAAAGAGTATGTAATACCTCTCAGTAATGCTTTGTTTTATAGTCGGGAACCAAGAGGTAATGATCGACGGCATTACAATTTAGTCAAAGAAAAAAAGGGAAATTGAGGAAAATTAGTATTGTTCGTGTGTGCAAAAATGAGGTTGCATATACGGTAATACGTCATTCTCTGACACATTATCATACATAATAGTCGATGATCTCAGCATTTTTCTAAATCTCATGGTTTTGCGCTTATAAGTTAAACATACAGATTTAAATGGTTATGAGATCGATCGAACGCGTCCTTCAGATTGGTGATTGTTTGAAAGAGAAAACTTAAACATGTTCATGAGAAAGTCAATAGCGTGTTGTTTACCTTTAATGCTGTGCAAATCTGGTTCAATACAACATTTCATGTAAAAGCCAGTTCTCCATTCGGCAGGTTTTCCAGGAACAATCATAATTATCATATACTAAGCTATTTTTTAGTATTGTAAAGTATTATTAAACTTTGAGGGGAGAGTTGTTTAGGTAGGATATTTTTTTTTTTGCTTGTTTTTTTTTTTAAATCATGTTACATTCCAGTGGGAAAAAACCTTAAGAATGAATCCCAAAAGCTAATAACAAAATGTTTTTGTTTTGTAAACATAGTTGGCTAAAAAACTAACCTCCAGATCGTAGTTGAGATCCAATTATCAGTATGATTGTTTTTATGATAACTATTTAAATAACAGACACCTCCCTAGCTTTGTATTATCTACCTGGTAAATATTTATTATTTATTATCTTTTGGAACCATCAGACAATTGTTAAACACATTTCCAACTAAATGTTTTCAAACATAATTACAATCGCTAGTGTTGCAATTGCCCTATTTGGTCAAGCAGAAGCTCACAAAGACATTTATTCAACAACTGCAAATGGTGCTGGTGTTATTGCAGGTGTCCCAACTTTTTCCAAAGGTTTCAATGCAAGATTCTTTGATTATCAAGGTGGTGATTTAATCAAATTCAACCAAAATCAATGGGTTGCAAATGATTATGCCCTTGGTTCTATAAGAACTGAAACTAATAGTGTTACTGAACCAAACTTTAGCTTTGATGATAATTTCCATGGTCAAAGTATTTATTCAATGTATAATATTAACATGTACAATGTTATGATTGAATTGACTGGTTATTTTGTTGCACCAGAAACTGGTCTTTATAACGTTAGAATCAATGAAGTCAATGACGGTGCTTTTATTTGGTTAGGTAATGGAGCATTTGATGGTTGCTCCCAACAATTAGTTTCAAATTCTTATGATGATGTTTTAATTGCTCTTAGAGGTGATGGTTCTCATTCATCTTATGTTTACCTTGAAGAAGGTACCATGTATCCAATGAGATCCACTTATATTAATATTTTCTTTGGTGCATCTTTCCAATTTGAAGTTGTTACTCCAAGTGGTAATATTATTGAAAATTTCCAAGATACAATTATTAACTTTGACAAGAAAGACCTTGAAGTTTGTATCTCTCAAAACTATGGTGGTGCTCAAGTTAAAACCTCAACTAATATTAACTACGGTGCTCAATATACTTCAGCTTCAACCCATTATGATCAAACAGTTGCTAATGGTCAAACATATTTAGTTGAAAACTTATATTTAGCAAACCCAGAATCCACTATTACAACCTCTATAGTCAATTCATTTGCTACTACTTCAGCATATACAACTGTCACTGATGTTAATGGCTCTGCATCACCAGTTGTTGTTGTTATTGATCAATCCTCTGCTCCTGTCACTGACTTACAAACCAGTAAACCAAAGGTTGTTTCTGTCACTACCACTGGTAAAACAATTCCTCAAGCAACTGGTTGTGCATTAAACGATGATTTAATGAAGAAATATCCAGGTTTCCATGCAACACTTTATAATTATAATAATGTTTTCGGTCATTTAGAATCCACTTATTATGCAAATGAATATACTACTGAAAATCAAATTGGTACAGCACAAAACATTACAGCACCAAATTTCTCTGTTCATGCACTTTTATTTAGATCTGATTCTATTTATGATCAAGAAATCATTTCATGGAAAGGTTATGTTGCACAATTAACTGGTTATATTTATGCACATGAAACTGGTCTTTACGAATTTTCAATTGATTATTCTGATGATGGTTCCATGGTTTGGGTTGGTACAAATGATGCATTTGCATGTTGTCAACCTGATAATATTCCATTTGATAGTGAAGAAGGTGCTTTATTCTTTGCAAAAGATCAAGAACAAGTTACAGGTTATGTTCATTTGGTTGAAGGAAACTATTATCCAATTAGAGTTGTTTTGGTCAATTGGTATGGTGATTCTGCATTGGAAATGTCCATGATCACTCCTAGTGGTGCGTATGTTAAAGAAGATTGGTCTAACTGGATTGTTTCTGTTGAAGATGAACAAACTGGCTTTTGCCAAGCATGATTAACATTGTGAAACATACCAATAAAACTAAACCAATGCCAAGTCAAATCAATCCAAACCAAGTCAAATCAAAACACTGTACAACCAAACATAATACAACAAAACGAAAAAAAAAAAAATGATATTTTGATGCCCCTCCCCCCTTTTTTTGCCAGCCCGGCCTTTGTAATACTGTACGTACACTTGTGGCTTTGATTTCGAAGTTATATATAATGTCTACTAGTTTAAATCCTTGATACCATAAATACACCCAGCAACGTAAAAAAGCACCGATTTTTTTCCCAGCATAGCAATGCAGGTTGTCGCTCGATCGATCTCCCAAGCATGAGATCAACGCCGCCTTTCTTATTCATGTCGCGAACAACATTCGCGAGAGAGTTGGCCATTCTTTTTTCCGTTTCTGGCACATGGAGGGAGTGTGCTTATTGAATGGCAACATGTGTTGGAATCTCGACGTTGGATTGGTTGGACAGGTCATCTTGCACACATACATTAATACATACACACACATACACCCATAGAATGCTCCAACGACTAGTTAGAAAATCTGCTTGTGCCAGTCTCATCAATACCCATCTTTCATCCACCAGAACGTTTTCTAGTGCTGTTGTTAGATTAGCCGCAGAAGATCCACATGCTGAACGTTTGACAAGATTAGCTGAATTCACTGAAAAGATTCGTAATAATACAAAAATCCATCAACAATTAAAGAGTGTTCAGCTTATTGTTGCAAGTAAGATGGAACTTTCAGGTGGAACTCCTTCTTTGATGCAACAATTACAATTATTAAGTAATCCTGAAGTTCGTGCAGAAATGGTTAAACTTTCTGAAATTATGAAAGAAGAGAATATTAATTTAAATAAAGAAGATGTTGGATTTTTGATGGAAGCTTTTAAAGCACAAATGGATAAGGAAGACAAATAAATTTGTTATTTATTCATCTTGTATATACATCTTGGGTATACATTTTGTGTACCAACACCATAGTTAATATATACATTACTGATATAAAACTTACATAATTCCCAACGTTATGATGAAATGTATAAAGAACTTATGAAATAATAATTTAAATGATAACACAGCACACGATTGGATGTAAAGTAAAAAAATACTAAGAAAAAACTGAAGGAAGAAAGAAAAAGACAGAAAGACTTTCTTTCTAAATAACTTCCATCAAGAGATGTTGATCCTGCATACAGGCTGGTACATCCTCCAAAACAGCATAATCAAAGAAATTTACGGCATTTTGGGGGCTGTATTATAATGTATATACATGCACTCCCACATTGAAAGTCACATCTTTTCCCTCCCGACCGTAGTACGAGATCTATGGGCCGAAAAAGATACATATTTAAGACCACTGTTTCAGTCCCGTTTATCGTATAAAATATCTCCCTCCCCTCAAACGAGATGTCGATCTTCACCAGCCGCATCCATCTCCCACTAACGGGAAGTAGAGTGGCGCAGTGCAGTGGCACAGTGCAGTGCAGTGAAGTGGCGCAAGAACGTGGCGTCGGAATTTCTAGAAGCCCCCTTAAGGGAAAGTTCCGGGCGGTGAGCAGCGCTGGCCAAAATCAGGCTTTGGGCCCCACCCAGTTTTCCACTCTATTTTTGCTACTGTTACTACCATAGTAGACTTTGACACTATTAGTTTGTCAAGCCACGCACTTTCAATATGAATGATGAATCGCTGTTGCTGCTTCTTTCACAGACCGTGTCGAGTGATAACAACACCCGGCGACATGCCGAGCAGTCTCTGGCATCCCTGCAACAGGGTGGTTCTGTAGTGGTACAACAGTTGTCGGATATCCTGTTGAATCGTAAAACATCTGCTCTTTATCTCTCTGATGATATTCAACTTATTGTTCTTACTTATATTAAGAATCATATTAATAGACTGAATAATTCAATTGGTTTAATTGGAGAGAATCTGGTGCAATATTTTCTTAGTTTCACAGAAATTAACCCTTTTGCAAATGGTAATCAAATTTTAATCAAAATGTTAATGAAAATTATGGATTTATTAATCATGAATCAAAATACTGAATTTCAGTATAATTTATTGAAAATGGTGGAATCTTCAAGAAATGATTTCCAATCTTCATTATCAACCTTTTATATTAACTTTTTGTTGATTTATGCATTAACCAAACATAATAGATATCAAGATACTCAAATTAGTAATGGATTGAAAAATGAAATTTCCAATTTTTTCCCTCTTGTTGAAAGTTTTTTGCAAAATTTCCAAAATGATGATCCACAATATGTTAAAATAACATATATTTTATTGAAAATATTGAATAATTTAAGTGAATCCAAATCTTTCTTAATGTTCAATTATTTTAATGAAGAAAAAAATTTACAATCTATATGTGAAATAATTGCACAAATTGGTCAAGCTAATAATAAGGATAATTTGAACATTAATAAATGGATAATTAAAATTTTTATTAATTTTTCGAAAAAACAATCTATTTCAGAAAATATCCGGAATCAAAATTTATCAAATAGTTTAAAATATATTGATAACAAAAATGATTTTAAAGATTGGATACTTGATAAAGATTGTAGGTTTGGATATTATTATTTCAATTATTTGAATCGATGTATTAAATCACATATGAGTACAATCATTGAACCATATATTGATAACATAATTTCTAATTTAATAGTGTCAATTAATATGCCAGATGATGAACTTATTGAAGATTTTAATGATAATATAAATGATTTTATGAATTATGTTACAAATGATTCTTATAATTATGAAATCCCAATTGATTTGAATGATTTATCAAGAAGGTTTTTGAATAATTTAATCAATGAAAATCAAACCATTATTAATCCATTAATTGAATTATGCCAACAATTAATTACATCAAATGAAAATTATATTATTGTATGTGGATTAAGAATTTTAAGTATGATTTGGAATCAAATAAATAATGAATCTATTTCAATACAATTTGTTGATAAAATTGTTGAAATTAATTCATCAATTGAAAATAATGAAGATTTATGGATTAGATGTATAATCTATAATTTTTTCACAGAAATTGAAGGTTCTCATGTTGATTTTAATAAACTTATAATCAATTTAAATATAGATGGATCAAATAATTTAAATCATCCAATATCATTGGCATTGATGATTATAAATATACGAATGTTATTATTATGTAATGGGAAAATTCAATCTGATTTGATCAATCCAATTCAAATAATGCAAATCTTATTAAAATATAATGAAGTGGAGAATTTGGAAATTATAAGTGATCTCATTGATTTATTAATTGAAAGGTATATAAGTGAATTAGGTCCATATAGTTATGAATTGATTTGTAATTTGAGTGATATGTTTCTTCAAACCATTGAAATCAACAATCAATCTGGTATTGAAATAGATAATGAAGTGGTTAATAAATTATTGGGTATTTTGAATAATATTTTGACTATAATAATATCAATTAATGATGAATCAATAATTGAAGTTATTAATAGTAAAATTTTAAATTTAATTGATGCTATTTTACAAAATGCTTCACTGGATTATTTGGAAATTATTATTGAAATTTGTGATGAAATCAATTTGAAATGTGAGAAAATTTATAATCTTTCAATAATTATTGAAAGTTTCCAACAATATGGATGGGAATATTATGAATATTATGAGAATTATTTCCATAATATTTATTATTTTGGTAATGAAAATGATAAAAATGAGATGAATGAATTAATTAAATGGATCATCAATGAAAATAGTAATGAAGAAGATTTTTCAAGATTCTTAATTGAATTAATTATTGAAAAAGTATTATGTGATGAATGTGAAGATCAAGAATTTGAACAAATAATTGAATATATTTACAGTCAACAAGAAGATGGTGAATTTTGGAATAAAAAAATTAATATTGAACTAGTATTAATTGGTATTTATAAGAAATCTGATATTTCATTGAAGATGATCAGTAATGAAGTGCCGAATTTATTAAATAATTTACAAGAATTAATTGATAATGATGAATGGAATGATTCTTTATATGATTTAAAAATTGGATTGGTTGGATTAATTGGATTATATCATCAATACAATAAAGATGAAACTGTGATTAATTTGATTAATAAACTATATTCAGGATTGAGTCAAAGTATTGAGAGTTATAATAATGGAGAAGATGATAAATATTGTAAATCATTGATTGATAAAATTGATATATTGGAATTAGTGAAGGGCGTATAAAAGAATTTAATTTTTATAAATATTATAAATATTATTATTACTTTTTTAACTATTATTTTAATTAATTTTATTACTGTAATTATTATTCTTTAATATATATATATTGCACAATTATTTATTTATTTATTTATTCAATCTCTCTCTACTAGCCTTGAACAATTCCTCTTGTTTTGCCAATAATTCTTCCTCTGTTAAACCAGATTTAACAAGTTTACTTTCTTTACGTTTTTCCTTTATTTTAGCATTATCACGACAAGATTTAACAAATTCTTCTAAAATGGCAACGTAATTTGTATAACCTAAATTTTCAACTGCTTGAACAATATGATCAGTTGAAATTGTCTTTTTAAGATCATTTTCAGCAATATCATTAGATTCCGTTGCTAGAATCATGATGAAGCTTATACAACAATCAATTAGGGCCTCGCGGGCTTCTTTTGAGAAGGAAACTTCCGGGGGGAGAATCTCCGTTAGAATCTTCTGGACAGTGGCCCTCGGAAGGGAAAGGTCTTCTTCAGACATGGCGTGCAGGGTATAATGCGATGTTCAGTTATTGCAATTCCAACAAAAACAAAAAACGGTATATCAAACAGTGAATCCTCTGCTTTGATTGTGTACAACTTACATTCGGAAAACGAAATGAAAATAAATGAAAAAAAGAAAAAAAAAATTCCAGAGGGAAACTAAAATTTTTTTTCTAAATAGCTTTTCCAATAATTTTTCACCATGTTTTAACACTGGTTGGTGTGTAGTTCAAGTTCTCCTAAACCCACAATGACAAGTGTGCTCGTGCCGTCTGCGTTCTTGGTTGGAAATAACAACCAGCCTATAGGTGTTGCCTATGGCAGTACTTCCATCAGTGGAGTCAAGGTGCAATACCAACTTTTTGGAACACATCCGGAATTTAAAGAAGTTATACTTACAGACAATGATGCACAGATTAAACAGATTATATGGACAGATTCACACCATCTTACCATTGTGTATTCTGGTAAACGATATTTTGATACCATTAGTATCGATGAATCAGATTCTATTAAACGTGTGGAAATAGATAATAATAAAGGTGTTATTAATTTTGGATGTAAATTCAATGAATATTTCACTGTTATAGATTCCAATTTAAATATTTACAAATATGATATTTCCAACGATATGAAGAAAAGTGAACAATTTAAGGTGAATGCCATTGATGAACAGATCAGTTGTTTCAATTGGGTTGATGAAACTTCAGTTATTTTAGGTGGAACTAAATTATACAAATATGATATAATTAATGGAGAAATCCTCAATGAAATTTCCATTTCTGTACATTTAATCAACAATATTATTATTCATTATGATAGAATTGTTGTAAGTTCAAGTAATGAAAGATTTGTTAATATTATTGATACTACTAATGTTGAATCATGGAAAATTTGTAAAATTTTAACATTTGATAGTGATGTTTTAAAATTAAGTGTTGATAAAAAATCCAATCATAATAGTCTCATTGTTTGTGGTATCACTGAAGGAGGTATTGTTGAGAATTTCACCATTAATGAACAAACCAATGCAAATAAAAAACGTCGTTCTGCTAACAAATTAAATGTTAGATGTAATAGTAGTATCAAAATCAGTGGTAACGGGAATGTTATTGAAGATGTTCATGTCAATGATGCGAAAACATTAAGCGTTGGTTACTTAACAGCAAAACGTAGCTTTGTTGTTGCTAGAAGTAGTATTGAAGATCATGAGATTATTCCCGACACTCAAAATAACAAATATGGAAAGAATAATTTCCAAATTGATGATGATGCCGCTTTACCATCATTTCAAGATGGTGGTGATCTTGTCGATGGGAATGTTATTATTACTAATGATAAAGATGATATTGAAGAAGGAGATGATGATGAAGAAGATGAAGGTGATGAGGATGATTTTGGTACAATTGTTGCTAGGGCAAAATCCATTGTATCAGGAGGAACCAAGACTACTAATAAATCAAGAGGTAATGCTATTGTTGGTACTTTGACAACCAGTGTTTTACAAGCTATAAGGGGACGTGATATGGCTGCATTGGCAAAAGTTCTTAATGAAACAAGTGATGAAAGTGTTGTCAGAGCCACCGTTGCTGGGTTGGATGGTCCAGCAGCATCCGGTTTGTTACAAGCTTTAGGTGAATTGGCTGGACGTAGTGGAGGAGGAATTGATTCTGCAACCACATGGGCACGTTGGGTGCTGGCCCTCCATGGAGGAGGAGCCCAGACGGGATCGATTGTCGCCTTACACCGTGCAATGACTGCAAGAGCACGTAATCTAGAGACACTCGTGGCAATGAGAGCCCGTCTTGGTGTTGTTTCTACAAAGGCACAATTGGGACGGTTCTACAGTGAAAACGGAGGTGAGGACGACGACGATGATAACGACGACGAAGACGTGGTGTATGTGGAGGAGCTCGAGGACGCCGACATGGATCTGGATGCCCTTGGAGACACCCTTGGGGCTGACGACGTGGAGATGGATTAGCTTAGTTACATAGCCAGTGTACCGTACATTGAACAAGAGACACCCTCGATGTATATCCCCCGAGATCACGTGCAAAAGAAAAGCCGCGCTTACGTAATGCAAGAGGGGACTTTCCTCCTTTTTCTCTTTTTCTCTTTTTCTCTTTTTTTTTCTTTGGCGCTTTCCACACGCACAGTTGACACACACAAACACACAACCTTAGATGCGGCCCTTTCCTTTCGGGGAAAGAGGAGAGGCCAGTAACGCGTCTGCCATCTGCACAATTGGCGCAGCTATACAGACTATTGCTATGGACCAGAACAACAGCCACAATGCGATGTCAGAGTTCCCGAAAAATCTGGTGCCACAGAAACCTCTGCAGAAGAAGGGCATGCATAAGAAGGCCCTTGTTGCAAATACTCCATTAGATACCAAGATCTTTGAGTCCATGGTTAGAAAGGATAAATCGTATGCACAAGCCATGTCCACGCCAAGTGAAAATGTCAATAACCAAATCATGAATAAAATAGTCAATGATTTGAAATTCTATCAAAATGTGAAGAATTCTCGGATGCAATCGATGAAATTGCCACCTCAATCGAATGAATTGACCAATAGAATGTGGGGGGAAGGGTATAGTGGATATGGGAATGGATTTACCAATGGGAAAGTCACCTTTGTGATGCCAAGTGATAGAAAAATTAAACATTTGCCGGATAATGCAAATAATAATGGACCTTCCAATTGTGAGTATATTCCAATTAGATTAGAATTTGATGTTGATAGGGATGGATTTAAATTAACTGATACCTTTGTTTGGAACATTCATGAAGATGAAAGTTATTTATTGGAATTCATCGATTGTTTAATATATGATTATAAAATCACGAAAAATATTCCAAATATTAAGAATAAAATATTTAATTCTATCAATGAACAAATTCAACAATTACAACCGAAAATTAATAATCCAAATATTGATTTAAGATTCCCCATAAATCTAGATATAACTGCTGGGAATAATCATTTTACTGATCGTTTTGATTGGGATATTATGAATAATGAAAATGACCCTGAAGAATTTGCGCAAGTCTTGTGTAATGAATTTTCATTACCTGGTGAATTTGCAACTGCAATTGCTCATTGTATAAGAGAACAATGTCAAATATATTTCAAATGTTTGTACTTGATTGGATATAAATTTGATGGAGGTGCCATTGTTTCTGAAGATTTAAAAGAATTCATACGTTCTAATTTAGATGCAGGTAATATAATTATGCCACGTTATTTGTTACCCGATTTTACACCATCTCTACAAGAATTATCAGCAACAAATATTACAAGAATTATTCATGAACGTGATCGTGAAGCTAAACGTAAACATCGTTCTGCTCCACGTAGTACGGGTCGTCGTGGAGGATTTGTTTTACCGGATTTGGCAACTATGCCCAAGACTCTCAGGACACCAATTCAAGGTATTTTCCCAGGTGATGTTAAAACTACATTACAAACCGATTTTGACTTGAACAATAATGATGAATACAACAATACCCCCGTTGAGATTATAATACCGCATAACCAACTACTTGAAGCGCATAAAAAACAATCAGCTAATATGGTGGCACATGCACGTTTGAGAAGACACCAGAGAATGACTCGTCGTTGGTTAGATTCCTTGACTAAACGACGGATGCGAGGCGATACATTGGCCTCTGTTGTTACTCTCGATAAAGATGCAGAAAACTCGCTGCCCGTGAAGGTGCATTTCACGTGGCGGTGATGCTTCTACCTACAACCAGCCACACATTTCATTCCATAGAACCCTTGTATATTGTCCCCCGACATATTAAATCGATACCTCTAAACAGCGTGTGTGCTTCCCTTCATGGTGCAGGTGCAGGTGCCGGTGCAGCACGGAGATAGCTTAATAAGCCTCCCCCCGATGGTGATTACGTAATCCCACAAAGAACGAGAGAAAAAAAAGACGATGCAGCTCGCTTTCTGCCATCAACAGGCTTCGTTTTCCCAGTGTTTATTGCAGGAGCTTTCTTCCAGGTATCTTCCAGGTTTCCGTTTCTTGTACGTTCTCTTTTGTTAGCAATGATACCCGAATCTGTTTCAGGTGCCGTTTCTGGTACGGTTTCCAACGGCATACAGTCGTTCAGAGACACGATTCATAACGTTTACGCAAACGCGCCATTATTACGGTATGTAAACAGCAACAGCAGATACAATCGTTTACCAACAGAAACGGGTGACAATGCATCTACATCACCCTCTTCGAATTCAAATATTCCTGCTGACCCATCACGGGTGAGGACCATGGATGGTCATGTTGTCTATGTTGGTGGAGGCAACGATGGTGTTTTCAGTAATATGTCAGCCAAGCCCTCAAGTGCGCCACCTTCTGCACCGGATGTTTTACCATCATATTCCGAAGCTTCCTATGATCCTTCACCACCATATTGGGAAACTTCTATCATGTCTGAATTTGATGAAATTTATATTGATGGTATACCAGTTGGTAATATATTTAATTTCTTATGGAGTACAATGGTTTGTGTTTTATTTCAATTTTTAGGTTTTATTATTACTTATTTATTGCATACATCTCATGCTGCTAAAAATGGTGCACAATTAGGTTTAGGAATAACGATTATTAATTTGGCATTTTCAGCATTACCAGTTGATATCAATAAAACTGAAATTGATTTATCCAATGATAGAATTGAACCTTTAGATCCTGCCTACATTGATGCTTCGATTATCTCTGGTGAATTTGATGCAACTTTGGATAATTATCATTCCTCTTTGAGTAGTCATTCTGATTTTCATCAACCAAATAGTAATAATGATAATATAGGACATGGAACTCCATTGCTAGCATATACATTATTTAGTTTGGGAGTTTTCATAATCATTAAAGCGATTTATGATTTTATTAGAGTGAAACGTTTAGAATATTCCATTATGTTCCCCATGACAGGACCTAATTCTGTTAG
Source organism: Pichia nakasei (assembly GCA_030570355.1). Taxonomy (NCBI): domain Eukaryota; kingdom Fungi; phylum Ascomycota; class Pichiomycetes; order Pichiales; family Pichiaceae; genus Pichia; species Pichia nakasei. The sequence goes on from JAJLVL010000004.1 coordinate 162,983, forward strand.
AAATGAGGATGAAGAAGCAAATGTAACAAGTATACCCGCATATGATATTGAATTAGAACCTGTACATGAGGTTGAAGAAGATGCAGATGATGAAAATGGAGTTGATGGAAATAGGAATGATAGACATGATTAAGGAAAAATATATATTAACGGCAATCTTTTTTTTTTTTTACATAAACGAATGATGATGTGGAATAAACATTCTTAAACCTATTATTTGTATATAATTTGTGTAAGGGACAGTATAAAGTCATTAAATATTTACAATTAACCAAGTATTATTAACATTTTTTCATAAATTGTGAAAACAATACCACCACTTAAAATGAGTCGTCCTAAACGAGGAGTTGCACCTTTCCAAAAAGTCATTAAACCTTCATTTTTAAAAATTTTAACAAAACAATTCATTGTACTGCTATATTGTTTATTTGAATCTAAAGCTTGCATACGAGTCTTAACAGTATCAATTGGCATGGTTGTATAAACTGTTACAATACCAGCAAATGCACCAAGTAAAAATGTAAGACCACTACTTAATGGTTGATTTCTTGGTGTATTACTCCAATCTTGTAAAATCCCTTTAATTTTGGAATATGATCCTAATCTAACAGCAGAATTTGCACCTTGTCTCATAGCAACTGGTAATAAACCTGCATATAATCCTTTAAAACCTAAATCTTTAATTAATCTAAAAGTACCTTTAGTACCATCTTGATATTTTGGTTTAAGAGATTGTTTATCATCAATCTTTGCAGTTTTAATTGCTTCAGCTGGTGTAACAGCCAAAACACTTTCAAGTAAACCAGCACCTAAACCAGCAATTACACCTCTTGGACCTGATAATTTACCATCTCTATCGGATAAAACTCTCTTAATTGCATCAAAACCTAAAAATCTCACAGATGCCTTGGCAGTATTACCAACAACAAAGGCTGGACATCCAACATATAACGAACTTACACCTTGGGTACGTGCAACTGTATATATCAGAACCAATGGATTACGAGACATGGTGGAACTTTTGTCCACCAATTGTAATCTAGTCTTTGCAAACTCGAAAGGATAAGTAATCATCCCCTCCACTGCTCCAGCAACACCACCGGCAATGAAGGATTTCGAAGGATCTGTCTTTTTCGTGGACATTCGGTTGTTTGGCTCGTTACTACTGCTCTATAAAGGGAGGGAGTTACTCGTCTTCGTCACTTCCCTAGACATGAGGAAAACTGACACTGGAAAATTCACAAAGAGTCACAATAAAAAAAAAAATGCTGAAACCGAAAAACTCAGGGCCGAAACGTCCCAATGCGGAAGGACCCTGCATTTCTTATCTACAACACTCGTACATGTATTGTGTCCATGAAGGAGTCGTCTCGTATGGTGGTGTCTTGGTCGTGATCAGCACCATCAACATCGTCACTATCATCATCATCATTGTCATCATAATTATAGTGGTCATCGCTATCATCTTCTTCACCTTCATCCAATGCGTTAAATTCGGCGCCTTCACTCTCTTCACTCTCTTCGCTCTCCTCGCTTTCTGTACTTTCAATACTATAGTCACTTTCCACTCCGTAATCACCGTTATCTCCCATATCCACTTCAGAATCACCACTTTTATCATTAATGATCTCTCTGACGGCATATCGAACCCATCTACGGCGACGTACATCGCCTCGACTCCGTTTCAACTTATTGGATGCACCTAAACCTGCAGAGTATGCCCCAGCACCGTTACCCATGACAATCATATCGTAAACCCATTTACTCTCCTCATCCATATCAAATACATCATTCAAATAATTATTACTCACCCATTCGTTTGGACACATATCTAAATACCAACCCTCATGGCTTATACCTGTTTCAAGTTTCTCAATAATGCTTTTGTTCATAATTACCGGATCAAGCAAAATATTATTGAAATCATTACTTTCTCGCCTTCTTTGAATGTTAGTGCTTTCACGTGTATCCCTTTCATTATTCATCAATACTGCCTTTTCTTTCTTTTTCATGATTTTCTTATATTTCCGTTTCTGTTTGTTTAATTTGTTCTTTTCATAATCAAAAATCAATCTTTTCGTACTATTTGTACGAGTTTCGTTTTTCTTGATATTTTGATGGGTATTAGTATTGCTATTGTTATTAATGTTGTTGTTATTAGTATTACCGTTTTCATTATTATTATTATTATTCTCACCATGGCTTCCATTACTATTTGGAGGATTTGTGCCTTGGCTGCCAGTTCTAAACTCTTTATTGACAAATTTCCATCCTTCGGGCGCTGTCACGCCATCCAAAACTAGCGTTCCCGTAATGGGCAAATTATTTAATCTAATATGACTGTTCAAGGGATACATATCCTTGGAAAAACATGCAAACTGCCATGATTTGGTATCTTCACTGAAATATTGTAATTCAAAAATTTCAATTTGTCGTATTTCCATTTCATCATTTTGTAAATCTAAATCTTTCAATAGTTTGGACTCATAATAATTAACTAATGTTACAGTTTTCAACCTTACTTCTTCACTATGAAACCTTTTCAAAAGTTTGTCTCTGTTTGTTGGATGAAAACATATGAAAGATATCCAAATTAAAATAACCAATAATAATTTCAAATATGGGAAAAGAGAAAAGATGATCCCCGCTCCAAACACTTCAACAATCAACCCAGTAAATAACAACCCAACAAATATCATCCATGTCAACAACTCATCTCTAAAATAAAATAATTTCCAGCACCATGAATTGATTGAATCCCAAGTATTCACATATAACAACATACGATTTTGTAAATCTGTTAAATTTAGTAAAAATTCTCTAGAAAATTCATTAACTGGTTTAGGTAACTCATTCTCCCAACTTTTCACACTTTCATCAATATTGGGATTTTGAATCATATATGCTGGTATTATGATTTCAAAACACGTATAAAATAATGGAATTGTGATCAAGTTAATTGGTTTAAGTACAGTGATTGTTATGAACAACATCACCGTTATAGTAATCAGTGGATTTTCCCAATTGATGACATTAGTTATCATATCTATGGTTTCAAATGGAATTGTTAACCTTTGTAGAAGAAGTATTGAATTTCTTGACATTATTTGCATACTTAACGACGGTCTAGATTTCTGAATTTCAATTCTTTCAAGAACCCTACTCAATTCCTTTTTACTTGATGTAGTGGTGGTTGGAATTGTCATTGAAATGATCTTTTCCATGAATTTGTCCACATATGTGTTAGTAATGGTGGGATTATTATTTGTATCTTCATTATTATTATTTTTCTTTCCACTGTTATCAGTAATGTTACCATTCAAATATCCACCTTCTGAAATTGTGTTTTTCATTTCAATTGAGCGTGTTATAAATGATCCAAAGATGTCACTATCAGACTCTGAGGATTTCCGTTTAGATTTAGATTTTATTCCAGAGCTGTTATTCGGGCTACCCTGTCCCTTTGCCTTATCCTCATGTTTCTCTGTAGCTGTTCCAATTTGTCTCGACCATGTATCCCATAGCCTATTACCAAGTGAATCCATTATTTTCTCTGATTGTAATGTGTTCCGTCTTGTAGTAACTACAAAGAGAAAGTCCGAATATTCCCAGGAATCCTAATGCATCAAAATTATTTAGGCATCAGTATAGGCCTGTCAAACTACTATAGGAAACGAATATTATGGAAAATTAAAAAAAAAAAAATGTTGAGCAATTGTTACATAAGCAACTCTTAAATTTGGGCTGCATCTTTAAAACAAACCGAAAAACTTCTTCTTCTTCTTTTTACCACTGGAACTGCTCTTGGAGCTGTCTGCAGCAAGAGTTGAATGGATATTGGGGCTTCCAGAGATACTGCCAGAACTAATGGATATTGGACTTTTCGTTTTTTTCAGCGAATAACCAATGGGACTATTTAATGGTGCTGAGTCTACATTTATTTTTGGAATTGTCTTCTTCGGATTATTACTGCTCGTGTTGTTCCCGGTATTCAACTTCCCTTGTTTTTGTAGCTTTTTCTGTTGTCTGAATTTTTTCAATTTTTCATTGAAATCGTCCTTTTCAACATTTTCACTAACCATACTCTTTGTACGCTGTAAATGTTCCGGTGCACCTGTCAACGTTCGCACTAGCTCCGACTCTTCACCGCCTAACTTGGCCGATTCTGCTAGTTGAACACCATATTTATGAGCTGCATCTGAGACAACAGTTAAGTATTGTTTGAATGAATCTTCATGTAGTGTTTCAGATTCTAATTTGGCAACAGCTTTGTATATGACGATTTGTGTCTGTAATTCTAATCTTTTCAACTTGAACGATGGTGTATTGTTATTGATACCAGTGTTAGTATTATTAACCACCAAAGCTGGTGGATTTGAAGAATCAACACTGATATCATCATCAGATTTGGTGCTGTTTGATCTTTCAATTCTAAGATCAGGAACCATCATATTTATGTTGCTGTGACTATTGTGATTATCATCAAGTTTATCATCAATATCTTCACCACTTGAGGATAAAGATTTGGATTCAAATGAGTCTATACTTTTCTCATAACTACCATGGTTATTATTTTGAGTATCATTGACACTATTTTCATCATTTTCACTTGATTCATAATCATCATCATCATCATTACTGAGATGCCCACTGCGTTTCATTTCTTTAATTGCAGAATTCAACTCATTTAAGATAAATGTATCATTTACTGCAGTTTTCTTAATATATTCACGCTGATCTTCTAAGCTATAAACACCAATATTATCCAGTTCATTCAACAATTCATCATTTTCATAATAAGTATTTGGATTATCTCTATTCATATAACCCATTCTTTTATCTAGAACTTTGAATAATTTTTTTTCATATAATCCCATATTAACTGGAGAAATAATAATAGTTGGCACGGGAGAAGTAACCACAATTCTATCGGTTAGTCTTTTAGTTGCCCAAGATTTAGTTGGTGCTGCCTTACCTGGCTTTGTACCAACAATTATTAGAGAAGGTTGATATAAATCAAACATATCATTGAAAACGTCACTAGTTGATCCAATTGCCAATTCAACAGTTATTTTCACAATTCTATCCGGGTTAATTATTGAAAGTGCATATTTCATAATATTTTCACATACAGTTTGTGCATATTCTGGTGAATTCCTAATTTTATTTTCGGTAATACTTGAAACATGCACAATATCTGAATTTCTTCGTTGATATCTCGATAATGATCTACCTGGATTTTTGATTGCTGCAACTATAATTATTGTATCACCATCTTCTAAAAATTGATTACATGCCCAATCAATCCCTACCCAAGTATGTTTCCGGCCACTAACATGACACATTACATTTCTATTTCTCAATTTCGGTGAAAGTGCTCTTAACCTACCAGCATACATATCATCAAATAATTTGTGCTTTTTCGTTATTGTACATGCATCATGAGTAATAATTGGACTTGTTGGATACTTTAATGAAAAGAAATGTCTCATACTGTCACGCTTTTCTGATACCATATCTAAACTGTTATTGATAGATCCTAAATTCATGTTAGATCTTGGACTTAAACTTCTACTGGGTGATCTGGAGGAAGTTCTCTTAGATAATGGTACCGATTTTGATCTACCACGGCTGGTATCATCTGATTCATTTAACTCATTGTTATCTTTATTGTTTTTATTATTCTTATCATCATCATTATCATCTAAATCCGCCTCATCTCCACTGTCACTGAAAGTTGATAATGGATAATTGTTCAAATCATCGGAGAATTTCAAATTAACAGTATCAAAACTAACACTATTGGAGAAATGACTTTCAATATGGGCATTCTTATTCCCACGTTTTGATAATATCGATTTCTTTTTCAAAATATTGGTTTGTGTATTAGGTGTATGTAAATCTCCACTAAAACTATTTTTACTAATCAATGGAATGGATTTTCTTGAAGGTTGTGAATCTAATGAAGTCATATTTAATGATTGTGCTGATTGTGATGGCAAATGAGTACATTTGCTGTTCACATGATTGGAACAATCAATACATTTGCCCGTTATTTTAGCCAGTAACTCTTCCGGGGTTACAGGTGAGAGATAATCTGGTGGTGGTATAGTCAAATGAACTGTATGATAGGGATATACCTTGGTATCTCTTTGGGACTTGCCTAAATTGACACTTTTGAATATAATCTGACCTGAATGTGATTTGGTCTTAGTAAGACCTGCGAATTCCGGGGTTTCCCCCCAAGAGAGAGTCGGATGCAGTCCTGCAGGGACATTTGGAGAGACCATACTGGAAGAATAAGGACTCAGCGCCCCGTCCCTGGTGGACCGCGTCATGGAGAAGTAGTCTTCTGTTATGTTTTTGTTCATTGTCGTGCTCAATGAAGAAGCTTAAATGAAGGGTGGCTGTGTAATCAAACAGCTTGGTTAATACAGCTTCTCTTCCCCGATCTGACGATTTGCTTTTTTTTTCGCCCACGTTATTTTTTCCCTGTGTACGAGTTGAGTTGCACCCCCCATAGCGGGACGTCCACTTATTTTCGAGTTTTTCATTCAATACACACAAATTATACATGGTGATGGTCACCGGGGCTCCTAGTTCTGGCTGTTGACAGCGAGTTCCATGATGAGCTGCGTCGAAAGGTGGAGAAATGGATACGCACTGAAGGAAGATACCAATTCCTCGTCGGAACTGCTGTGAGACTCCGAAGATCCAGAAACCGTTTGATTTTTGCTCTCCCATCCATCAAATTTAAAGTCTACTAGGTAGTTGTTAGGTTCAAGTTGGAATAGCTGGATTTGCATCTTCATCATATCTGGGATATTATCATTTGCCTTTTCCGGCTCTTGTTTATCACCAGGAGAATATCTCCATCTTACTTTAATTGTCCATAATTCTTCCTCGGATGGACGTTGCCATTCAGCTCCAAGATTTCTTAAAGCACGGTAGATTTCTCCCATCACATCAAGTGGATAAGATCTGGATCTAATACCAAAATGCCATCTTGTTTTCGATTTTTTAGCAACAACGGGTTGAACATTAGCAAGTTCAGGGTATGATTGAATCATATATGCTTTATGAATCTGTGGTAATGAAGATGGTAAAATGGCAATTGTGGAATTAGGAGATATGTTCATCGATTGCTGTTGTCCTTCAACACCAGTAGAAGATCGCCATTCTCCATCAGGTTGCTGTTGTTGCTGCTGTTGCTGTTGTTGTTGTTGTTGTTGTTGTTGTTGTTGTTGTAACTGTTCTTGCTTTAACTGTTGTTCACGTTGTTGTTGTTGTTGAAATTGTAATTGTTCTGGTGATATTCCATGCCTTGTTTCGTTCTCCAATCTTTCCTTTTTCATTGATTTGACTAAACCTGTATTTTTAGTCATTAATTCATAACTATCCAAGATTTCTTCAGTTTCTGAAGTTTTACCAATCTTAATTGCTTCGATAATTTCATCTCTACTGTAGCCCATTGCACTAATAAGAGCAAAAATAACATCATCATCAATATCATCAGTTGTCAAAGTTTTGGATTCAATGAATGCTGAACATTTCAAATAATCAGGTAATTCTACTTTAAACCATTCATCATCCATTATTTCATGAACAGTAATACGATTTAAAGGATTCACAACTAACATTCTAGTCAATAAATTCTTTGCCCCCGGTGATAAATCATGTGGTAATGTGTAAACACCATTACTGATTTTTTTAAACAATGCAGGAATGGATTCATCATCAAATGGTAATCTACCACATAACATGACATATAAGATGACCCCACATGACCAAACATCAACTTCTGGACCTGCATATAATTTCCCAGAAATAACTTCTGGAGCTGCATAATTTGGAGAACCACAACTTGTCTTAAGGAAATTACCATCACTCATGATATTTGATAAACCAAAATCTGCAATTTTAATATTCAATCGATCATCCAATAATAAATTTTCAGGTTTCAAATCACGATGAACAATTTTATGACTATGACAATAATCAATTGCAGCAATTATTTGTTGAAAAAATCTCCTTGCTTGATCATCCTTCATACGACCATTTTGAACAATATATTCAAATAATTCTTTACCTGCATATTCAATAACCATGATGATTTCCTCTTTCGATTTGATGACATCATAAAGCTTGATGATATGTGGATGATTTAAAAGTCTAAGATAAGAAATCTCACGTTCTATTCTCCCCTGCATATCTGACTTAGCCAATGTTTTCCTATTGATGATTTTCAATGCAACTCTTTGTCCTGTTGTTGTATGATACGCCAATTTGACCTTACCAAAGGATCCTTCCCCCAAGGTCTTCACGATCTGGTACTTCCCAATCCGGTTGGACTCCTTATGGTGCGTCTGGTGTGTGTATGCGTCGTGTTCTGTGTCCATTGTACGGTTAGTAGACCAACAAAGGAGATAAATGTGGGGTCAGTGTTTAAAGCTTGGGAAATTCGCAGTCTCCAAAATTATCTAACAGCGCCCTCGACCAAAATGGTATTTTCCTCTATGCATTTCCCTTGGGGCTTTTAGTGGGAAATGCTGGGACATCATCATCTCTTGAGGGGACATATATCGAAGTCTCAGTATTTGGCCAAAGAACCAGGCCTGGTAAGTTGTTTCTTTGGACACAGTAAAACCGTTGGAATGAGAGGGAGGGGGGAGAGAGACAGGGGGCATATATGTATCCTTTTTTTTTTTTTGACAAAGGTTACCCACATTCACAGTTAATGGTTAGGTAAATGTCTACTGCTTTAACAAATTAGAATACCCGTTGTAGTTAGTTTAATGTAATACTGGCATCTTTGCTACGTTTATAGGCAAACATATGTACTATTACAATGTACAACAAATACTACTTGAAGAAAGAACAAAAAATGAAAGAAATGTGCCAGTCAGTAGGTCATCATCCGGTCATGGGTCCATTCCGAAGAAGACCTGCAAGACGATGGTTTTAACGCTGGAGTCACTCGCCACCACCGACAGCCAGAGGCAGCACAGACACTACAGTCAATGGGAGGTCCTGCATAGCCACCGGTGGTGCCAAAAGAAGAGGAAGAAAAAGAAGCACAAAAGACATAGAAAAACAGTGCCATTTCGCCATTTAATATTTAAAGAGCGCAGTGTTGGCGCACGTCAAAATTCGACAATTAAGGGTTTTTTTTTTATACAGTTGGGGGGAGCCTATACAACAATATTAAGATTATCTTCAATTTCAACGGGTTCTGATGATACCAGCAGCCATGAGCACCATGATCTTCTTATACACCGCAGGATTCTTCATGTGTTCCTGGAGCGCAGCAGGGTTACCCTGTGCTTGTTGGAGAATGGTGTTCATCACTGGATCTTGGATGATTTCCACAACTTCTGGATCTTGTTGGAATCTGGCAACAGATTGTTCATATGTTTCACCTTCCAATGGTTGGAATCTTAAACCTAATGCCTTTTGTAACAAGGTTTCAATTTCTCTCAATTGAGTTGGATTGTTGGCGTTTTTAGCTTCAACTTCCTTAGCTTCATATAAGGTATCAATACATAATTTATAATCCTTCATTGCTAATTGTGCATTAGCCTTTCTAATATATGCCTTAACAAAAGTTGGATCATATTTAATTGCCATATCACAATCTCTAATTGCATCTGGGAATGACATTAATTTAGCTAATGCTGCTGCTCTATTAGAATAACCTCTTGGATCAGTTGGATCTCTTTTAATCATTTCTGCATATGATTTAACAGCATTTGGCCAATCTCCATTAGTGAAATAATCTCTACCTTCTAATCTTGCTTCTTCTGCCTTTTCTTTATCAATATATGCATCTGCTTCTCTCTTCTTTAATTCTTGTTCAGTTGTTCTTAATTTATTAAGAGTATCAGCAGTTCTATGTTCAGTTAATGATTTTTCAAAATATTCAATTGCTTTCTTTAATTCATCCTTTTTCAAATAACAATTACCAATTCTTGCAAATGATTTAGCAACTAATGTATAATTAGCTCTCATTTCTCTACCTTCATCAACAGCTTTTAAACATGTTTGAATAGCAGTATCATAATCTTTCTTTTCAAATTCAGCAGCAGCTCTATTGTTTAAATATGTAATATCTTTACAAGTTTCCCATGCTTTGTTATATAATTCAATTGCTTCATCAAATTTTTTTTGTTTGTATAATGCATTTGCTTGTGATTTGAAAGCATCTGCTTGTTCTTTATCAGTAGATACTACAGGTTCTGCTGCAACTGGTTCAGACTTAGGTGCACTTTTAGGTGCTGCGCTTGGTTTTGGTGCTTCTTCTGCCTTTGGTTCTTCCATTTTGATATCATCATCATTATTTGCACCTGCATTTGGAGGTTGTGATAAATCAATATCCAAAATAGTAGTTATAATGGTCATTAATCTTGGATCAGACATCATATCTTGTGCAACAGATTGAGGATTAGCTTGCATCTTTTTAACCTTTTCAACTAATGTTGGATCATTCATCATTGCAGATGTTTTAGGATTAGCCTTCAATTTATTAATTAATTGAGGATCAGTGAATTTACTAAACATTGCATTCATACCTTCACCAGGGTTTGAATTAGCCAAAGCATCTTCTGCACTTTCAACACCTTCCTTTGCCATTGCATTAGTTGGTTCTAATTCTAAAGCTTTTTTATAATTTTTAATTGCTTCTTCATATTCTCCTAAACCATATTCAGCTGCACCAATTCTGTTATAACCTTTAGCCCAAGTGGAATTAATTCTGACACATTCTTCAGCATCTTTCAATGCATCTCTGTATTGGTTCAATGAAGTGTAACATGCAGATCTGTTGGAATAGAGAACATGACTTGGAGTTTCAGAGGCTTCAATTGCCTTGGTGAAAAAACCAATGGCTTCTTCAAACTTCTTTTGACGGAAGGCGTCGTTACCCTGTTGTTTATATTCTTCTGCGGACATGTTGATTCTGGTGATGCAAGAAATTGGAAGGCCGGAAGAGTTTTTAAAATATTAAGAAACAGATGTATCAGTAGCAGCAGCAACAAGCACCCGATTCAAATGGGGTTTGGTCCCAACCTGAGCTTATAACCAACTCCATTTTCGTCCTTGTGAATCGCGCTGTGGAACCTTCCAGAAAATATGGGATTTTCGCATTTTCCAGTATTTTTCTCTCTTTCTCTTTCTCTTTCTCTCTTTATGGTGATAACGGTTTTTTCTTTTTTTCTTTTTTCTTTCTTCTTTTTTCTTTCCATCTTGGCTGAATTTTTTTTTTTTTTTTTTTTCCTTCTTCATTTAAGGTTAAAGTTCTGCAATCCAAGAATCACATAGCCATATACCGATCATTCATTATGTCATTTGAAGAACAGACAACAGCATTCAAGGATTGGATCGATTCCAGGTTTTCCTTTGTGTCAAACAAGTTTGAAATCACAGATCTTAGAGATATTAATCAAGGTCGTGGATTGATTGCAACTGAAAATATTAAAAGTGGAGAATCAATTTTTGAATTATCTAGAGATGCAATTTTCAATGTTTCTACAGCATCTATTCTCAATTTAAACGATGATATCAAAGAAGTAATTTTATGTTTAACTCAATGGCAAGCATTGATTGTTTGTTTGGCTTATGAATGGTATTTAAAGGAAAATTCATCTCTTTTACCATACCTTAATGTCTTACCATTAGAAAAAAATGATTATAATACTTTAATGTATTGGAATGATGAAGAATTGAAGTATTTGAAACCATCTGGTGTTTTGTCTAGAATTGGACGTACTTCTGCTGAAGAAATGTATTCTCTTTTAGTTGCTGATATTATACCTAATCAAATAAAATTTCCTGAATTAGCCGAATTTTTAACATTAGAAAGATTTCACATAATTGCAAGTTTGATTTTGAGTTATTCATTTGATGTGGAACATCCAGAAGAAGTTGAAGGAGATGATGAAGAGAATGATGAAAATGAAGAGCGTGAAAGTGAAGAAGATGAACATGGAGAACATGGAGAACTGGAAGAACATGAAGAACATGAGCACGATCACGATCACTGCCATGACCACGATCACGACCACGACCACGATCACGACCACGACCACGACCACGACCACGACCATGAAGATAAAGAAGAAGAATCTGATAGTGAGTTGGAATCTGACGACGAACAAGAAGAGCAGGAAGATCCTGTTTTCCAAGATTCATATTTCAAATCAATGGTACCATTGGCAGATACATTCAATTCAGATACAAACAAATGTAATGCTAAATTGAAATACGAAAAAACCAAACTTGTAATGATTGCTGAAAAGGATATCAAAAAGGGTGAACAAATTTTTAATATATACGGTGAATTACCAAATTCTGAAATATTAAGAAAATATGGTTATGTCGAATTACCATCTTCCAAATATGAATTTGCAGAATTATTAACACCTTCAATTAAAGAATACTTTCAAGAATTGTTTGAACAAAAATTTCATTTCTTAGACCCTAATCAATCCAATACACTTGTTGATACAATTTTTGAACTCATAGAAACTTCAGAATATTTAGATGAAAACTTATCTGATGAGATGGAAGTTGGTATTTTATCTGAAAAATATGAAATTTATAATGATGGTGAAATAGTTCCTGAACTTTTATTACTGATTTTAATTATTACTTCAATTTATCAAGCTGTACAATCTGATGAAAAATGGTTTAAAAAAATGATGAAATCAATTGAAAGAAAACCATCAACTGAATTGGTTTCTTTAATACAGAGAACCATATTGAAATGTCATCAACTATTAGAAGAAAAATTGATTTTGACTAAATCATCTGTAGAAACTATCAAAGAATTAATTAAAATAAGGTTAAGTCAATATCCATCGCATATTATTGATGGAACTTACTCATTACCAGAATCTTATAATATTTCAGATAAAATGGAAATGGCAAATATTGTTTTGTTCAGTGAAGTTCAATGTTTAAAAAGCGTGATTGATGGTAAATTTCCACCAATCAGTGAAGATGATGGATTACCAAGATTTAAAATCATTGATGATGATAAATTCTTAAAGAATTTATTAAAGAAGAGAAATGAAGACAATGATACAAAATCTAAATCAAAGAGACAAAAGAAATAAATTTCTCACTCATTAGGTTACGGAATAATAATGTTAAAGACTATTTTATAAACAAAAATCTACATTAGAAAAAAAAAATATATATATATAGAGGTATAAACAAGAATTATTTAAATGGGAAATTTTTCTAAGCAATTTTTTTCATCAAGTATTCAAGCGTTGAAAAAAAGACTGCTGTAACACACATTGATCTCGTAATTGATGGTCCAAACCCTTTATACATACTAAGGTTAGGAACAAAGTGCATTGGAACAACCGGTAATTTATTCAAACCAACTTTAATACGGATGATATTATTCAAAACATTTTTTTGATAATTAGCTTTAATTGTATCTAATGGGAAAACAGTTGCCCAAGCAACAGCACCTGATAATGCACCAGAAAATGGAACACATAATGCATCAATTCTATCCTTTGATTTACCTGTGAAAAAATCACTATGTTTATTTATCGATTGTAGTTTCAATTTGACAGTTTCATAGGTACTATAGAACAGACCAGCACTTACTGCATCTCTAATTATATGATATGAAAAACCTGAATATAATCCCAACAATCCTTCATATTTAATTATATTACGTGCAACATCGAAAACTTTTGTTGGTAATTGATTACTCTTTAAATTTAATTTTGATTCTTTATTAACAACTAAAACTATTTGTTGGAAAATCTTTGTTATTTCAAATGGACAAGCAAAAACTGATATCAAAGCACCAGCAAACATACCTGATGCAAATGATATAGGGAAATTTTGAACAAATCTTTCAGTTTCTGGGTCTAATATACCTTCAGGCATATTTATCCTTGGTATAACTTCACCCAGCATTGGTTTAGAAAGAGTATATATTGAAACAGTTAAAGATCTAGATAATGATGTAGTCAATAATGGAGCAAATATACCTCTATATAAACCTCGTATTCCTTCATTTTTTATAGTGGTTTGAAAACAGTGAAATGCATTTCTATAATTGTGTGTTTGCATACGTGTTTTAATCGAATCTAACGGATAACCAGTAAACGTTGCCAACAATGATGCATTATAAGATAATATTCCAATCTTATATGGTTGCAATATATTTGGCATTGTGAATATTGGATTTTGATATTCCATATCTCCTGTAATTCCTGGAATTAAGTTAGCTTTTTGCGGTTGTTCGGACATTTTGGGGGGGATGGGGGTCTAGTCTTGTTTCTATATGTGCATGTACCTGACTGTTGGTATGTGTGTGTGTGTGTGTGTGTGTCTATATGTATGGATATTTATATATATTTTCATAGATATATTCAAGCAAAAATAAAACCCCGAGATCAACTCAGTTAATGCCAATTCCAGATACACTCAGCTACTGAAATTCTCGAAATGCTAACCTGAATCATTCCCGGACTCACACATTGATTCACTCGTTGACTCGCGCGTTGGCGTATCCGATGGAGGCCCAAGAGCCGACGTGTCGGAGACGTTTTGTTTCGCGGCGCTGAAATAGCCGACAATTGGGCCCTTTTTTGAAAATGCCTTTAAGGGTGGTTCATAACGGTTATACAATAATTGTATTAAAATACAGAGTTAGAAAGGAAAGGAAAGGAAAGAAGAAGAAAGAAGAAGAAGAGGTTTATTTGCCTGCAAGGTAAGCAGCTTCAACTTCCGCAATAGATTTAACAAAGGCATCAACAATAATATCAGCTTCCTTTTTAGTGATGATGTAAGCAGGTGCTAAACTGATATGATCACCCAATGCAACAATATTCCCATCTGCATCCGTCGTAGATCCTGCAGTACCTTGGAAACCCATAGAAGTAATACCGTTTTCTAAACATTTGTCTTGAACTTTGTAGCAGAATTCATATGCAGGAGGAAAAGATTTCTTCGTCACTGGATCACAAAATTCAACAGAGAAAAATAATGGTAAACCTCTTATATCACCAACAACTTTAGAGTCTTTAGTCTTTTCTGCAATTGATTCCATCATATATTCACCAACTTTTGCACCCTTTTCAATCAAATTCTCCTCATATAATTTCTTTTGAACTGCCAAACCCACTTTACAGTTGAATTCATGACAATGATAAGTTTGAGCACCTGGTGATTTATTTGAACCTTTAACGATTGCATCTTTGACCTTTGGTGAAATGAGAACACCTGCCAAAGTAACATAACCAGAACCTATAGTTTTACCAACAGTCATCATATCAGGACCATTACCTTCTTTCATGAAAGTTTCATAACAATGGTATTTACCATTTCTACCTAAACCTACCATGACTTCATCAAGACAGAATAAAGCACCATATTTCCCACAAATGGACTTAGCACCATCCAAATAGCCCTTTGGTGGAGGAACAGTACCAAATGAGGAACCACCAACAGTTTCAAAGAAAACTGCAGCAACAGTTGATGGATCAGATTCAATAAATTTTTGTTCTAATTCATCCAATAATTGTTGAGTATATTGTTCTTCAGTTAATTCTTCACTAACATTTCTAAATGGATAACATGCAGAAACTTTTGGAGTTTGTTCATTAGATAAAAGAATATCCTTAAAATCAACTTTTCTAATACCATCTCCAATGGACAATGCACCAATTGTGAAACCATGATAAGAATTACATCTTGAAATAAATTTAAATCTTTTAGTATCACCTCTTTCTAAATGATATTGTTTACAAATTTTCATTGCATTTTCATTAGCTTCAGAACCTGAACCAACCCATAAACAAGATGCAAAATGATCCTTTGGTGAACGTTCAATAATAAATTTTGATAAATCTTCTGAGGCTTGATTACCAATATAATAACCAAATGAATAGTTGGATGTTTTAGCTGCATCAATCATTGCATTGATAATATCAGGATCTTGATGACCAAGTGAACCAACTGCTGCACCTGTCATTGCATCAATGATTGTTTTCTCTTCATTTGTTTTTGGGTCCTTAATAGTTATGTACATACCATCAGCCTTTTGTAAAAGAGGAGATTTTTCAGAAATGATTCTTTGGAAAATTTGAGATTGTGTAGACATAATTATACTTTTTGTTGTTGTTGTTTGTTTGTTTAAATAAAACACCAGAGACAAATATTAAACAGTGGTTAGAGAAAGGATATATCATTCCTATTTATAACATTTGGTAAGGTGACAACATTTCAACCCAAAATGCTAATAACTATGAATTTTAAAGCAAGTTTCACAGCTACAGTTGCCTTATTGGGAAGGTGTAGTCCTAGTTGGAATATAGAGCAAATTTAATAATTTTTGACATGATAAGATTCATAATTTCTCATCTACAAATTTGCCAATTCTGGAAAATATTTCTGATGAAAATAATATGAGGAAAAGAAAAATTGGCAAAAAAATGAGCTTATTTTGAATCGCTTGGGCCTTCCAAATGGGGAAGGTGTAGCATGTCTTTCTAATTTACCAAAAAAAAAATGGTCAGATGTAATTTCATTTATTTCTAATTTCGTATTTATAAAAATGTTATTTTGAAAAATTGTACATACTTTACAAAACCCACAAAGTTGGAGTTTAATTAAACTTCAATGGAATCAATGAATTGAAGTATATTATTACGACGAATACCATTTACTTTAATTTCTGAATCAATTTCAAGATATTTCAATCCATCATTGTTAATTTCATCGTTATTATCGATTGTAATAACATCATCATCATCTTTACATTCGTATGTGGAGTTATTAAAAGATAATAAGGAATTTTGTATATCATCATCCTTCGAAGCAACTAAAATCAAACCCTTGGACTTAATTGATTTAACAATTTCATCAGATAAGTTTAAAATTCTTTCAGGAATAGTAATACCTAGTAAATTGTTAGAACATGCAAAATTCACTGCTAATTTAATAGATCTTGTTAATTTATCATCGTAATCTAGTAAATTGGTGTATTCGGTAGAATCTTTATTAATTGAATCAATATTGTCAATTAAAATTTTGTTCTTAATATCATTGTTTTTGGAATTGTTGGTATCGTTCAAAGTGGTGGATAATGAATTAGAAGTACTAGCTGGTTTTAAAATTCCATTTGCTGTACATTCAATAAAGTTCTTAGATATTTTATCGTATTTGATACCGTTGAGATTATAGAAAACTGGATAATTTGGTTGTTTCCAATTCAAAATTGTACAAACGTATGAGTTATTTGATGATAAAAGAATTTGTCTACTTGAATGATTATTATTATTTCTTAATTTCCTAACATGTGTGAAAATATCTGTTAAAATTGAATCGATATAATTATTTAAATTATTATGATTGGAAGCAGTATTGTTATTTTCATTAGGCTTATTATTTGATAAAAAGGCAAATTCTTTCATTTCGAATTTTTCTAATTCATAAGTAGTTGGATAGAATATTTCCAAATTTAAAGAGATTTCTGATGGAATAAGTTCTAAAAATTCATTTAATGGCAAATAAACTTTTGAAATCAATTCATTGAAATCATTGTTTAAAGTTTCGAAATTCAGATTCTTTAATTGATTTTTGATATCATTTATTTGATTCTCATCATTATTGTAAATTATTGATTTCAATTGTTCATAATTAAACAATGTGATTGGTAATTTAACATTATTTCCAATATTTACTTGTAAATTTGGACATATTATTGGCATACCATCATGCGATGAGACAATATTGACTGTATAATAATTACCATTTAGTGAAGAACTTGTAACAAAAGAAGTTAAATTGGACTCCTTTTTGACTTTATCACCATCGGATGAGGAACTTAATTTCCAATAAGTATCATACATTGAGATTTCCAAAGGTTTGCCAGAATATGGATAAATCAATTCATATGTAAATTTAAGAGAACCAATTGTCTTCAATCTAATATCCATTAGTGGTAACTCCAAATAACCTGTATTTTTAATACCTAAACCTGGATACTGAGATTTCAAAATTGATGAAGTTAAAGTTGCCTTTGCCAATAATCTAGTACCAAAAGTTGGAAATAATTCAAAATCAATTTCAAATAATTCATCATCAATTGAATCCAATTGGAAAGTTATCACTTTTTCATTATCTAAAACAGGTAATAAAATATTTCTTGGGATTAATTCATTATTACTAACTGTGATTCTACCTGGAATTGAAGTTAAAAAAATATCTGGTAATAAATTAATAGAATATCTATTTGTGAAAAATGACAGTTTTAAAAAAATTCTCTTTTCAAGGAAGTTATGTCCATATTTTCTAAGAGGGATGATTGGGGGTGGTAATGATAATTCCGGAATCATATCAATATTGTTCAAATCAATGATTGATTCTAATGATGTTGATGGTAATGAAGTGGACAGATATTTTGCTGAAGTAATTGATTTTATTGTTTTAAGATTGTTATTACTGATTGATGAAATGTTTCTACCATTGATATTAATGTTATTTGGTATATTATTCCTTATTGAGTCTAGTAAAACATTCAAAACAGGAACATTGCCTTCCCACATTGCATAGTATAAAGCATTATAATTATCTTCGTCAATAATATTCAAATCAGCACCATAACTCAATAAACATTTAGTCATTTCTTTATCATTAGTAAATACTGAGTAAAATATCGAAGGCCATTTGTTAAGTTTATCTAATTGATTAATATCAGCACCATATTCTAGTAATAAAGGAACCAGTTGAAGATTTGTTGAAGATGCAACAATATGTAAAGGTAATAAACCTTCCGCATTACATTGAGATGAATTTATTAATAAGTTTTGTTGTTTAGCCAATTCAGCAGAACCAAATTGATTCAATAATAATTCAACAATTTTCAAATTACCAAATTTACAAGCAATATTCAATGGTAGATACATTGGTTTAGAATCATTTTGTTTAGGGAATCCAGTTGAGTTATAATCCAATAAAATTTTAACAGTTGATTGATGATTATTAATAATTGCCAATAAAAGTGGGGAAATTGATTCATTATCATGAGAATCTATAATTGTTGTTAATTTGTCATTAAAATTTTGTTTTATGTAATTCAATATCAAAATTAATAAATCATCTCTACCATTTTCAGATAGATAATGTAGTGGAGATCTTCCAATGAAATCTTTTACTGAAGGATCTGTATTTGAATAAAGACAAACTTTGAAAATTTCGGTTCTACCAGTTTTACAAATTGCTGCTTCAATGATACAATTTCTCCCGTTCAAATCATCAACAAAATTCAAATCAATAAATTCTTTAAAAAATTGATAAAATTGTAAAATTGATTCATCAGGTATCTGTAGATTTTTGATCAATAATTGGAAAACTTTGGAAAAAGTTAATTTTTTAGTTTTTGTATTTAATTTTGAAATGATTTGATTTGACCAATCTTTTAATTTAATCAATTGTTCATGAGTTGGTAGATTTGCATTCTGTAATGTGATATCATAAAAATCTGTATATAATTGATCATAAGAGTGAAGATTCACATCATCATTATCGATATTATTTTTATTACTAATATTATTATTATTATTGTTATTATTATTATTATCATCATCATCAACTGAATTTTTAGAATCATCATTTGAATTATATCGTATGAAATTATCATCACCATTACTTAATGCTTCCAATTCTAGTAAATTATTTGCCACCAAATCACTTAATTCAACAATTTGATTTCTATGAAAGATAGGTTGAACATTTATTGCAGTTGTAATATACAATTCTCTAGTTTTAGATTTAGATTTTTTATCCCATTTTTTCAAAACTTTAGTAAATCCTGTTTCATTTAATCTAACAAACTGTTCCAATCTATCTAAATCTTTTGAAAATTTCTTAAATCCATCGAATAATGATATAAATACAATTGAATTTTTAGAAATTGAGCCTTTTTTAATTGATTTAACTTTCCTTTCAATTAATAAATCCAATCTAAATCTCAATTCTGATTCCATTCCTAAGTAAAAATCATTAACTTTTTCCAATTCTCTTTCCAATCTAAAAAAGAAAGAACCTTTCTTATCTTGTAATGATAAACCAGAATCATCATTGTTAAGTTTATTTATCAATTTTTTCAATTGTTTGTAATTTATAAAATAGGATGAATATTCGGGCAATTCGAGCTGTCTAGCAGCAAGATACTTACCAAACTTCATCTTTGGAAGGTTTGTTTTGGAGAAAAAAAAGGGGGAAGATCTTTAGGATTGTTTCCTAAAAGAAAAAGAGTAGTGTTTATTCAACTGTCAACTTGCAGGAACACCAAAAAAAATTACCAGAGCCTCATCAATTATCCTACACATTGATTGATGCAGTAATAAATTTTAAAAAAAAGAGAAAAAATTAATATAATTTGGCACGTGCACTCCGAGAACCGAGAAAATTATTTTTTAGCAAAAAAGAGAAAGAGAGAAAGAGAAAGAGAGAGAGGATAAATAGTAATGATGATAATAATAATAATGATAATAAAGTGGCGTCGCTGCGTCGACGGAGGAGTTGGAATTCGTTTTCATTCACTTATAAAGTTATATATAAAGGGAATGTCTATTAAAGAAAAAGGATTAAAGAGCTTTTATTAAGTATATTAGTTCAGAATATGTTACCGTTGACGAAGTTTTCAAACTCCATTTCCACATCATGTTCGTTGTTGAAGGAAATGGTTGATTTGATTCCATTATTGTCATTATATTTATCGTTAAAATTGTCGTTGTCGTTTTTATGTTTTTGTTCGTGTTCGTTATCGTTATCGTTATATTTTAGTAAGTGTTCATTGAAATCTAGTAGTTTTAAAGTGGACAAATCATCAATGTTTTCATTGTTTTCCTTTATTGAGGTGAATGTATCTAATAAATTTAGTTGCCTATCGTTGTTGTTAAGATCATCAATGAGTGGAATTTCATAATTGTACTGAATATTCATTTTACCAGCTTTAATTGCCTGTTCATTGGGTAAATCCAATATTTGGAAATTTGGAATTTCATCAATGTTATCCATGTTGAAATTATTATAATTAATAAGGTTTGGATTAGACAATGATTCAATAGTTTCATTGGTAGTACTAAGAGATGAAGAAAAAACTGTACTATTTGTAGTAGATACCGTCGAAAGTAAATCAAAATCATCTTCCTCATATAAAAGTTTGTTCATTGGAGAGTTATGATTTGTATCGAGATTGTTAATTTCATGATCAATGATTGATTGCTCATCATTATTTCCAATTGAAACAATTGATGAATCTAATTTCGATTGTTGAGAATGGGTGAGGTCTACAAGGGATAAAATCAAATCATTGATATCATCATCGTGACATCTTTTCTTCAAATTTGTAGAATTGGTCGTGGGTATACTAATGTTTTGTGGGGTTATTATAGACGCTTCATTATTACCAATTGTATCAGTAGTTTTAGTAATGACATTTGGAGTTGGTTCTTTGACTTTATTGTCTGGTTTCATTTGAGTTTGAACTATTTCCTTTGATTTATTTTCTGTATTCTTTACTGTTATTTCTTCTCTAATGGATTTTAGATTTGAAACTAATCTAATTACCTCTAATTTCAAATAATAATTTTCTTCATTGATTTTCAGAATCTCTTGTTTGATAGGATTATGAATCATAGAACAATCGAGATGAATGGTTTTCCTCTTCTGGTGCGAAGATATTGCAGGTTCTCGTTGATGCTTTTGATCTCTATGTGGATCCTTGTCTCTTTTGGGGGACTTGGACAATCTCGCCACTGGTCTTGGAGACAAAACATTGGCAGAAACCGGCGAGGGTGAATGGGAGACTGATTTCGGCGAATTTAAAGAATGTGGGGAGTTGAGGGAATAACATGAAACGTCTGGCGAGGAAACGGGAACCGCTAACGTTGGATTGAGAGAGAGAACATTCGAAATAGAATTTGATCTAAGCGTATCTACAGTCATAGGAACTGCATTGATATGATGATTAGTAGTAGTAGGAGTAGTAATATTATTATTATTATTATTAGAAGTAGTAGTAGTATTATTATTATTATTATTATTATTGATGTTGTCCAAATGAGAGGGTTTGCGTCCCGGTTTTGGACGAGGGGGCAGCACCCACTTCTTGCTGACGGTAATGTTGTCGAGCTGAGCGGGCGAGAGGTTGTTGACGGGTGGGAAGGCCGGGTCCTTGGGCATGGTGGCAGGCGGATAGGGGGTGTGGTTACAGTAACTTGTTGGGGAAGACCCAGAATAAAGCCAGTTTGCAAAGGGACCACAGAAAAAGTCTTTTCCGGCTTCTCAGGTTGGGGGGTGTTGCGCTTTAACACCTCGGACGCTCGGAAGAAAACGGAGCCTTTTTCTTCCTTCCTTCGCCGTTGCAGAAACGGGACCGCCGACCGCTACAGGCCGCTCTCGCGTTTCCGGGCCAGCAGCTGCGCCAACGTGCTGTTCCCCTTCTTCTTCCTCTTCTTGGGCTTCTTCTCCGAGACCACGCTCGTTGCGGGCTGGGTGGGAGGCTGCAGTGGCTGCAGAAACTGCGGCGGCTGTGGCGACAGAGTTCTAGCAACAGGGGTCTGCTGTTGATGCTGCTGATGCTGCTGCTGCTGTCCCACCATAGACCGTGTTTTCCTGCAACCAGCCTCGATGAGATCCCGTTCCTGCAATCCACACCTCCGACACGTACGTTCCACAAACCTCTCCCGTTTCACGTACACCACGCGTCGTCTCTCCGTAAGTGGACACACACGCACGCAGCTACAGCCACGGCATATGTCTCCGAGTGCCTTTTCCGGGTCTAGGCCGGGCATCTCCGTGGTGAACCGACCCACCGCCTTGCGCTGCAATGCACCCGCACTGAGCGCATGCACCGCCCTCTGTAGATGCACGAGGCGCAAAGTGTTTTCCTCGGTCTCCATTGCTAAACCACACTTGTCGTCGATATATGACTGTATTACGTCTAGAGAGGGAGAAAAAAAAAATAAAAAAAGAAAAAAATAAAAAAAGAAAAAAAGGAGAAAGGAAAGAAAACTGCTGCTGCACCACCACATTTTGTGGGTATTTTTCATGTCGATTTGGGCATTTCACCCTCGACGTACTCACAGAAGGCATCACAGTCGCTGACAATCTGGTAGTCAATGATCTTGCCCCAGCTGGACCGACTCACCGGCTCCTTGTTCACGAGAACAACCATCCCGTTCTCCTGCTCGTGCACCTTCTTGCTGAGCCGGCGCACAAGCATCTTCACCCCGCTCACCTTCAAACTCGTCCCAAATATCAGTAACACATTCGGCCTTTTGTTTAAATCCTTGTTGAGAAACTTACCAAAGGTCTCACTAAATGGATGTTCCTCTCCGTAAAGCACAATATTGGGCCTTATTATCCCAATGCTAGATTCTAAACTTCGTTTGCCCAGTTTGACCTTTCTTTGATATTCTTCAACACATTTGGGACATTCAACTATACCATGTTCTTCTTCTCCTATCATATCCTCATCATCATCCATAATACTTACACTCTCTCTGTCTTCTTTGGAGAAAATTGAATCATTGTTACTACTGCTGCTAGAATTGGTGCTCGTACTGTCCTGTGATAACATCTTCAAATCATCATCATTATAAACATCTTCAAAATCTTCTTCAAATCCTCCTCTATCTCTAACATTTTTACTTCTCCCCTCTTTATCATAAATATCTTCCCATTTGAAATTCTTTTTGCATGAATTACAACACAACTGATGTAAATCTCCGTGTAATTGAACAACATCAATATCTTTCCATTCATTACATTCAAATTCCGTACGTAATCCACAATTTCTTTCTAATCCATCAATATTTTGTGTGTAACATTTAATCAATTTTTTATCATCATTCAAATTCTTGATGAATTTATGTGTTTTGGTAAATTTACCTTGATTGACAGTTTGATAAAGCTCAAACATAAACTTATTAAATATTTTCACAGTTTCAATCGATCGGTAAACAGAAATATCAAACATTTCCTTACCAATAACCTTTTTTTGACCCATATGTTCCTTTTCCTTAACTTTTTGATTGTATAAACCATCACTTGATCGGAAATCGGGTATACCTGCATTACAACTAATCCCCGCTCCAGTAAGTACAATCATTTTTTTACTCTTATTCAATTTCTTCAATATACTCTCCTTCACCTCCTTCTTCTCTTCCAATTCTTGTAAATTGATGTATTTAATACCTTCTTCCTCAACGGCTAATTCAGATATCATATCTCTCATTTCTTTTACTGTGATCTTCTTATCCTTCTCATCTCTACTACTCTTGCTTTTGATACTTCGTTTGCTCACTTTAACACATTTCCCCATGATTTGACTCTTGCCACCGTAAAGAAAGCCATATGCAAATATTGTCCCATGTCCAACTCTTCCGAACATTGACGTTTTTTTTGGCAGTATCAAATGGAAAAAAAAAGTTGCCTATTGCGGCAAAATGTAAACACAAACACGCCTCGATTTCTAGGGTGGCTCAGTCTTCGCTGCAATACGCAACAGAAAAAATTATTTTTTTCCTTTTTCTTCTTTTTTCTTGGTTTTTTTTTTCTTTAGCTTTAGTTAATGTATTAAATTTACAATTTATTATAAATACGATACACACAAAAAAGGCTACATGGTACATATACATATATATATATATATATATATTATTGTAATGGATTGCTCCAATAAAGGGCCTCAACTATCCCGGCTGTTTAAATATTTATAGATACGTAACGTATAAAAAGCCGGCATAGCGAAGGCCGTTTGCTGGCTTCAATTCATATGGTTACATAACCATTGGTCGATCAACCGTTCAACTGATAAACTGATAAACTGTCAGTCACTCAGTTGAGAGGTTGATCGACAAAAAAAGAGAAACGGTTTTTCTTTCACATCATTTTAATAGGGAGACATGTCAACGAATGGGGACTACACGAGCTTTTTATAGAGTGTCTGACTTTAGAAACTTTTCAGAATATAAACGTTGCTCTATTAAGGTTTTAAGGCACTTTCCATGTAGTGTCGGTAAAAATAGCTAATAGAAATGAAAATTGAAATAAATTACAAGATGAAAATTCCCCAAACTTGGGAATAAATTGTTTGGAGCCGTTCGAAATAACAAATGCCTTATTGTTATTAGCGCATTGCAATTAATTGGCAATTCTTTAACAATAACAATTTGTAAACCCGATTAAACAGACATAATTATAAAGTGTTTACCATTTTAATAAATGTTCTAAATTTAGCAAATTGGTAAACTCATGTAACCACAGTGTAATAAAATATAAATAAAAAAGTTTAAAAAGTTAAACACCGCGTTAAACAGTATGAGAGAGAAATGGAAAGAGAGGAAAAAAAATATTAATGGTAGCAACTTAAAAATCTTTAAACATTGGTTAGTAGAAATTAACTAAAGTTGTATACCTTTAGCACGGTATTTAGCAACAAGATTCCAGTACTTTTCTTTTTGTTTGTTTCTCCAGAAAAACCCGGTTTTGACCATAACGAAAAAGGTACTAATACAGAACAAACAAATGAAAGCAGATGCAATAAAACAATTTTGAACCCCAACATTAGTAACAAATGGTGTAATACCATAATCCATTGCAAAATTCATTGTATTTCTAATAATAACCAAAACTGTAATAGCAGGAACACCCATTTCAGGATAACAATCCAAAGTATAAGTAACTGAAGAAATACATCCAACGATACAAAGACCTGCTTGTAATCCTAATCCAATTATAATACCAATCCAATGAATTCCATGAGCTGCACCAACACCCCATAAAATTAATGCTGCTGGTCCTAAAATCATATAAACTATTAACACCCATAATCTATCTTCTGCTTGAGAAACACCTTGATGCTTTTTAGCAATAAAGATTTTAATCCAATCAGTTGACCATCCAGCATAAGGATAAATTAAGAAAACAAAAATAACTGGTGATGCATATGCTAATCCACACATTGCAGGTGAAAAATTATATGGTTCAGCACTTAAAATTAATGCTTCAGTTCCATTAAGAACAGAATACCAAAACAATGATGATCCATAAAGAAATCCTGACCATAAAACAATTGGATATTGTACCATATAGAATGGTGCAACCATATAATCCCAAAGATGGAAATCTTTTTGAAATCCTGAAGTTAAAGATAATTTTTGTATGAATGTTTTCTTTGGAGGATAAGAAATTTCATCATCAGTTAAGATTGATTGGTTTCCAATATTGGTTGTTGACATAACTGGTTCAATTGTTTTCAAAATATTATGATTACTTGCAGTTACATTGGATGTAATTGCACTAATAATATTACCTCTATCATCCTTTTGAACTTTAATTTTTCTAGCATAGTTAGTTTCTTCCATAAGGAAAAACATTGCAACAAAACAAACTGCACAAAAAATAACTGCAATAATAAGGGTCCATTGCCAACCTAATGCATCAGTAACAAAACCAGCAAGCATTGGTGCTGCATAATTTGAACTAAATAATGCTGCACCATAAATACCCATATAGGTTGCTCTTTCATGTTCAAAGAACATATCTGTAACAGTAATTTCAGGTAATGATTCAATAGTACAATAAAACAATCCATTTAAAATTTTCGATGCAATCCATTGACCATTACTTTGAACATATGGTTGCCAAATATTGAATCCAATGACACCTAACATACCAAGTAAATAAATTGGACGTTTACCATATTGTTGAGCTAATGGTAACATAATTAAATTACCTAAACCAAGAAATAAAAATGAGTAACCAGTACCAGCATTTAAATCAGAAACACTCATATGAACATTTGGATCAGCTGCAATTTGTGGCATAATTGAATAAATACAACATCCAGGAACTGAACCTCCATAACAATATAAAACAATACAAAACATTTGAACCATTTTTCTTCTAAATGACCAATTTAATGGATCATTAGGATCATCAGATGGAGTTGGAATTAAAACAATTTGATCCTTGTCCTTCTCGGATTTAGAAATATCAACTAATGTTGAAGTACCTGGAATAATGGAATAATCCATTCCATCAACTATTTGTGGTTCGTTGACATCGGGTAATTGTTCGATGTCCACATCATATTGTTTCTTCTCTAATGAACTGGAACTCATTGCTGAGAGTGATGTGTGCTAAAATTATACAAATACAGTACGGCATTTCATCCATCTAGATACATGTATGGGTATTTATAGTTCTGCGGCAATAGTAAATTCCACTTATAAGATCGTGGAAAAAATTGAAAAAAAAATGAAAAAAAATTGGAAAAAAAGAAAAGTGACGAGTTATCTTATCAAGGATTAGACTATAACTGACAGAATAATTTGCTATCACCCTTGTTTCTGTCAAATCTTGTGATTATTGTATGTGATTTCTTTATCAAGCTTTCTAGACTAGGCGAACACTTTTTGAAAAGTTTATACCTAATTAGGCAACAGACGTATTGATTTGACATTATTATTAGAAATTCTTGATTATGTAACATTTCAGATAAGAGGAAATTTCACTTATCAGTGGCGAAAAATGCATTGTTTGCCGAGAAAAAACGAATTCAATGCGAGGGGGTTGTGCGGCCCGTATAGATGCAGTTGCTGGGATGGGGGAGTATTCCAAGAAAACTGAGGGGTTGGCACCAGGGAATCTCGCCAAAAGACGAGAATTTCCCATTTCGGTAATTTCTCGATTATTGGCGAAATGATAGGATTAGCCCCGATTAAGAAGATGTCGATCGGATTAATAATCTATCCTGATTTGTTATCGGTCAGAATCTTATCTTTTATCGTCAATATTAAGGAAGGGGGGGGGGGGGAGCCCTAAACTCCGTGCAGTCCTTGATGGCAAGGGTCGCACAAACTTTTTATTTAAACAGGTCGGTACTCCTTCTCGAAATGGTTAAACTGTCCGGCTATTAGACTTCATAAGAACTCAAGACATCAAATAATGACTATTGACAGTGAAGGATTAAAAATTAACCCACAAAATTCGGAATTATTCCAAACATTTGTTCCAAAAATTGAAAAATATAACCAAGCTTTAAAAGATGGTATTTTGGAAGAATATAAATTACCTGATAAATTTATTCCAAAAGAATTTGGTGTTGATGTAACAAAAATTCCTGAACAAATTTTATCTGAAAAAGAAATTGAAATTACTGAGTTAAAAGCAATTGATTTAGCAGCTAAAATTGCTTCTGGTGAATTGACATCAGTTGAAGTTTTCAAATCATATGCTAAACGTGCAACAATGGCACATCAATTAACTAATTGTGCAATGGAATTATTTATGGATGAAGGTTTAAAACGTGCAGAAGAATTGGATGCAATTTTCATTAAAACTGGTAAAACAGTTGGTGCGTTACATGGTGTTCCAGTTTCATTAAAGGAACATTATGATATTAAGGGTAAGATTACTCATGGTGGTTATGTTGGTTTAATTGATCATATTTCTACTGAAACTAATCAATGTGTTCAAACATTTTATGATGCAGGTGCTGTATTTTATATTAGAACAAGTGAACCTCAATTATTGATGCATTTATGTTCAAATAATAATATAACTGGTATTACAAGAAATCCACATAATACAGGATTAACATCTGGAGGTTCTTCATCTGGTGAAGGTGCAATAGCTGCAATGAAAGGTTCTGCATTTGGTGTTGGATCTGATATTGGTGGTTCAATCAGATCACCTGCAGGTTTTTGTGGTGTTTGGGGTTTAAGACCTTCCCAAAAGAGAATTCCAATGTTACCTATGGTTCCTGCTGGTTCTAAGACTCAAGAAAATGTTGTTGTTGTTTTAGGACCATTGGCTAGATCAGCAGAGGATTTGGAATTGTTTATGAAAGTCCAACTTGAGGCAAAACCATGGGAAACTGATGCTTCAATCATTCCATTACCTTGGAGAGAAGTTAAGACACCAAGTCCATCTGAAATTAAAGTTGCTGTTTGTTATGATGATGGTGTCGTTAAACCAACCCCTCCTATCATTAGAGGTTTGAAATATACTGCTGAGAAATTAAAGGCGGCTGGTGTTAAAGTTGTTGAATGGGAATCTTTTAAGGTCAAAGAATGTGTTGATGCATGTTCTAATACGTATAATGCTGATGGAAATAATGGACAATTAAGTTTGTTGAAAATGTCAGGAGAACCGGTTCTTGAATTAAGTAAATGGGAATTAAATGTAGGATGTGGGTTTGAAGGACAAACAGTCTCTGAGTATCAAACAGATGCGGGTACAAGAGATGCCGTCAGAACAGCTTATTTGAAGAAAATGAACGAACTAGATGTTGATTTCATTCTTTCTCCTTTATATGTTTCAGTTGCACCAGTTCCTGAAACTGTGCATTATTGGGGGTACACCAATTTATGGAATATTTTGGATTTCCCTAATGTCATTTTCCCAACTGGTTTGAAA
The DNA here is from genome assembly GCA_030570355.1 of Pichia nakasei. Lineage (NCBI taxonomy): Eukaryota > Fungi > Ascomycota > Pichiomycetes > Pichiales > Pichiaceae > Pichia > Pichia nakasei. The sequence goes on from JAJLVL010000004.1 coordinate 192,446, forward strand.
TGTGATCCTGCTGTTGACCAGCCTGATACAACATATGTCTCCAGAAATGAAACTGAAAAATACGAATATGGATTGTATAATGATGCCAAGGTTTTCGCAGATGCTCCAATCAATTTGCAATTGACCGGTAAGAGATGGTTTGACGAAGAGTTGGTCAAAGCATCCCAGGTGATTGGCGAAATCGTTAAGCAGTAGATGGGTTCTATAGATCTTAGATATTAAATAAAGTTACTGAATAAAGTTAAACATGGCATCAGCCTCCCCCCAACACTCTCAACCTCACCCTCACCCCAGCCAGCGGCTGGTGCAGCTTCCACGCAATAACGGGAAATCTCCTATCTCTCGCGGGGGAAGCTCCTCCCGACGTGGTGGGCGCCCCCAATGAAACTTCGGATTAAGCTTATTAATTAACGGCTATTTTTTTAATTTTTCTTTGAGTGCAGTGTATACCCGGCATATGCTGGAAAATTGTGTGGGTACTTCGGGAAAGTATCCGGAAGGTGTGGGAATGGGTTTTAGGTGAGCACACACCTTCTTTTCCCTTGGCAGCATGAAGAGTGCTCTGTTTACTAAATTCAAAGTGACCAGTTCGGTGTCGTCCAAAAAACCATTGATTTCTAGGGGAAGAAATTCCGTCACAGTAATTGACAATAAGAACCACACAAGAGTAGAGAATAATGATCATAAACAGAGGAAAAAAAGCGGTTGCTTTTGTTGTCGGAAACGGCGCATAAAATGTGTGGGTGTCAGGCCTGCGTGTTCTAATTGTCAAAAATCCGGATATGTGTGTGTCTGGCCTGTTGGTGATCAGTCGTTATCTCACAATACTGATTTCAAACCGGTCAAAATTGCCGATGTAGTCAAAACTGAAAATGATCAATCGGAAATAGCAATTATTGATGGAAATGGAAACGATGTCAGTGCCACAAACTGTATGCTCGATTTGAATAAGATGATTGATGAAATGGACACACTTAAAACAATTGTTTTTGATAAACAATTAGGAAGAGAATCACCATGTTCTTTGGCAGATATTTTGCAACCTGAAAGTGAAAATAACCCGAATATACCCTTCACAATGATGGAAATTTCTAATGAGAGTAATGTAGAGAAGAAGAGTGAAACCAAAGATTTAGAGGTAGTAGATCTGGAAAGTACTGATGGTTGTTTAATTCACTCAAGTGATAAAAAGAACACTTCTAGTAATTTGCAAGACTTATTATTTAGAGAGGTTTTGATTGAAATAAACTCTTTGGTAGCTAATGGAGTTTTGTCAAAGCTATCACTAACTTCAAATCAACATAAAGAAAATGGCCTACTATATAATGCATTTGTTAATGGATTCATGATTGATGTCTCACCACAATTGGCGCATTTTAAATTGCAGCCGGGTTCTGCATTTATTCCAACTGGTATGGAAAATTCGATTGTTCAAAACTTATTTTTCTCTTGTGGTGCAGCATTTTTATTTGCATCCACAAAAAATGAAGGAATGCTGCAATTATGTCATACCAAATTAAATGATTCAGTTGCTGAAATCACATCCTTTTTTTCAAAACAAGATCTTGAAGGAAATGAATCATGGCTTATAATTTATTTGTTATTGATTTATTTGAAATTAAGATTTGTATATGATGGTCAAGTCATGCATACAATGAGTATAATTGCAGCAACAGAAGCTGTCAAAGTGTGGTGTGCACGAAGGCACAAAATGCATGGGGTGTCCCAGGTAATTGATTTGGATCAAGTGGATAATTTAGAGAGTATTGAAATAGATAAAATTCTAGGTTTTGATGATAGTATAGATGATTTTGAGAAAACAAGACATGATCATCTATCTGGAGAAGATCAGAAGTTTAATGCATTGGATATTAATAATCCAATTGAAGAGATTTCATATGATTGTTATTCAAATTACAACTCCACGCACCTTATGTTTATTCATGTGATCAATAAATGTCGTTCCTTTCTTCATGATAATCCGTTTAGGGCATCATTGTCTGCAACTGTTTCATCACAACTTGATTCAACGTCTTATGAGACCCAATTTTTCTCAGTTTTCGATTGCAACAGTAAACCTGCTGATGAGAATGATGAAGATACGGCAAACAATAATTTGACAACAGGAGAAGTCCCCATATTTTCTTATGAAAGAACAATGTTGGAGTCATTTATTTTCAACTATACAAGTATGTTGTTCACATGTGATCGAAGACTAATTAATCAAATCACATCACCATTCATTATTTTTGAAGCTCTAAAAGTGTATCTTTCAAAGCCCATTTATAATTGTGCAGTCCCGTGGATGAATCATCCTGTTGTTGGTGCTGCATTGCCACTTTTCGAATTACAAGCAAAAGCATGTTGGATAGCCTTTTTTAGTCCATTATCACCAAAACATCAAAAACTTGTCAAACATATTCGGAAAATGGCTAATTACTATACTAGGCCAATTCTACCACTTGATGTTTATTGTAAAGAGCCGGAAACTGTTCAAAAGAAATTGATGGAAAGTTGTTATGCAGCAGAAATCATTGCAAAGGCAGTATTCATTTACACCACTAAGTTGTTGAATCCAGAGATTCGAACAGATGATGTTGTTATTCAAAGTACATTGCAGCTGGCATGTGATGCATTTAAAAACATATCCCCACAAAGTCATGTTCATATGGTTTTATCTTTTTCGTTTGCAATTTTGGGATCATGTGCAATAACCACCAAACATCAGGAATTCTTTTTACAAAAACTAACAAAGTTAAGAGAAATGTTTGTTAATGTTGCATACCAATGTTTGTTCACTCTTTATAAAAGTGCCTGGTCTTCTCCAGAAGTGGGATTGAATGCAGTGTTTGATCTCGAGAATCTCAAAAGTATGGTTGTATAGTATATTGTAGAATAAAATAGAAATAGAAATAGAAATAGAAATTTCAAAACTACTATTAAAATCCCCCCACTGTATTTAACGAGCCCCCATATGGCCCCCCACTTTCGTAATTGGGCTTATCGCGGTGGGGGGTCAGGGGGGGAATTGATAACAAATTTTCATATGGAGAGTGAAATTCAGGAACAGTGGTTAATTGTTCAGTTATTCTTATTTCTTTACTATTAGTTTTGGCGCATCAAATGGCAAAATGATGATTGTGTCATTACTTCTTATCGGGTTCTATGCGATCTTTGCATTATCTGATCATTTGAAATGAATCTTTAGTTTGGTTTCCTGAATCCTTCTAAAATTGTTTATTTAAGAACTTAAATCTCGCAACTTAATCCACCAAGTTTTTCAGACATTCAGCTTTTCTTTATTTCAATATTATTAAAATAAACCAACAAAGCCAAAGGAAGAACAACTAAATTCCACATTTAATGATGGCAAAGACGTATGAAGGTTCGAGCTTAAAGCAACATCAATCTGTTGATGTCATTTCAATTGATCAAGAAGGTTCAATCGATGATAAAACTGATGAACTCTTTGAAACTTATAACATTGATCCACAATTGGAGAAAAAGATTTGTTGGAAATTTGATTTAAGAATTCTACCATTACTTGCAATTATGTATTTATTCAACGCATTAGACAAAGGTAATATTTCAAATGCTAAAACAGATGGTTTAGCAGAAGATTTGGGTATTGTTGGTCAACAATGGAATAATATGTTGTCCATTTTCTATGTTCCTTTTGTCTTGTTTGCCTTTCCTTTAGCTTTGGTTATCAAAAGATATAATGCTGCTAATATCATTCCAGTTCTAATGTTTATTTTTGGTTCAATTAGTATGTTAGAAGCTACAGTTTTCAACTATGGTTCCTTAATGACTGCTAGATGGTTTTTAGGAATTTGTGAATCGGCGTTTTTCCCAGGTATTATTTTCTATTTGAGTACTTTTTATCGTCGTCATGAATTGGCAAGAAGACTTTCAATTTTTTATTCGGCTGCTAATATTGCTAATGCTTTCTCAGGTCTATTATCGTTTGGTGTTTTCCAAATTGATAGTTCAAAATTGCATGGATGGCAAATATTATTTCTAATTGAAGGTGCTGCAACTGTTATTATTGCAGTCTTTGCATTTATTTATTTACCTAGAACTGCAAATAGTGCAAATTTCTTATCTGAGGAAGAAAAATTATGTGCTAGAAAGAGAATTGAGTTTGATTCTTCAGCAGTTCAAACTGAAAAGTTATCGATTCGTGATGCAATTAAGGTCTTCAAACATCCTGTTTGTATTGCTTGGATGTTCCAAGAAATTTTCATTGGTGTACCATTAAATTCCATCAACAATTGGTTCCCTCAAATTATTGGTTCTTTGGGTAAAGGTACTGTCATGACCAATTTATATACTGTTGCTCCTAATGTTTGGGGTGCAGTTGCATTGATTATTATTTCATTTTGCTCCGATTTAACACGTGTGAGATCTATTTATATTGTGATCGGTCTTGCAATAACCTTGGTTGGATTCGTTGTTTTCGGTTGTATTGATACACAATCGCATATTGGTGTTGCATATTTCAGTTGTTTTCTAATGACAACAGGTGGTTCAGTTTCATCTGTTTTAACGTCTACATGGTATAATAACAATACACCAAATGAAAATCGTCGTGCAGTTATTTCAGCTGTTGGTGTTCCACTTGCGAATGCTGCTGGTTTAATCTCAACAAACATTTTCAGACCAAAGGATGCTCCAAAATATGTTCCAGCTTTGGGTATTACTGCTGGTTTCGGTGGTGCTGGTATTTTGATGGTTTTAGGCATCTTACTTTTCATGATTTTTGACAATCGTAGTAGAAACAAAAAGCAGGGTGTCAATTTAACTTACAGGGATGTTCCAACTGCAGAGCTATATGATGGTCCAAGCAATCCAAACTATAGATGGATGTACTAAGTGATCAAATTAGATTTCGTTTAACTCTAAATGTTGCACTATAATTCTTTTAATCTTTTTACCTTTTCTTTTCAATCTTTTCTTATTTACTCTCTAATATATTTTTTCAGGTAAATATTAATATAATATATCGTTCCAGTATTTGTTGATTAAATAAATGATGGATGAAAAAAAAATTCTGAGCAAGTAAATGATCCTGACCAATAAGCCATGCAATTGATGCATGGATTGGGTCAAAAAAATGATTTTATTTTTTTATTCTAGATTTGATCTGGAATTTTCTCCGAGAGGGTCGCCATTTATATTTTGTGACATGCAGTCCTACTCCACATTATCTTTTATCATCTCCGTTTGGATGTGACCAACAAGCAACCTCTGCAAACTTGCATGACTATCATCCTAGAGAAAAGGCGAAAAAGAGGCAAAGGTCCATTTGTCTGCCAGTTCGAAAAGTGTGGAAAAACGTTCTCAAGATCAGATCACTTAACGAGGCATCAAGTTGTACATTCGTCCCAAAGACATGTTTGTGGTTTCCTTGGATGCGATAAGGAGTTTGCCAGGTTAGACGTAAAGAAGAAACATGAACTAACACATAACAAGGACCATGGTGCAATTCATGAGTACACAAACAACACAGAACAATGTTCTTCCAATGATAAAAATGAATCGACTAATTTTGAAGAATCACCGGTTAGTGTTTATGTAAATAGGAGTACTATTCAATTTTCTGATGATGGTAAAGATAAAGGAAAAGATTTACCGAGCAATATTCCACATACTAACCAAACAAGTTTGGCGACCTTAAATATGGAGAATATTGGTGATATAGGTGATATCAACTCCGCATCAACTGGGTTGACATCGGATTTATACTCCAACAGTATTTCCGGAAATTCTACAAACTCTATACCTCATGCTAACTCTATAGTTAACGATCAAATTGTGATGAACAAAAATTCCGAAGATTTCAATAAAACAAATGAAACATCTGTTTATCCTTCTGAAATAATAAATTGGTTGTTGGGGGATCCTGTTGATGTTTCGCCAACGAGTGCATTATATTTAGAACAAATTTCAGACGGTGCATTTCAAACACATCAAGATGACCCAATAGGCATCAATGCAATTTCGATGTTGGAAAAGGTGTTTGCATTGTCGCCAGAATTTCCAAATGAAAATTGTCAAACTGAAGTCGACGAAAACATAATAAATAATATGAAACAATATATCCCTAATTTGAATAACAATACGGATTTTACACCATCTAAAATTAAATGGTTTCTTGAACTATATTGGTCCTTATATCATTGTCAATATCCGATAATTCATAGACCATCGTTTTCAACTTACGAAGCACATCCATTACTACTTTTGAGTCTAATTATGACAGGTGCATCATTAGCCAAAAAAGTAACCATTCCCAAATCCTTGGATTTACAGAGTGCAGGTATCTTAGCTATTACAATAGCTGAACCATTAAGATGGTTACTATTTGCAAATGAATTTGCTAAACCACCGTGTAAGGCGTGGGTTATTCAAAGTTTGATTATTTTAGAAAGTTATGAAATCATAAGTCCCACAAGATCATTACATGAGAGGGCATGTATTTATAATGGAGCGAAAATACAGCTTTTGAGAAGAAGTCCGATATTGGGGGGTGATCCTTTGAAAAGTTATGGATCAGATACGAGTCGAAAATCGAACTTATGGGATACCTGGATTGAAAGTGAATCGATGAAAAGAGCGGCATTGATGTCATTTAATATTGATACTATACATGCTGTTGTTTTCGGTCATCCATTAAACATATTTGCAAACCAAGTTAAATTATCTTTACCTTGCCCTGATAACATATGGGAATATAAAAATATTGATAGAAATAAACGCTCAAATCATGCTATAGAGACGCCACTATTTTCAGATGCTCTCAAAAATATGTTGAAGGGGCAACCTGTTAATGTGGATTCATTCGGTAGACAAATCTTATTGTCAGGTTTGATAAATTTAGTTTTACAAATTGAGCAAAACATTTCACAATGGTCTAATTTTGGATGGAAAACTATTGGAGTGAATTGGAGAGATGAAATTTCTACGGCAATAAAATTCTGGAAGACTCAATTACCTGAACGAGATTGCTGTTTGACATTATCTAGTGTTTACTACGCAGGCGCAACATCACCACCATTGCCGCCATCATTGATGCCGGAGGATACGCGATGTAAGTTTCCAGTTTATCATGCAGCACAGATTTACTTGAGAATAACACATTACGATTATATTGTCTTTGCTGGTGCGCCAAAAAGAATGAATGTACCTATCTTACCTGAAGATTACGATACTGTTGTGAGAAGAATTGATAAATGGTGTAAAGAAGGAGCTGGCAAGTTATCTGTTATAAACTCGCTCATTTTATTGTCTGAAATGTTATTATCCCCCGAAAGGTCTGTCGATATTGTCAACTATTATTATGAACCCGATAAAGATCCATTCATTTATAGACCTAATGTTATAATATGCGCCATTCTATCACTTTGGGCATATGCGTTCCATGTATATGGACCGGAATCAATGTTTAAATCCCCTGATCCGAGACAACAACTGAAAAGTGGATTTATTCCAGCAATGGAAGATGGCAGCTATTATCTTCGTAGAATAAGGAGAGAACTAACCAATAGGACTGGATTCACGTTTGATAGTTTGAATCATATGAGTTCAGAAGAGAATAAGAAGGCGGTCGATGCATACTGTGAGGTTTTGTCTGATATAAAAGGATTACATCATTTAATTGGATTACTTAGAACAGTGGAAACTAGCTATTTGGGTTGTGAATGGCAAGTCGGCCGAGAATACGCAAAACTTTTGGGTAACTGTATCAAAAGAAGTGCTGGATCCGGACATGTGTTCTGTGACGATATGTATGATGTGTAATGGTTTATCATTCTCACCAAGAGGGTGTAGATAGTGAATGTCGGATGGTTCCATCCAATCAGTCCCAATTGGGCAGTTGAAGATGATAAGAAACGCGATAAGATTATAGTCCCCCCATTTTCTTTGGTGGGGGGCACTCTAAAAAGGGAGAAAGCTTATCTGTGTTATAAGTGACAAATAAGGGGGGTGTTTTCCTTATCAGCATCTAGGCGAGTATTCCTCCCCCCTCCTTCGCCAGCAGTAAGACCCTCCTAGTATATTTCTTGTTTTGCAGGATTGATTAGAGTACACGTTGCACAAGATCCTGGATTTTCATGGTATAACGGGGGGTTTGCAAGGTTGGCCGGGATTATCAAAAATTTCCCGATCAATCCCCCCACTGCTTTTTTGACAATTGGTAACGCTCTTTGAAAATGTACAGTCTGATTCATCCTGGTTAAATATGGGCCAGCTCCTGTAGTTTGTAGAGATCTGAAGATGTATAGCCCTTTCAACTTTTCTTGATCCAGAAACTGGAGTAAACAAAACTAACCGAAAAACAATGTCTATCTATGAAACTGTCTTAAACAAAGATTACAGCTGGCCTGAACCTCTTGCGGATTTGCCATTAAAATTGGATTCTTCAATGATCAATAAATTAGATCCTGAATATGTCCAATTTTTTGATGAAGTCCTGTGTAACAGACCAGACATTTTGGAAACTTATAAATATCCAGTTGCTCAAACTAAAGCTGGAGGTAATGTTATTCCTGGTCAAGCACCAGCAATGGAAGTTGCAAAAATTTTTGATATTGAAATTCCAAGAAAACATACCAAAAATCAATGTGAAACTTCAATCCCAGCACGGGTTTTTGTTCCTAAAGGTGAAATGCCTAAAAATGGGTGGCCGTGTACTGTTTGGTTCCATGGTGGTGGTTGGGTTTTAGGTGGAATTGGCACAGAAAACTCTTATTGTACACATTTGGCAACGTTAGCTAAATGTATTGTCATTACTGTCGATTACAGACTGGCTCCAGAACATCCATATCCTGCATGTGTGTATGATGCATTTGAATCAGTTCTTTATGTTATGGAAGAAGGGTCAAAATACCAAATTGATAATACCAAAGTCTGCGTTGCTGGATCTTCAGCAGGTGGTAATTTAACAGCAATTATTTGCCATAAATACGCAGCTTCTGAATTATCCAAAGGACTTCCACCAATCAAATTCCAAATGATGGTTGTTCCCGTCACTGACAATTCAGCAACTGGAGAAACACAAATATCTTGGAAAGAGAATGAAAAGACTCCGCAATTACCAGCAACAAAGATGCTATGGTTCAGAAAAATATACTTACCAGAAGGTGGCAAAACATTAACTGAGCCTGAATCAAGTCCTTTATTCTACAGTGACGAGAGTTTCAAGAATGTTCCACCATCATTTATTGCTGCTGGTGAATGCGATGTTTTACGTTCTGAGGCAGAAGCTTATGATGCTAAACTTAGAAAAAATGGTATTCAGAGCACAATCCACATTTACAAAGGTATGCCTCATACCGCAATGGTCATGAATGAAAGATTAACCCAGGGTGCTAATTTGGTCAAAGATACCACTTCAGCAGTTAGGAATGCATTTTACAATTAAAAGAATATTTATATAGATTTTGTATTTTCAAAAATCCTAATTACACATACAATTACTTAAATTAATTAACAATAGTCTTCTAGTTTTAATAGTGAACTGTTTTTTTTCGGTAACTTTCATTTCATAGCCAACAATTATTCTTCGATAGAATTAATCTTTACCAAAATTAAATAAATTTTATTTTCTTGATTACGCAATTAGATAATTTAAGGTTGGGTATACGTGTTAGTTTTAAAAGATAACACTTGGTTGTATAGTGTAGTGGTTATCACTCTCGGTTTTGATCCGGGCAACCCCAGTTCGAATCCGGGTACGACCTTTATTTTTTGAATTTTGTTTGTTATTTTTTTATTTAACCTAGTTTACAGGAACAACACTTATCTTATAGACACGACTACAAAAATAACCATTTAAACAAGTTATGGTTATAAAAAAAATATTTGAATTATAAAAAAAACTATTCCAATCCCAACTTTAATGTTATATTATTTTTTGTTTTATAGGATAACAAAAATATCGCCAATTCATCAAAATATCCGTAATCAGCAACATTTGAATTATACCAAATTGTGATGCTTATAATGGATATTGCAACATCATTTACTATATACCTTCCAAGTTTTTGTAGTGAATAAACAAGAAATTCACAAATTTTTTTGAAAATTTCAAAATCCCAGTTCGTTGATGTACTACTGATGTTTATTTTTGTCGATTTCACTCCTGTATTTGCAAATGCAACTCTTTTATTAATTTGATTTTGAATAATTGGCCTTAATTTTGTGCTTTTTGTCAACTTTTTATACACATCAATAAATCTGGTGGTAAAAAATGTATTTCCATATTGGATTAAGTTTTTGAAAATGTCAATACACAAGGATATCACCCTGAGATCATCCGTGTTCTCAATTGTGTGACTTATTAATTCCCATATTTGGGCAGCTATTGGTAAAAATTTGGAGTGTTGTGTAGCCAAAATAGGTATTATCCTATTGATTATTCTCAAAAGGACTATTGCTAACTGCACGGAGTTGGATTGCATCAATCTTTCAGCATAAGATAAAATGTTTGAAATCGTAGTATAAAGTTTGTAATCAATAGGCGATGTCCACTTGGATTCATCTTCCTCGTCGTCATTTTCATCTTGTTTCACCGAAGAAATTGATTTAGCTTCATTTTCATTGTCACTATCATCAGAATCAATCTCCAATATTTTTTCTTTTTTGATTGGCTCACTTATACTTTCGTCTTCATCATCACTGTCACCCAGAAAATCATCAATAACAACTGCCTTTTTGTTTATAAATTCATCTACTTCATCATCTGATTTAAGACCCCACATTCCAAAATATTGAACATTTTCATTTGCAATATCGATTGAGTATTGATCAAAATCAAAACCGTTCAAATCTTCATATACTTTCGATATAACCTCATCAAATACCAAGAAAAAACCTTCCACAAGAGAGTTATAACCATAATACATATCCAATAGTGTAAATATAGTTTTAATGATATCGTCTAATTCCGAGACAATATCCATGGATCCAAGCTTTACAATTACCGATAATATGATAGGGACTTTGGGAGTAAGCTCTTCTGCAATTAGTTTTGATGATAAGGAATCAACTAAGTAATCCGAATTTTCAGAAATCATTTTTTGAATGGAACCATCATAAAGCAAAGTAGCAATACTTAAAGAAACTTTTTGTGCTTCAATTCTGATCTTTTCACTTTCAGAGGCCAAACATTCAATGACAGGGTATAGTACATCAATTATTTCATCTTCAAATTCCTCTTTCAACACAATCATGGAATTATTGATAGTCCTGAGAGCCATAATTGTTGATATAGTTGTATTATAAGCGTTGAAAGGTAAGAGGGAACATCTTTTCAAGGTACTAACTGATGATTCTAGAGAAGCATATGACAATGTTTGTAGAACTAGAGAGTTGTCAACAGCATCATCATCGTCATCATCATCATTGCCATTATCACTGTCATCATCATCGCTAAATTGAATAAATGTATCGATAGTAGAATCTGGTTGATTGCCTGAGTGCTTGATAATATTCGATATTATCCAACTAAGAACTGCAGATTCAATAACATTATTATGGCTTGAATCGAAATCCAAAGATAATAAATTTTGATCAAATTCTGTTAAGCTTCTATAATTTTTAGCCAGTGTTTTAAACAATGATTCAAATAGAATTTCTGTTTCTTTCGGGAAACATTCTGAAAATAAAAATTCAGTTTGCACCTCTTCAAATAAATTAATTTTGTAATGAGAAGTAACAAGCATTATTTGATTTTGAATAGTGTCTGATTGAGAATTGTAATCAATTGACAGTTTCTTGCTTTTATCTTCAGAAGTTTTTATTTTGATAATGAGTGAAATACTTTGTTGTAGTTTCAATATTAAATTATCTATAAATCGTTTTTCCATTTCGTCAGCTCCATTCAAAACATTGATATTAAAAATAATAAAATAAAACATTTTTTCAGTTTTGTTTAAGTCAGGAGACATTAATGTATGTTGCATATGCACAAGCTCATTATCCAATAACTTTAAAATAATTTTTTTGAGGAAATTAAAATCCATAATATAGCATAAAGATTCCACTGCTTGTATTGTGTATGTAGCGTCAAAATGACATATTGAAGATAAAGAGTTCAAAACAATAGGTATCAAATGATTACATGAAACAAAGCAATTCCTCACAAGTTTCACACCAAATTGAAAGATGGCATCTTTAACAGACGATTTCTCATATTTGACAAAATCTATATTCAATATAATATTTAGAGCTTTTTCAAATTGTGGAATGGTATTTGATAACCACGAAACAGTTCTGCGTTTATTCAGCGGGTTATGACTTTCTGATAGCTTTATTAATTCATTTTGTTCAAAATCAAGCTCTACATGCATATTTTCTTCATTATAAGATTCTTTTATATTGGATTTCAAACAATCTAAAGAATCAATCTGATCCTCCATTTCTATTTCAAGATCAAAATCAGAAAATATGAGACCCGTCATTGAAGTTAATGCAGTAAATGCAGCAACAACTACATCAGAGTGAGGTCTTGATTTTATAATTTTTGCAATTGTAGATACTGTTCCTGGAAAAAACAGAGAAAGTATTTCACCGTCGTTCAAGAGGTGGAACAATTTATTCAACGTATCAAGGGATTCTGTTTTGATTGCTGATATCTTTGATTCCACAGCTATACTCAATAAAATACTCACTAAAAACCCTAGTGTGGGTACAAACGTACTCTCCTTAATTATATTACCAAAAAATTGAGAATCTTGGTATAGACATCCCAACAAAAGCTCCTTTATACACATGATACCGTTTAAGTATTTTTCATCCGAATTTTGATGGAATTTGAACTGACCTGGTTTACCGCCAATAAGGTAAGTTAAAAGTGAAGTATACTGAATAAAGATATCCTTTGATAATACTCCTATTTTACACCAGGAATATTTTAGAAGAACGTGTATTATTGAAAGAATGTGTTCAAGAACTGTATTTGAAACAGAATCATTTTTGAGTAGTTTACTCACTGGAACCATAATATAGTCTGCCAATGAAACAGAAATAGTGAAATCCTCACCATATTTTGCAGTTGCATCAACGATACTTTCATTTAAGACTGAATCCAAACCTTTTAGAGCATTGTACATTTCCATGGAGTTAGCTTGAACGACCGGTGAAAAGGAGCATTGAACCAATGTCACACAACACGGCTTGACTCGTTGGAATATTGCAGATCCTGCATCCATTGTTATCCTTCTCCAACTCTAAAACTGAACAAGTAGCGTCGGATAAGAAAGACTACAGCAAATGACCGTGTCTCATGCACCCTACTTCAGAAATCAATAGTTTCCTTATTCTGCTAGAGAGGAAAAGTTACCCGACACAAACTTCAATTCATGTTGACTTTCCCAACTCGCCCGTTTGCAAAACTGAAATTTTTTCTGTCGAAGTATAAAAATGAGCGCACTCGCACTTTCTCATGGTTACTAAAATCCCTATTTGGCTTCCTTCCTATAGACAAGCATCAACTCTTTCGATTAGTATGTATTAGAAATAACAGTTTTGCATTATAGTTTTCAAACACAATGAAATGACCACCATTTAATTTTAACAAATATCTAAATCTACATTTCCACACCAAAAATAGAATGCATTTGAATTTATGCCTTGACATTTGTGTCGCTGATCAGCCTGTTTTGTTTCTGGTGAAACATTGCGTTTTGATGAGGTCTACAGACTGTCACATAATACCCAAATGTATAATGGATTATCTTGTCAATTTCAACTTGGGACTTTATTATCCATTTGCTCATGACTCCTATCTGGACACTCATGTGGCTTGTTTACTATTATGAAAAATTTTCACTTAACGCTCATCCCCATAAATTGCCTCTTTTACTATGGAGTTTTTTCAAAACATGTAGATATACTAACATGATTTTTAATACAGGATAATATAAAATGACCAGAACTTCAGTTTTAGCAGACGCATTAAATTCCATCAACAATGCAGAAAAATCAGGTAAGAGACAAGTTCTTATTAGACCATCATCTAAGGTTGTTATTAAGTTCTTGACTGTTATGCAAAAGCACGGTATGTATTACTATTTTTTCTTAAGTTTTTTTTCTTTTTTTACACCGGAATGATAACTGGATGGCTTGACGTTGAATCTGAATTACTCAATAATTCTGGTTTGTTATCAGTAGCTGGCTGTCTTTTAATTTTCCGGGAGATCAATATCAGATGAGTGTACGATTAGTAATTTCAACATTTCTCAGAATGTTGAAATTTTGTCACTTATTGGTTACATTTTAATTTTTTGCTTTTAATAAATGGAATACTAACACTACTTCTTTTACTATTATAGGATACATTGGTGAATTTGAATATATTGATGATCACAGATCAGGTAAAATTGTGATTCAATTAAATGGTAGATTGAACAAATGTGGTGTCATTCAACCAAGATATAATGTTAAGATCAACGAAATTGAAAAATGGACTGATAACTTATTACCAGCTAGACAATTCGGTTACGTTATCTTAACCACCTCTGCCGGTATCATGGATCACGAAGAAGCAAAGAGAAAGCACGTTTCTGGTAAAATCTTAGGTTTTGTTTACTAATCAAGACATATATTTCAGTTTATAAAGTATGTATCAAACTTTTTTATTTTTAATTGGCTTTCAGTAATAAGGTTTACCGAATTATAATATAATTCTATAAATGTATTTCTACATTTAACAAAAGAAGCAAAAAGAACTTTTTTAGAGTAAATCCATTGATTGCATGTCAAATAATTTTGTTGATCAAAACAATCCACCTAAAATAGATTGGAGAGAAATACCAAAAATTAATGATAATAATGGATTTATTTTTGATGTTGCTATAATGGGTTGGATGTTAGTATACATTTCTATTTATTTGATATTTCTAAAGAAAAAGTAGGAATATGTGAATTAGTTTGAAGATAATAATAACAATAATAATATTTAATGATCGAATGAATTTTTTAAGAATATAATAATAAACTTTATGCCTTTTTGTTATCGATATTCAATTCTTATTTGTGCTGGGGTATCGAATTTTCAGAATGTGGTTTACGAATTGCTTTTTTCAAATTTAAAACTTTAGCTTTTGGTTTTGCTAGTAAAGCTTGTAACCTATTTCCAGCTCTCAGGTTTGACTTGATTTCTTTTTGCTTTTTCTTTAAATATTGTTTTTTAGTAATATTTGTTGTTGCTCTGTTTGATTTACTGCTATTTTTCTTATTAATAGATTTCTTGGTAATATATGGCTTTTTTTTACAATTTACTTTTTCTTCTAAATCAATTTTTGGCCCTATTTTGTCTTCAACTGGCAAAGGCAAAACTGGTTCAATAATTAGATCAGAAACTTTATTGTTATCGTTATTGTCATTTTTATTTTCATCACTATCACTATTATTATCATTCTTATAATTATAATCTTCATTTTCTTTTACATCCTCTACAGAATCACAATACTCACAAGAAATTAAATCATCTAGATCAGCTACTGGTTCAGGAACAGGCTTGACAGAAAGTGTGTTATACAGTAAACTCCCATCTGGTGAAAATACTTTATATTTAGCAACTAAATCATTTTGACTCAATACAACGAATTTACCTTTTGTCTGATCATTAAAGGACTTAACAATCGAAATTCCCATGGATCTAGGAATACCTTTTGAAATATCTAAATTTGTATACTGTAACTCACAAACTTTATTTTTTTGAGTATTTTTCTTTCTTGATATTTTACCTTTGGAAGATTGTTGATTTTGTATATTTAGCTTTTTAGATAACTTCACCTCTTTAACTTTGGAAATTTGTTCTTTAAAAGTAAAGAAATCAGGCAATAATTTAACATTTCCTGATTCATCGTAATCAACTAAACCATAATTATTTGGTTCTTGTGCAAACTCATAAACTAAACCACCAGAGAAAACATTAGTCAGTTGACTTGAATAGATTGAACCCACTTCTTTGAAAAGTCTTGGTAATACTTCATTACATCCATACTCTGAAAAAAAGATTGGTTTTGAATATGAACCGTAATCTTTAACTAAATTATTATACCCTGAAGTGTAAAAAGTTTGTTCACCACACCATTGATAAGTATTAACACCATAAAAATCAATAGTCTCTAACGGGTCAGATTCATAACACTCTAAGTATTCAGCCAAAGAAATTCTATAAGATAAATCATCAGCAGCAGAATAACCAACAGGAATTTTTCGAATTCCATTCTCTTTAATGAAATGTTTCATATCTCTGATAACAGCTTTGATGTAAACAGGTGAATTATTGGCAGAAGTTTTATCATTAATAATTTCATTTCCTGCAAAAAAAGCCAAAGTATTATTATAACCGGAAAATTCATTAACTACTTTAAAGACATGAGAAATATATTTATCATTATAAGTAGTCCAAGGTTCATATCTATTCAAATGTTGGCCCACTAAGGGAGAATTAACATCCAAAACTAAATATATTCCAGCAGCTGCCAATAATGTCATACATTTATCATGATTTAAATCTGGGTTAACAGAATAAACTCTAATTGTATTGATACCCAACTCTTGGAATAATGCAATATCTCTTGCACAAGTTGTAGAATCGGATAGAGGATCATTATGTTCATTAACACCACTGGAACCACCAGGTTGATAATCTACACCTTTAATGAAAAACTATTTAATTTTTAATAAATTTTAACACAATTTCAAATGTTAGTATTAATTTTCTAAGTTAAATTTATGCAATTTATGAAAATTGAACAATACATACTGGTTTATTAATAACAGAATCATAAAAATGATTGCCTCTGATTTCAATTGGATGAATTAAAGAGTGAACAAGAGCTATAAGATGAATGATTAATATACATATACGTAAAATATGTGCCATTATTAAAGTTAGTTTAGTTGTTTACTTGTTAATTTAATCTTCAATATTGAAGTAAAATGAAAGATAGCCAGGAAAAAAAGAGATGAAAAGAACCCAGTGGCAAAAGAAGTTTCCAATATTTGGGGTTTTTTGGAATGTACAAGGCAACCAACCAACCAACCAACTACCATTAAAAGTGCCCCTTTTTGTTTAAATTTGTGATTGATAAAATAAATGTGTAATTGGAAAATTACCAAATTAGGGAAAAGTGTAATGAAAACGAGGCAATAATGTTATAAATTGCTACACTGTTTATGTGAAAAATTAAAATTTGATAATAGTTTTGCTCAAACTAGATCTCACTGCTTGTTGAATTGGGAGCTGTTCAACAGCTTATAAATTTTCATCAACTTTACTTTAGTGAATATTATTTATTGATGTTAGATTGATGTGTAAAATCCGTTTTATTTTTAGGTGAAAAGTTTTCGTTCTGAAATCATAGAGGCATGCTTGCTTATATGATTCATTTCAACTCCGAGAGATGCGGAATCATCTTTTGATGAAGAAAAATTGACCCGGAGATTTCGTTTTTTTTTTAATAATTTTAACGCGTTTTCGGAAATATTATATTCTCTTGTTAATGCTTCAAATCGACTGTCATAAAATATATGGCTTATTAACTATAGAGTATGATCAATTTATAGATAAGAATAAATAAATAAATAAATAAGAATGAATAGAAGAAAAAACTGTAAAGAATAAAATCAAAGAGAGGGGGGGTCATATAATTATAATTATGAAGATTCACCGAAAACTTCTTCTAAGAAAGATTCTTCTTCAAGATGATGTAATGCCTTATTACCAGCAGCAATTGAAGCAGATGGGTTTCTACCTGCATATCTTAATGGAACAGTGAAGCCTGCTTCATTTTGAGTTTGAATGATTCTTGGTAATGCATATGAGTAAGAACCGAAATTCATTGGTTCTTCTTGACACCACACGAAATCTTCAACATTTGGATAAGATGTTAAAATATCTTTTAATTCAGCATATGGGAATGGATGTAATTGTTCAACCTTAACAAATGCAGTTTCTTTGTTATTTAAATCAGCTCTTCTCTTATGTAAAGTGGTGTAAACTTGACCAGAACATAAAACTAATTTCTTAATACCTTCTTTATCATTAATTGATTTACCTAATTCAACATCATCAAGAATTGGTTGGAATTTAGAATCACCTAAGAATTCTTCCTTTGATGATCTAGCTAATGGATGTCTTAATAATGATTTAGAGAAAACTAAAATTAAAGGTTTTCTAAATTGACGATGCATTTGTCTTCTAATTAAATGGAAAATAGAAGCAGGTGTTGATGGATAAACAACTTGCATATTACAATCTTGTAATTGTCTTTCCAACTTTTCAGGGGATGGGAATTTTCTTGAATCTTCATTACACATTTGTAAATATCTTTCAATTCTTGCAGATGAATGTTCTGGACCTTGACCATCATAACCATGAGGTAATGATAAGACTAAACCAGATCTTTGTTTCCATTTTGATTCAGCAGAAGAAATAAATTGATCCACAATAACTTGTGCAGTATTTGCAAAATCACCAAATTGTGCTTCCCATTGAACATAAGCATCTGGAGAAGTTAATGAATAACCATATTCATATGACATAACACCATATTCTGATAAAGTGGAGTTAGAAATGACAAAATCAGATTGATCTTCACTTAAATTCTTTAATGGAACCCAATGAGAATCATTCTTTTGATCATGTAAAACAGCATGTCTTTGAGAGAAAGTACCTCTTTCAACATCTTGACCAGTAAATCTAACATGATAACCTTCTAATAATAAGGAACCAAAAGCTAAAGCTTCACCAGTTGACCAATCAATACCTTCACCAGAATCAATTGATTTTAATCTATTAGAAAGAATTCTCTTCAAGTTTCTATGAATGTTGAAATCTTTTGGATATGAACCAACAGCAGTACCAACTTTATTGAAAATTTCTTCTGAGATACCAGTTGGTAATGAAGGTAAAATTTCATTTGCTAATTCCCTTGGAGATTTGAAATCTTCCCATGGAGCAGTTAACCATTCTCTTGATTCTGGTTTATAATCCTTTGCCTTATTGAAAGATTCTTCTAAATGATCCCAAACCCATTTTTTATGTTCACTAATATCTTCAACAGTGAAAGTACCTTCTTTTTCTAATTGTTCAATATACATATCTAAGACTTGTTTCTTCTTTGCAATGATATCATACATTAAAGGTTGAGTGAAGGAAGGTTGATCAGTTTCATTATGACCATACTTTCTGTAACCAACAACATCTAAGACAACATCAGTCTTGAAAGTGTTTCTCCATTCAGCTGCTAAGTTGAATAAATAAACAACAGATTCAACATCATCTGCATTAACATGGAAAACTGGTGCATTAATAGTTTTAGCAAAATCAGATGGATAAGTAGTAGATCTTGCATGTTCTGGATCAGTGGTGAAACCAATTTGATTGTTAACAATGACATGAATTGTACCACCAGTTGCAAATGCTGGAACATGAGTTAAACCTAAAGTTTCATAAACCACACCTTGACCTGCAACAGCAGAATCACCATGGAATAAAACACCTAATGCTTTATTAAATTCACCGACATCATTCTTATAATGTTGGATTGCTCTAACTCTACCTAAAACAACACCATCTTCAGCTTCTAAATGTGAAGGATTTGCAACTAAAGATAAGTTAACAGTTTTACCAGAAGTAGTTGGTCTAGCATAATTCATACCTAAATGATATTTAACATCACCAGAACCTTCACCTTGACCTTCTTTAAGAGTAACACCAGAGAACTCATTGAAAATTGCTTCAGCAGGTTTTCTAACAACATTAGTTAACATATTTAATCTACCTCTATGTGGCATACCAATAACAACATCTTCAACACCAAATTGAACAGCAGTATCAATCAGAGCCTTCATACCTGGAATAACAGATTCTGCACCTTCTAAACCAAATCTTTTATCATTTGGATATTTTGTTGATAAGAAATTTTCAAATTCACAAGCCCACATTAATCTATCTAAAATTTGTCTCTTTTGATCTGCAGAGAATTTATAAGGAGTTGGGATTTCAATTCTTTCTCTAAGCCAATCACATTTTTCTCTTGAAGGAATATGAATGAATTCAATACCATAAGATGAACAATAGATACTTTCACAATAATTTATAATTTCCTTTAATTTTAAAGATTTAATACCTTGTTCTTTAAATTTAGGTAAAATACCTGGACCTAAAGTAATTTCCTTTTCTAAATCATTTGCAGATAAGTTATAATATTCTGGAGTTAATTCCTTTGGAGATGGGTTTCTTGCTGATTCACCAAATTTAATATGTAAAGGATCAATTTTTGCCTTTAAATGACCTCTAACTTCATAAGCTCTAACTAATAATTGTGTTTTTAAATGGGTCATAACATCTTCACCACCAACTGAAGTATTTGAATCTGGTGTTAAAGATAAAGTACCAATTGGACTTGGGATAATAGTTGGAGGAGCTTGATAAGCTAAACTAGCAGGTTTATTACCATTTAAATTTTTGAAATAAGCATTCCAAGAAATATGAACAGAATTTGGATCTTTGAGCCAAGCTTCATACATTTCATCAACATATGAGGCATTTTCACCTTGAAGGAAAGAATCTTGACCAAAATGTCTGATTGAAATTGAAGAGTTCTTTACGAACAGGTTACCATTTTTAGAATTTAATCTCAAAACATTTCTTTGATGTTTTGAGATCTGGTTTGAGAATGATCTAAGCATGGTTGGTTGCGATGATTCTTCCAAATAAAAAAAAAAGGAGGATAGTTAATTAATAGAAGAAATAGGAATAAGATTTCGAAATATCAAAACTACTGTAATAAACCTCAAAACTACCAGGAGGAGTGAAACGAAAACTAGGAAAACACGGGAAGTACACAGATAAAGAAACAAAGAAAGTCGGTGATGTTTGGAACACCCAACTGGAATAGGCAGCAGTATGAGAGAAAACTTTTTGTATGGACCAACGGGGATTTATTAATTGGCCGCTTATGTCAGCGTCCCGGGATCGGAGCTGACACGGAAAAGCTTTTATTCGCCGAGGGCGCCATAGACGGGACGGCGGTCTCTTGCTGTCAATCTATCTTTGAAGGGCATACGAGGGATACAGATAAGCAGGGCAACTACATTTACGCAGAGTATATAGGGATGGAGAGTGTGTGCCCAATGCTACGATGCTGAGAAAAGAGAGCAGCGTGGCTTTGGAGATGTGCTCGGTGGGAGGAGGGTGTATCGTGTTTAAATATGGGGTCGGGTTCCGAGAGGGTTTTTCCACCCTCCCCAGTTCCTCCCCGTTTCCTCCCAGTTCCTCTCAGTTTCTCCCCCCTTCGTCTCGGGAATTTGCGACAATTTTGCCAAATTCGCCCACCGCGGGACGGTGCCAAGTGATGGCGAGAATTGCGGTGTTTTTTTTTCACTATTTTACTGTTTTATCTACAACAAAGACATTGTTGCGCCGACGGGTCGATGGACGGCGATTTGAAGTTTTCATATTTTTCATTTTTTCATTTTTCATTTTTTTTTCCTCGTGGAGAAGAGCGATCGAGTGTACCGGAATTTTTCAACATGCACAATCATGAATTTTTCATCATGACGAGTACAATACTACTAGATACAAGTGTTGATTTTGCTTAGTATCCTTCACCACCATATTATTTCGACAAATACCCTCTCTCTTCACACATTTTGTTTTTGTAAACTAAACCACTCTCAATGATTTTGCGTCTCCACTCGACGAAAACGCGTCGACTGCTTCTTTATTACCGTCCCCACACATTTTTTTCAACTTCTACGATATTGAAGAATGTGCCATTGACGGAGATTGCAACTGTGAAACCATTATCTCCCAACACACCTAGTTCTAATATCATAGAAGTCCAGAATAAAATTGACAATTTGATCAATTTACGATATAAATTGAGAGAATTATGCTCAAATGAAAATGACGATGGAAATGGAAATGGAAATAGGAAATTACAATCTCAATTAATTAATGAAAAATTAGAGTTTTTATTAAATCACATACCAATTTTCGATATATTTGATTTGAAATTGAAAAATCATCAAATGATTGAGCTTTTCGTTTTGATGATTGAAAATAGAATTGATTTTAATCAAATTGAAATACCAGGTATAGGCAAACTATTAAAAAATATTTCAAATGTTTCAAGTGATCAAAATATAGGACTAGATATCATAAGGAATTGTGGAATTCCTAATGAAGTTACAAATAATAATAATAATAATAATGAAATTGAAAGAATTTTTATGAATAACTATAATGACACTTTACGAATGCTTACAGTTGATATATTGATACAACATAAAAAATATCAAGAAGCATTCAAATTTTTACGCTTAATCGAACAACAACCATCCAACAATATTACCATAAACAAACAAATAATTAAATATAGATTTAAATTATCTAAAATAGAAGAATTTAATATTGTTAAACCTTCCCTAGATGAAATTTTAAATTCAAATAATGTTCATATTTATTTACGTGAACTTATGAAACGTACGAACTTTACAGATGGAAAGAGATTAGAATATTACCTTTTGATTCTTTATAAATATCTTAAATTTGCCAAATTGAAATCTATTGAAATATCAACCAATGAACTCCTATCATTCAATACTACGTTTTTATCGGTTTTATCTAAACAACAGGGAGTTACATACCAAATATTTCTCGCATATTTTGTTAAATTGTTCCCCAAATCTATATCATTATTAGAAGAATTACGTTTGTTAACGACAGATGATAAATATAGAGAAAGTACAAAACTTAATCATAGGAAACATTTACCTGACAATTTGAAAATTATCCATTTATCAGATTTACCTCAGGTCAATATACGTGAAGATATGGTTCAAGTTGATGTTTATCCATATATTGAAGATTTATCCTTTCTTTATGAAAAATATTTGAATGAAAAATATTTGAGTAGGAAACAAACGAAAAAACTTTTTAAAGATTATTTTAATAAGGTTTATAAATTTCAACAAGCTGAACTTAAATTTTCAATGAAAAATAATGATTATAGATTTCATCCATTTAGTGTTAATAATCATAATAGTTCTATACTATCAATTTTTATCAACTATACATTTAACAGAAATATAGATAAATTATTCAAACCGGTATTGACATCTAATTATGTTATAAAATTTTATGAATATTTGAATACAACAAATCTTGGATATTCAAAATTAAGGAATAATCATTATCATCATAAACAATTAAATAGTTTAGTGGGGTTTTTCATATATACCAAGAATTTGAAGTTGGATATAGATATTGCAACCAAATTAATCAATACTTTACAAAAGCGTGATGTTTATTTGAATGTTGAACTATATTTTCAACTAATTGATACTTTAGTACGTGTTAATATGATGAATGATGCCAAAAAAGTGTATGACTATATAACAAACAACAACATAATATCAAGTCAAATAGAATGGTATCAAGTTTCACCTTATTGTGAGAAGTACAGATGGAAATATCCTAAAATTCTTTTAAAACAAGTTGAAAATATGTCAATAGAAGAAATTGAAAATTTAAAAGTAGGTGAAAAACTAGTTGATAATATTAAATACAAATTTAATAATAATTTTTTAATCAAGGACTCATCACCGGAAGAATTTGTCAAATTATTAGATGCAAAATTGAGAGAATGTGGGAGTAATGAAAAAATTTAATAGAGGTTGCATGTATTTATTAATTTATAGAAAAGTTATATATAATGAGGCAGAAAAGCCCTCTTTTTTTTGTGGTATGCTTATTCTTATAATAAACATACATTAATGAATATAATGAATGGGAAAGAAAAAAACACGAATTGTAAGATGGATAATGAAAAACAAAAAAAAATATCCGAATTAACAGATTAGATATCTTCACCGAAAGTATTAATAGTAACCATTTGACCGGGTTTGAAAGCAGGTAATCCTAAAAATGGACATGAATCACATCTGAAAGCATCCCCTAAAGAACATGAATTACAACCACCAGTTTTACCTTCAATAGTAAAATCAATTTCAGTCATATCATCAGCAGTAAATCTGACAATGGTTTTCTTAACATTTTTACTTTTCTCCTTTTCAGCTAATTCTCTATCTCTAATCCTTTGCTCAATTTCTTCTGCTTCCTTTGTAGCAGATTGAACCATTTGACTTAATATTGAATTTTGTAAATTCTTTTGTTTCAAATCTTCAGCTTCTTCGATTTCCTTCAATCCACATGTACAATCCTTACATGCTCTTCTTCTCTTAGTACCTGTTACACTACAATCAACAACAGGCTTTAATGTGGAGAAAGAGATATCATCAATTAGTAGATCATCATCATCCAACATATTTACATCATCATCATTGTTATTGAAGAATGCCAATTTAGCCCTTTTTTCATCATCATTCAATACCTTATCTGGCTCTGTGTCTGATGATATAGAACTATCCGTCAGTGAAGGAGGGGAATTAGATGATAATCTTTTGAAAGTTGGTAAAATTGATGATTTCTTGGTGAATGGAGAAACAGTATTGTTGTTCTTGGATTTTCTGTTTAATGACACAACTCCAACGTTTAAATCAATATTATTTGGTTTGATCCATGATTTATTATCATCCGAAATTAAGAAACCTGATTGAATTGCTAGAATATCAGAATTATTTGGTAATAGACCTGAAAATTTCCCATTTGGTGCTAATGAGTTGAAAAGAATATCCATCAACTGTTTATTGAATTGATTGTTTGCAGCTTCAATAGGAGCAAGATAATGGATGTATGTGTAATGTTCATGAATCAAAGGTTGTTGATTGAGTGCAACTCTATCAATGACGTATTGATTAATAATTGCATTTGAATTTTCAATTTTAAGTTGAGATTTCGTGTTTGCAATCGCTTGTGGATCTGTGACCAGCGTTGGATGAATCAAAAGTAGTATATTGGACATTTCAGCGGGATCTAAGCCTTTGTTGTCAAAGAAGTTGGTTCAAAAGAAGAGAAACGTTAGCATCAAATGAAAAATAAGAAGAATTCAATGGCAAATTTAGTAATCGTTAAAAAAATAAGATGTCACAGACCCCGAAGATTAAAAACTTTTTCTCCTGCATTTTCTTTCTATTTTGGGCAATTTTTTCAGTCAGCTTTTAGTCATCTCCACTCTACTCCTGAGATAATCAATTCTATTCTCGGGGAGGATGTGATGGAGAAGCCCGCTATCAACCACTTTTGTCCATCCCGGGATTCTTAGACACTATTGTCATTGCAATAAATGCAAGTGCTCAATAATTAGCCCTCGATTTGCGCCTCTTCTTTCTCTTCTTTGTCTTCTCCTTCAACTTAATGTGCAGGTGGCTATGCCGTAAGGGGCAGCTTTTTCCGACGCCAAAAAGGAAAAAGAAGAAAAAAAAAGAAAAAAAGAAAAAAAAGAAAAAAACTTAAACCCTGTCACGTGCTGGTCACGTGACCTGCAGGTAATAATGTGTTTTTTGCCAACTTTTTAGTGCCTAAAACGGGAAAATGTAAACATGCGACATGCCTCATTAGCGTGTTTCCAATTAGATCAGACGTAAATAGTAAATACTGGACTTTTGGTTATCTTATATTTCAGAACAAACCCACTCTTTTCTAAAGAACCTTTTCACGCACAACACAGTAATGGAGCTAGGAGAGGGCTGGTCAGATCTCTCAAAGGACCAGCTAGTAGATATCATATCTTCTGCATTAAAGGGTAAACAATTGAATCATCAATTAAATTCAACCCATGGTTCACCCATCGGACTAAGAAACAACTTTGCTCAGAGTTCTCCCATTACATCCAATGAAAATGTAAGTTATAATAATATCAGAGATCAAAATTTGTTATCACCTGTACGACAGTTGGATAGATCAATAAGTTTTGCGCTGCCCATTGATACTATAATTAAAAAATTAAATGAAATTCAAAATTTAGCTACATTATTGGGTAATAAAGATAAAAAGCTTAATAACTGGAATAATTCACTGATATCAACATGTGATTCCATACTTACAGATCTTTTAAAAGATAAAGAAAAAATTACTAATGATTTTATAAAATCATTGGAAACAATTACTAAAATTTTTTCAATAACATCAAAATTTTCACCTATTGAATCCATAAATGAATCTGTTTTAACTCCAACAATACGAAATTTAATTTTAGATTATAAATCTAATGCATTCAAAAGTTTAGATAATTATTGTAATGAAGATTTACCAATGTTTGAATTAAATAATGATGTTGAAAAAAATTTGATTAGACTAATACCAATACTATCTCAACAGCTACTATCATTTAATAAACAGCTGAAATTGTTTTATTCATTGTATGAACTTATTGAAGATACAAATAATGAAGTCATTAGTGAATCTTTTTTAAATGATTTACCCACCAAATCAGATATTTCTCTGTTTAATGAAATCAACGAAGCAATAGATATAAAACTTATTCTACAAACCAATTTTAATAAGATAAATCCAACTCTAATTGAAGAATTGGATGTGAAAATTCAATTTTTAAATAATCATATTAATGAAAAGCTTGAGTCTTTAAAGTTATTGATTATTAATGTCACAAGGTTAAATAATGAACTCTTCACCACTTCTGATTCCCAATTCCTGAAAATACCAACATATTTAAATCAAAACGATATTATATTAACAAAGCTAGGTATAAAAAATCAAATATTTGATGAATATAGTTCTATGTTTAATGAATTGCAAAATATTAAAAATGAAAGAGAAAAATTATTGAATGATTATCTTTTCAAAGTAGAACAGTTATGGTCCATACTTAGACCAAACTCAAACGAAATTCAAAGCTTTTTGAAAGAAAACAAAAATATTCAATTGAAATCTCTTAATAATTTCAAAACTTTATTGAATGAGTTGGAAATTGAAAAATTAGCCAATATTAAAAAATTTATTAAAATATCACGAGATAAAATAAGAGGATTTTGGGAAATTTTAATGTATGATGATGAAAGTAAATTAAATTTCAAAGATTTTTATATTGAAGATGAGGATTATTTTGATGAAGAACTACTCAACTCACATTCAAACGAATTAAAACGATTAAGAAATGAAAGTGAAAATTTGAAACCGTTGTTAAATTTAATTGCAAAACTGGACGATTTAATGATAGAGAAAAGGCAATTGGATGAATCATCTAAAGATCCGACCCGTTTATTGAAAAGAAATTCTTTTAAAATCTTAAAGCAAGAAGAAATAACAAGAACAAAATTGACCAAAGAATTACCAGCATTTATAAATGAAATTAAATTCCAAATTGGTCAATTTGAACTAGAGAATGGGCGTGTTTTCAAATTAAATGGTGAATTGTATTTAAATAAACTTGAAGAGATTGAAAATTCGTTCTTACATAAAAAGAGAAGTCTTAGAACTAATTTTAAATCTCCAACAATATCATCTAACGTTAGAAATAATACTTTACCCACAAGTAATAAGCGTAGTAAAAATTTAGCCACACCATCTAGATCCATAATTAGAAGAAGAGATCCCACCCAGATGTCAAATCCTTTCCTATCAAGAAATCCAACACCATCCAAACGAGCATCTTTTAACACACCAAGTAATGCCACCAGGCGAAATTTACTATCTTCCAGACAACCAATATCATCATCATCATCTACTTCAGTACGAACCACTACAAGGAAATCTCCTACATCCTCTGATTCTCTTTCAAACGAACCAATAATTCTTCGTGGCAGATCCCCTATAAAAAATCCGAAACTTACTTTAAATTTAAACGCTTCAACTAAAATCAATACCCAAGATCCAATGGTATCACCTAGTTTTGCAACATCGAAATCATCAACTGAATTGAATTCAAACCGTACCAACAATAAGGGGATCAACAAATTGAAAAATACATCAGTACAATCATTGAACCGATCACCTATGAGCTTGATTTCCAATACATATAATCAAAATGACAATCGATTTACAATTTATCCTAGTTCTAGACCAAATCGAAAGATTGACCTCACCAAAACTCAAAACAATCTCAATAGTTTGACAAACTCAGTTCCTGTGGAGGAACTTAGTGATTCTATCCTTGATTATTCGGATAATGACGATAATAAGGAAAATAAAGAAAATCATAGTTTTACAAATGAGTTGAAACATAAGAATAGTAGTATCAAAAACAAATTATTTTCTTTCTCAACCATTACTAAAAGCTTAGATCACAATGAAAATAAATCGGAAACAACCAATGGCTCAAAATTCTATAATCTGAGCTTAGATTCAGATACTTTTTAATTGAATTATTGTACACTTACTTTATTATGTAATTTTAATCCTCTATATATATATATATACTAATATGATAAATTCATTAGTTTTAATCTTTTTTGTCATCCTCTTGGTATGGTTTAACTTCTCTTGAACCCACATCTTTCCAATCTGTGCTCAAACTGGTACCGTTACTTTCCATAAAACTCTTCATCATTGCACGTCTGGCATCATCATCAGCACCAGAATACAATTTTTTGAAAAAGGCATCAGGGTTATCATCATCTTCTTCATCATCATCATTCATTTCATCATTATCCTTAAATTTCGACCAATCTGTGTGATTCTTAGAAGATGTAGGGTATGATAACGAAGCAGGCATATCATCCTTTGGGATTTTGGAAAATTCTTCAGTTTGATCAATAGGGTCAAGTTGTAGTTTATTCCAATGAATATCATTATTCTTAACTAAAATGATTTCAAGCTTTGTACCGAAAACTTTATAATTTGATTCAGTTGTGGAAATTATAGAGAATAAGTTGTTTAATTTGTAATTGTATTTTTGTCCTTCATAATCTTCAAAGGATGCTTCAACACTGTTTGAAGTGAAATTAAGTTTAGCAGTTTCCTTTTCAATCTTTTTCACATACAACGTCAATTCAATCGATTTACCCGAATCAAACCAATCAATCTTGATATC
The DNA here is from genome assembly GCA_030570355.1 of Pichia nakasei. Classification (NCBI taxonomy): domain Eukaryota; kingdom Fungi; phylum Ascomycota; class Pichiomycetes; order Pichiales; family Pichiaceae; genus Pichia; species Pichia nakasei. Next base: position 221,425 of record JAJLVL010000004.1, read on the forward strand.
ATCATTAGTAAATATCCCATTAGAAACAGCATCTTTATCTCCTTCAATTGGAATTGTCTCAACTTCCACTGCTTTTGCAACATTTGCCTTCATTTCAGCTTCATCAACTTTGTGAATTTTCTCCGTCTCTAAAATTTTCCCATTTTTTTTGCCGTTTTCTCTTAATTTTTGTTCATCATAATCTGTTATTGCTGTTTGTAATACATTCGATGGGGATGTACCAATTGTTAAACCTAAATCGCTTAAAATTTCATCAGATCCACACCCTCCCTCATTTTTACCAACTTCTTTCTTATATTTATTCTGTACAACTGATTCAAAAATACTAATTTCATTATCTTTTGAATCATTGTAGGTTGAAGCACATTTGATATATTTTAAAGAACAAATATAGTTTTTATCTTTGAAAAACGCCATTGATATGATTTTCAAAGCTTCAGCAATTCTTACCCTTTTACCTTCCTCAATTGCCAATCTCAATGCCTCCTGTGCATATTTATGACAATCTCCAATTTTACGTGTTTGTAAAGAAACTTGTGCCTTTTGGATCAATATCTTGTATGGTGGATTACTAGTAGTGGTGTTCAATACATTGTCTAACAAGGCATTTGCTTCTTCAAGATTGCTTTTCTCTATCAACTTTCCCACTTCGTCGATGGTTTCTGCAATACCCATACCTACAAGAGTTCTCAGTGATGGAATGGAATGGAAGGGAAGCACAGTAAACTCCCCAAACACGCCCTGCAGTCGGTGGTTGGTGCCTGATTTCCATTTGCCAGATTTCAAATTTCAAATTTCGGATACACGCCATTATCCAGGCTGTGCGCCCGTCACTTGGAAAAAAAATTTTTTTTTTTCCTCCCGTGAAAATCAAAGCTTTACACTGAAGACTGACCCAACTGTGGAAATTCACATCTCAGCTGCTGTTTCTTGCAAGACATACAAGAATCAACAGTGCAATAGTAGGAATGGCGGAACAGATTGAAGCGGAAAAACACAATGTTGAAACTTTAGTTTTGGATGCGGGTCCAATCATCACGCAACCTGCAACACAACTACAACAATTTGCAGATAAATTTTACACCACTCCAGGGGTTTACAACGAATTAAAGGATGAATCTGTTAGAAACCAGTTGGTAATCTGGGGCGATAGATTGCAAGTCAGACATCCTAAAAAGGAGGCAATTGAAGCAGTGGTGCATTTTGCGAAACTTACAGGTGATTCCACAGTGTTATCGCAAAATGATTTGCATATTATTGCATTAGCTTACGAACTTGATGTGGAGTCTAATGGAGGTGTTTCAAGGTTTAGAAAATTCCCTGGTGAAATCAGACCAGAAGATGAAGCAAACCTTGCAGAGCAAAAGAAAATCAGAGAAGAAAATAGATTGAAAAGACTTGCTGAAAGAGGTGAAAAAGTACAATACGATAACTCTTTGAATCAAGAAGACGAAAAGAAAATCGATGATGATGGTTTTGAAATCGTCAAACCTAAGAAGAAAGGAAAGGACAAGAGCAAGTATGTGATAAAAAAGGTTGCAGAAGAGCCAAAAGAAGAGCCAAAAGAAGAAGTCAAAGAAGTAGCTGTAGAAGAAACTAAGGAAGAAACTAAGGAAGAAGTAAAGGAAGAAAACTTAGATGCAGATTATGACGATGACGATGATGCAGGTGAATGGATTACCCCCGATAACATTGTATCAATCATCGCCAGAGAAGAGGGCACCGATAAGGTTGAAAAGGAAACATCTACACAAAGTAAAATTAAATGTGCTCTAGCCAGTGGAGATTTTGCAGTTCAAAATGTTTCTTTACAACTGGGAATGAACTTGATGAATACAATGTCTGGATTGCAAATCAAGAGAGTGAGAAACTATATGTTGCGTTGTCATGCATGTTTTACACTCATACCCATCCCAAAAGATTCTACTCCAAAGCATTTTTGTCCTAGCTGTGGTGGTGCAACTCTTCGTCGTATTCCCGTTTCTATCAACTCAGACACAGGTAAAGTCACTCCTCATTTAAAGCAAAATTTTCAATGGCGTACAAGAGGTAATGTTTTCTCTATTGCATCTCCATTATCTAAACAAACAACCAAAAAATACGGTAATAGAGGTTTCCAACATCGTGGTAACGACAAGTTAGAAAACGGATTTTTCAGTGAAGATCAAAGAGAATATCAACAAGCCATTAAAGATGCTAAATGGCAACAACGTCAAAATGAAAAGGCAATGGAAGACTTTATTGGTGGTGGATCTGCTGATAATTGTATCTCACCTTTTTTCACAGGTGCTGATGTCAAACCAGTTCATGTTAAGGTTAGTAAAGGTAGATTTGCCAACCAATCAAGAAAGAAACATTGATTATATATTAATATATTTATACTAATATTAATATTAATATACGCTTTTATAATTCTATAGTTCACTTTACTAATCATTATTGTTTTGTGTGATTGATTTCATCTTAGCTCCCAATTAACATGAGAACGAGATGTAGTAATCTTTTTTTCAACACGAGCCCCACTAACTTTTTTTTCTTTCAACAACAAGGCATTAAAATGACACTGATACCCTTACAGCATCAAGCTGCAGGGCACGATGGCCCATTACAAACAACAGATGGTTCATTGTTTATCAAGCCAACACAAGCTCAAGAAATTGATTTCTATAATCAAACTCAAACAAAAAAGATGAATATCGACGATGATATACCATATGGAAGTTCATTAAGTGATTGGATGCCAGAATATGTTGGCGTGTTATACCCTGGCGCTTCTAATGATTTTATTCAACAAACTAATGGTGCAATTGATGAGCATACATTGATGAAAGCAACTGATACTGTTGAAATCGAAGGAGAAAATAAACAGTTTATAATATTGAAGAATTGTCTTTATGGATATTCACAACCTACTATATTGGACATTAAATTGGGATCTATACTGTACGACTCTTCTGCAAATGAAGCTAAAGTTGAAAGAATGAAAAAAGTTTCCAAAAACACCACTAGTGGATCATTAAAATTCAGAGTAGCTGGAATGGTGATTAAAGACTCATTTGATGGGAAATTACCCGAGAAAATACCAGGTTTTAAAATGAGTGAAGTTTCTTCCACTACATTCAAAAAGGGGTACATAACATTTGATAAGTATTTTGGTCGTAAATTGGATGAAGAAACTGTTATTCAAGGATTGAGAATATATTTCAGATATAACAATTTACCTAAACATGTTCAAGATAAACTGATTGAAAACTTCTACGTACGATTACAGATGTTATACAATTGTTTGTTAGATGAAGAAATACGTGTTGTATCGGGATCTCTTTTTTTTGTGTTTGAAAATGATGAGGCAAGATGGAGGGAGAGAAATTATGAAGATGATGTGATTACCCCACCAACAATCTTTGAAGAAGAAGAAGAAGAAGAAGAAGAAGAAGAAGATATAAATGAAGATATAGATGTTGATGGAATAGCTAAAGAAGAATTAGTAGGGGATGAAGAAGTAATTCCATTGAGCTCTTTGAAATTTATAGACTTTGCTCATGCAAAATATACTCCAAATGAAGGATATGATGAAGAACTGATTTCCGGTATTGAGAATCTCTTTGAGATAATAAAAAGTGTTTGAAAGTACTGTACGAGTCTTATTAGTTAATGATTCAAGAAATTCAAAGTGTATATAATTTTTTTATAGAATAATAATAATAATGAAGCTCCATAACCTTCAGGTTTAGAATTGATTCTTCATGGTTCTGAGCTTATCCATGATTTCAACCGAGTCTTTTAACCCTGTAGCTTTAATAACTTCTGGATCATTCAATCTCATAAATGGATTAAATTTCTTCTCATCTTGAATTGTAAATTGTCCTGTGGTGAACTCGTTAGCTTTACAAAATTCATTCAACTTATTCAAAGCATCATTATTTTCACCCAGGACAGAGGCAGAAAATTTGACATTACCAGCAGTATATTCATGTCCCGGATAAACAATTGTATCATCAGGAAGTTTCATTAACTTTGCCAAACTCTCCTTCATTTGTTTACCATCACCTTCAAAAAATCTACCACAACCTGAAGTAAAGAGTGTATCACCAGTGAAAACACATTTTTGACCAGTCGCCCTATCAACCGCAAAGTAACAAATTGAATCTTGTGTGTGACAAGGAGTATGGATTGCAGTAATTTCAACATCTGAACCCAATTGAATCACTTCGCCATCTGATGGGGTATAAGAGACACATGGGGAATCTTTACCGGCTATAACAGGAAGATTATTGAATAGATGTGAGTTCAAGAACTTGTTACCACCGGAATGATCATTATGATGATGGGTGTTAACAATTGAAGTGATTTCTGTTTTATTTTCATTTGTTAAATAGCCTTCAATATCTTTAGGATACGCAGGATCAATTATCCATGATCTATTACTCTTTTCATCACTCAAAATATAACAATAGTTATCACCACATTTCCATCTCATAGGCAAATATTTAACGTGCATTTTTCTTTTATGTATTATACTGAATTGATTTCTAAGCAAGTCTAATTTTGGAAAAGATTTGAATGTAATCGAGATATTCATAAACAAACTTAAAAGTAAATTCGAATTCTGTTATTAAATAGTCAAAATGTGAACGGCTGTTAAAGAAGAAGGTATTACAAAAGTTGCATTAGACTGATAGTATAATAGCGCTTTCAAAATTTCAAATGTGTTATTAATAAATTCTATTATTTAAACTGTTGAATAATAAGAAATTTAAACAGCAATCAGTTGCCAATTATGATGCACTAGAATATATACTTTGTTATAATTGGCTTAGTATTACTAATATACATAAATATACATGTTTCAACAATATAGAAAAACTACATTCTATAAAGTATCAATTTTTTTTTGAACAACTTCGGTAATGTGTTTTTAAGTGATCAGATCTTTTGAAACTTTTCCCACAAATATCGCATGTGTAGTCTTTGATAATTTTGTGATGTTTTAAAAGGTGCCTTGTAAGTGAAGCACTTCTAGTAAAACTTTTCAAACAAATTTTACATTTATGAGGTTCATTAGCGGAATAATTCCCTTTCATCACTTTACCGTTTGCTGTATGATAGCTAGACAATGTCCTTGGTAAGTTTTCTGGTGCTTCATGCATCAATAGTTTAATTAGTGATGGTAGTTTATTATCTATTTTTCGGTGTTCCTTATCAATTATCTCGGTTTTCAGGTTCCCTTTGTAATGAGACGGAATGAAAAAACTTTCCTCTTTTTGTGTTAGCTTCGGTTTGGTTAGTAATTCATTCATAAAATTATATAATGCATGAACGTTGTATCTATAAATTTTCACATCTTTAATGTTCTCAATATCTCTTATTTTAAAAAATCTGTTCGAATATGAATATAACTCAATAATCATTTTTTCAATTTTAAATCTATTAATCAAGTTGTTCAAAAATGAAAAATTTAAATCTTGAGTCATTGGATATACCATAAATGTAAACAAGGAATTTCTTAGTGGTAAAATGTTTTTCATATCTATAATATTTTGGAAATTATAATTGTTATTTGTAAAATAAATATCGTTGATTGATGGAACAGCCAAAGTAATCAACCGCTCATCCAAATTTATTATTGTACGTCTTGTGCTATCAATATTGAAGGACGGTCTAGCTCTATGTGACATGAAAACCAAATTGTTAACCTCAGCTGAGTTTTTGTTCGATATTGAGATCAGTCTCGTAGTTTGTGGGATTTTAATGAATGAATTATATTCTATTTTGCAGTTATTTAAATAAATTTCAGACAACATAGTGTTTGATGTTGTGTTTAACAAATTAGAATCCGTTTTGCAATACACCAAAGTGAGATATTTCAGTTTTGGAAACAAACATTCTTTTGATTCATTTAGAATTTTTTTGCTTAGCTTCAATGTGCAATATTTCAAACATAATTCAATTAAATTGGGGAAGTTATCAGATAATGTTAAAACTTGTGTAGTCGTTGAAGAATTTAAGTTGAGTGCAAAGTGAATGTATTTTAAATTTCTACACATTTTCATCCAGTCCAATGTAATATTAGTATCTAAAGTGAAGTTGAGGTATACTTTATTCATTCTGCTCATATTACCCAAAGATTGGAATTGAGTTTTATCAATTGTATCAAACACTACCAAGTCATAATACACGTTAATATTAGGATCTATATGGTCTGGTATATATTCTTTCAATCTTGCCTTGAAATAAACATTTTTAAGATCTTTATTCGATTTAAAGATGGCAGAGACTGTAAATATGTCGACTTCGTTACCCAAAACGTTTAATGTTTCATATGATAATTTTTCAGCAACTTCTGAGTACTCGTAATTCTCCAAAGTTAAAACACTGAGCTTTTTCATTAACTTTTCAGAGTCTTTAATGACGGATAAATGATCATTAGATATTTTAATACGATGACAATAGTTATCCAAAACTTCAAATATCTTGGTGAATTTCTTTGTTCTCACTTCTACAAGAGGAAATACAATACTGTATTCCTCCTCTTCTATATCAAACAAATATTCTAATAGAAAATCATAGTCCTCCGAATCAATTGCTAAATCACACCAGGTTGAATTTTCACCTGAAACATCACCATAAAACCCATTATTTGAATTTGATTTAACGATCTGATTACCAACTTGAAATCCAGGGTTATTCAATGTAGTTCCATTATTATTGATCCCAATGGTACTAGTATTAACACCGGATATTGTGTGACTATTGCTGCTAGAATTACTGACACTGCTGGAATGAATGCCATTCGTATGATTCAATGTATTTTGAGTGTAAGCGTCAATGAGTTTCACACAAGGAAATTTATTCAACACGTCAACAACATCGACCCATAGATTTTGTAACTTTACATCAAGATCACTGAAGTTATAAAAAGAGTCATTCTCTTCGTCTTTGGCAACACCTCTTAGAATCAGTAGTAGAATTCTAATGTTGAGCCTTTGTAAGATTTTTTTAGATGCAGCCGTATTAGCAACCACCAGTAGCAATTGCACCAGGTCTGCCATCTCCGGCGCTGGAATCAACCGAGAATGGCCCTCATAATAAGGTCTCAAATACATCTACCGACCGGATAGTTTGAGACAGACTCGAGTATCTGTCTATGTGCTTCTTGGTCCCAATATAGACCGTTCTGCATCTAAAACAAGGTGATCTGAAAAAACAAACAAGCCATCGAGAAAAAAAGCGATGCTTCATGACAAAATTTGCGTGGAATTTATTCAACCACTACATAAGACTCCATTATAAGCTATCATGCATTATCCTATATGGTCAATACATCAATTGGATAATAAAATACATAAACATTTTCAAGTTCTTATTAATTAATATATGGCTAGTTTACAGACGTTGCATTCACATGAGGAGCTTCTAAAGCATCCTCATACCTCTCATCAGTGATATCTTCTTCATGATCACCACCATCCAATCCCCTCTTGGGCACTGGTTCATGTCTAACATCTTGGTCAGGATTTATATCGTTTTGCTTCTCAGAATAGGATTCAAGATTATCACCCTCATCCTCGTCATCATCGTCGTCGTCGTCGTCGTCATCATCATCATCATCATCATCATCATCATCATCATCATCATCATCATCATCATCATCATCATCATCATCATCATCGTCATCATCATCATCATCGTCGTCGTCGTCATTATTATTTCTATTATTATCATCTCCCTCATCCTCATCTTCTTCATCTTCATCCTCATCTTCTGGGTATCCCCCTAACTTATTGACAATCATGACAACAATTTCATTCCAATCCATCATACCACCCATTCCAATCTCACCATAACTACTCATCACCTTTTCTGTTGGTTTCAATATTTCAATCCATTTCATATAATCTTTAATAACTTTAACATGTCTTTTATTAATAACAGAAGTATATGCAAACGAAACCATTGCAGGTGCAAGTAATATAGGATACTGACTATTCCAAGCTCTGATAACATTAGTTAATAAATTATCACATAAACCTAATGCAATCTTACTCAACGTATTAGCAGTTAATGGTGCAACAATTAGAATATCCGCCCATTTCCGTAATTCAATATGTAAAACATTGTCCGAACGTGAATTCCATGTACTCCATTCATCTCTATCTCTCCATATATTAATATTTGATGCAAATTCACCCTTTGCAATGAAATTTTCAGCAGATTGTGTTAGAACAAGTTGAATATTCACTTTATCTTTATATATCTCTTCCAACTTATTTATAATTAATTTGGTCTTTTTAATAGAAACAGATCCACAGGCACCAAATAAAATATGTAACTTACCATCATCATGTTGTAATCTAGCGGCAACACTCGGTGGTGTTAAACCTGCACTACTTGGATTATAATTCATTGTTGATGCAGATATTGATGCAGGTGTAGATATGGTATTATTGTTGAATCCATTAATGGTATTGTGAATGATTGGGCTTTGAAAATTTGTCCCATTATTCGAATTGGACCTACTTTCCAGTAAATTATTTGCGATTACCGGATTGGTTGATAAGTTTGAAGAATTGGATAAAGTTGACAGATTGGAGGCACCTGCTTGGACATAAATTGTAGAATTATTTTCAAATGGAGATTTCAAAGCATTATCACTCCCACGAGATGTTGATCCACTACGTGATCTTATTGATGAAGCGGGATGTTTCATTGTATCATCAAAATAAAAATGAGCATGCATTGAACCCACTCTTTGATGATTGACAGTTCCATTATTACCGATAATATTAGAAGAACTATTATTATGACTGCCATCCATATTTAATTTTTCAAGTGATGCTTTCAATTTGGAAATATTACTGTTATTATCTAACTTTTCTCTTGCTATTTGTGCTGCCATAGCAGCAGTAACAGCATGAGCAGCTGCAGTGTTATCATAATGCATGACAGGCTCTAAAACTTTGTTGATGGACGTATTTTCACCGTTATTTTCAAAGTTAATGGGAACACTAACGGGTTCCTTTTTATTGTTATTATTATTATTAATATTATTATTAATATAAACGTCTTGACTACCATTTTTTTCTTTGTATGAATCGTTAAGTAACATGGTATTAGCATTTAGCTCTTTTTCTGCAAATGTGATACTTCTGTTGTGTTGTAATATGGGTGGTGGAGATGGACATCTTAGATTTGAAATGGCCAATACGCTGGGGGACTGTATTTTTTCCTTCACAACCGTCTTTCCAGGATCTAGAGCGGCACCATCGTCCTGTTGCATTGTCTTGTAGAGTTACTATCGAGAGAATGATCACTTTGCCTTTTCAAATCCAAACTAAATTGTTTGTTTCACTGAACAGGCAAAAAGCTGCTTCTATTACTAACCGGATGACAATATGAAAGCCCTCTACTATTAACTGAAATTGTAGGAAACTCATAACGTCATTTTTTTCGCAATTTTAGCAAAGAAAAAGCAATTTTTCCTTTGCGAGTGGCCAGCCAAAACCACATCACGTGATCCTTAAATGGTGACCTCTCTTCTTATGCTGGCATTCCGCCGTCCCAGTGCATGCCTGCCCACGGGAAGACAGCGACGTTCGAGGTAAGCATTATCACTTTATTAAAATTATATACAGCAGCTATGGTTCAGGGATGGGTATATTTTATACAGGGAATGTTTGTGGTTCATTAATATCATTTATTCGATGAACATTTGAAAAATTTCATCAAATTCTGTGCTTTCCTTAGCATTATCTTCGGTATAACCCAGTCGATCTCGGATCTCATTACTTACAAGAAAGGCCCAATCTGTAGTGTTAAAATGTTTACTTGCACCCATAATCACTGCCTCTGATGCATTCAATTCGGTATTTGCACTTTCGATAGTATTCAAATTTTGATTGGTACTCACATTATCACTCAATTCGGTATTTGCTCTTTTAGCGGTATTTAAATTTTGATCGATATTCATATTGTCATTTAAATTAAAAAATGATTCAGGGAAACTATCAAATGGGCTATTTGTTTCATTACTAGATCCCATATCATTGGTATTAAATTCCCATTGTAGCTCTTTTTTATTCTCTTCTTCTTTATTGATGAAATAACTTGTTGTTTTATCAATGACAATTTTCCAATCATCTAATTTAAATTCAAAATTAGGATCAATCGAAATTTGTTTATCGGTATACTCATAACTTGTTTGAAGTAGCATACAAACAAATAATAAAAATTTAAAATGTATATTGAATTTCCCATTCAAAATTATTGGACAACTCTCAGAGACCGAAACATAAAAATCAATCAAATATTCATTCAATTTTGGTATTGAACTCATCAACGAGTTCATCATTATGTACTCTTTATCATCAAATTTAATATCATCAAGAGGTTTGGAAATATATTTTTCGGAATCCGTTAGTGAGATATCACTATATTTCATTGAAACTGCAGAATCATCCAAAGTTTTGCTTATATTGAACACAGATAAATAAGAAAATATTAAATTATTTGAAAGCATGATGAATCTGGAAAAAAACAATCTTAAAGTCATTAATATCTTTACATTTTGAAATTTTTGAGACAATTTACCAACTGAAATATCTTTTATTAAATTCAAACTTAGAACCATACAATAAAACAATTGTGATTCACATTTTGCTTTCAAATTTTCAACCAAAATCAAATCTTTTTCATCAATTTTGATTGGTAATTTGTGAATATCATCAATCGATAATCGTAATATCAACAAAAGAATTTCATAACAAATCAAGAAATCAGCCTTTATAACAATTGAAAATACATAATGAACAGGACCTAAAGGACTATCATGCAATAATTCATCAAAAGGTTTAAAAACAGAAAACAACTTAGTTGCATTTTGTGCTAAATCTATTATTTCATTCAATGTAATTGGAGATACAGAATTGAACGAAGAAACAATTTTTCTAAAATATAGAATAATTGGTTCCCAATAATTAAACAATCTTGGAACTGAATACTTATAATCAATTTGAATTGGAGCTCCTGAATGAACTGATGAAATACAATCAATAAATTGTATAAGATTCCATATTCCACGAACTTGATCTTCTGTATATCCTTCAATTTGATCACATCTGATATGAATACCTAATTTATAGCATATATCCAAAGCAATTTGAAAAAATGGTTCTGAATTAGAGTATTCGGATATTGAATCAGAAAGGAAAAAATTCAATCGGTACAATAAGAATGCTAATAATGAATTAAATGTTGGGTTTTTCCTATAATCAGAAAATGATAAACATTTTAAACCAAAACTGCTTAGTTCATCAGGTGTCAAATTAAGTCGATGGTTAAATTTATTATTTTCATCGAATTCCGTTCTGGATGTAACTATTTTAAGAACGATGAAGATGATTCCAAATATTGAATAATCTGAATCTTCTTTCAGTTCTTTACTAGCATATTGGTTTAAGCTCAAAGGATCCGATACAATGCATTTATTCAAAAAGGATAATGTTGTTTGGACTGGAAAAAATATAAAATTTGTACCTCTGACCATATCATCATCAAAATTATTAATTCTTTCAACTATAGCATCAATGTTAGGCACAATACACCGATTTACAATATCATCAATTTCTCTCCTAGTATATGTAGTGGTTAATTCTTTCATCTCCTTTGTTGATTCTGTTCTTTGTGTTTCTTTATAAGTTTCGTTTTCTTTGACATTAAACAAAAATGGCATCAATGAACGAAACTTAACAAACTGTGTGTTATTATTAACAATAGACTCTAAAGAAAATGGAGGTTCATATTTGATATGTCCCCCCTCTTTGACAAACAGAGGCTTTTTGTATTCCAATGTTGGATAATTGAACAACACACTTTCAAATCGTGAGTAATTATCTAATCTGGATGAAGATGAAGAAGATGTATCCATTTCTTCATCTGAAATGCTGTATTTTTTAAAGGCGACTTGATCACAATGATCATACGAGCACGATGTTCCTATATCCGATTTAACACATTGTATGCACGGCTGGTTTCTATCGCACTTGATTTTCCTTCTTTTACAGTTGGAGCAAACCAAGGAAGGGCGGCCAAGTTTCTTTACTTTCATCATGCTCAGAGGCGAAAATAAGCTACTAAATCAAAAATGAGAGAAAACACTTGAACGTGGAAGGTCCATCACCGTCCTATATATGTCAAACTGAAAGGGCAAATTAAAGGTGTCCTTAAAACGAGATCAATTTTGAAGAACCCTAAAAGGATCGAAATAATAAACAATATCACAGAAATTAGATTAAATGTAATTTAACGAATTGCCATGACTGTAATAAATTATCATTAACAATAGGTTCCAGCAGAAATGCAACAACTGCGCTTTTCCGATTGTGCCAATTTACATGCCACGGCAATCTCTCACTCCCTTCCGCAGGGCTGTCTTTTCTTATTATTATTACTATTATTAGGTCACACGAAGCCCCGTCTACTGCATGCTGTTTATCGTGGCTTAGCGGTGCTTTAATTAAGTGCTTCGATTAACGTAGAGCAAGTACAGCGATCGGGCGTTTTAGGAAATTGCCGGGGGTGGCGGTTTTTCGGATTTACTGCAGCATTAAAACCGGATCTCGCCAGTGTAACATTAGTAAGAAACTATTACAGTAGAATATTTATTTTATAGAGATAAGTCAGTCATCGACTTCATCAACGCTCTGGATGTATTCAAACGTGAAGGCAATGATTTGTAGATGGGAGTCGAATTCAATGTACTCATTAACTCCGTGAGAATTCGCATTGACACTGGGCAATACTCCCGGTCTGTATCTGTAGATATGATCACTCAAGTTCCAGTACAGTTTTGTATCTGTATTACCAGTTCCCAGACCAGGCGTTACGACTACATGCGTTGAATCATCAGTATAATTGGCAGGGTATGCGATTTCCTCATAGAGATGTCTGATTGAGCCCGCAAATATTTCCCATTGATTATCATTTACTGGTGTCACTGGTGATGGAGTGAGCATTGTGACGGGTTTAATTGTAAGTACTCCAATATCAGTTGGAGGAAATATTTGAGTTGTCTCGTTTTCATATGGATAAATGACATTCAATCCCAAATTAAATCTTTGGGCAATGTTTTGAGTATCAATTATGAACTTATCAAAGGCAACTGTGATATTTTCCTCCATTGCCACTCTAGAATTAATCATGAGTTCAACATATTCTGGTAACGCATTAACCTTTTTACCACCATTGATAACATCAATTGCTTGTGATGTTTTGATTGCATACGCCGTGTATTTGTCCTTATTAATGAAGTTTCGAACATTTAAATTAGCTTGTTCATTATATTGTGAATTGAAAATATCATTCTTTAATGATTCATCAATATCGACTGCATTTTCAGCAAGACAAACATATTGATAAAACGTTGGATTATAATCGGTGAAATAAGTGGGGAACTTGTCATCTTCTATTTCAACAATCAATTGACCAATTAATCCGATTGCTGTATGATCATCACTTATTGATGAATGACCACCTTGTTTCTCAATTGAAATCGAAACATCCAAATAACCTTTCTCAGCAGTACCAACAATTGCCATTGGAGTATTGGAAATATCCATCAATGACACTCCACCTTCATCAACAATTGCATACATTGATTTAAAACCATACATTTCTTCAATATATTTGGCATTCATGTTACGGAAACCTGAAATTTCTTCATCAAATCCATATGACAAGATAATTGTTCTTCTTGGTTTAAATCCAATTTTGATCAATTCTTCAATAGCTTCCAAATGTCCAATCAACAAGTTTTTACAATCTCCCGATCCTCTACCATATAGATATTTCCCATCATAATCACCTGAAAACGGATCATGAATCCATTGATTACGCGATTGTTCGTTAATAGGTGATGTATCTTGGTGTGCCATTAATAATAATGGTTTGAGATTTTCATCAGATCCTTTCCAAATATAAACCAATCCAAAATAATTAACCATATGTAATTCTAAAGTCTCATGAACTGATTTAAATTCATCTTTAAGGAATGAGTGGAAATTGGTGAAATGTTCAAATTTATCAATGTTTTTACCAACATCAAGCGGTAAATCGTCATTATAACTAGTTGTATCGATTCTCACCGCCTTTTGCATTCTTGAGACTGATTTGTTTCTGAAAGTTTCATTATTGATGAAATTATATAATAGTTGTTTATTTTGTGAATAAGTTGAAGGTCTGTATTTTCCCACCGATGGACAACGTGGACGATCAATAATTGGAGTCGTCGATGGTAAGGTGTATATAAATACTGCAATCAGACCTAGAAATGCTAATACTTTGGTAATCATTGTGCTTTGTTGATGCCCCCAGAAAAAAAGTCGACATGGTTCTAGGATAAAATAAGAAGCATTTTAAATACTAATTATCTTTCGGAGATCAATTTCCGTGCTAATTAAAGGCACCCGGATTTCAATATCCGAAAATGTATTATTGTTTTCTTTTTATTAATAGAATATTATTTAATTTATTTATTAATGAACCAAGTACAATCAACGTGAGAATAATCTGATAAGAAAGAATCAATGTCAAAATCTTCAAGATTACCTGGCATATCTTGGAATTCATTGACTGCCATGACGAAATATTTATATAATGCATAGTAAATGAAATTTTGAGAAATTAACGATTGTGAAGTATTAAAGAAGAATCCAATTAGTAATTTAATCATTGCTGGTGGGTTATGCGATAATGTATCGACTCTTGCATAAATGGTAATTATATCCGAAGAGAAAGATTTGTTTAGATCGGATAATGTTTCTGATTGTAATGCCACAAAATATCGTGAAAGATCTTCTGATTGTTTCCTTGAAATGTCAAATAAATAATTGAAACTTTCAACATTATCTATATTAATACCGCCATCAGTATTATTAATATTATTATCAAATTTATTATTCTTTGACTTATTCAATGAAATCATCTTACAAATACAACTAGTCAGTGTGTAAATGATTCTTATAAAAATTTGAATTAAATCAAATGAATATTTTTCATAAAATGAACCATCTTTTTCGGAAAATGTTGAGACTAACATGTTATTCAAATTAATCAGAGAAATAATTGATAATTTAATACATCTTTCAAATAATCTTTCATCAAGTTCAATAAATTGATTAATAATTTGTAAATAATTGCCATTATTGGATTCATTGTTAGCCTTTTTGAAATTTTCAATTGTCTTGATGACAGAAAAATAACTATTATAATATAAGAATAATAGTAAATTTAATGATCTAATTGAAGTTGCCACACCAACCAAATCGTTATTATCAAGACAAACACTTGTTGGGGTGATTTTATTCACAATAAAAGTTTCAAATTCAATAACAAACCTTTCATATTGAATGATTGATACATCATCAGTATTTGAGAAATTTTCATTATTTGCCAATTTAAAAGCTTTCCTGTAAAAATTACAAATATTAGCACAATTCGAATCAAGAAACTTCGTTAAATAAATATTTTCCATATTTGAGCTAATCAATTGTGGTATTCCTGAATTGAATGATGAAAAGGTATCAATAAACATAACTAAATTCCAAATATTATGATAATCATCAACTTTGAGAAATTTCATATAAGAATCAACATGTGAGTTAGTGTTGACATTCTGAGATTTTTCTGCCAAAATACCTGTTTTGGAGTAAATACCTAGATTGACTGCCATATAAATTGCAATGATACCGTAGTTAAGACTAATTCCTGTATTACCTGATTTAAAATTGAATCTATGAGTGTATGAAATCATGAATAGGATGATTAAGGTCCCCAGCATTGGAATATTATATTTTTGAGATAAATCAGTTTCATTCAATATGATTTTTAAAAAGGAGTTCAATAAATCTGTTTTATAATCAGTTAAAATATTTTCATATTGTAATAAATTTGTAAAATTGATTTTATCTGGTGTTGATATCACATTTTCACTTTTAGGTAGACCAAATCTTAAAACTGCCAAAATTAATAAAATTTCACTAAAATCATCAGTTGAGTCTATATTTTTAATCAACAGTTTACCATCGAATGTCTCATCAAAATGATTTTTCAAAAATTCATCAATTAGAGTTTTTGGTACAACTGGGACTGCAGAAAGCATGATTGATGTTGAATTGTTTAGCAAATAAATGAATGTTCTATAGTTGATGAAGTAGTCTTGTAGTAAAGAGCAAATAAATCTAAATTTGGATCGTTTAACATCATTAAGTGAGAGGTTTTTATTGATATTGTCGAAATTTTCGTTAATGATAACCATTTCTAAGGCATTTCTGTAAATATCGACTGAAAATTTAGATTTCCAGATTTGAATATCATTTTCAATTTTTGGTAATGATTTTTTGAAAAGTTTACCCATGTAATGATCTATATGAACATAACTTATAATTGAAGATGCTCCAAATTGAAAATTAAAAGAATCTAGAGAAGAAGCATTTGAATCTGATTTCAAGATTGGCATCAAAATCAATTTTTCAATTAAATCAAGTCCTCTTAGTATTTTACAATTCGATATTGTTTTATCATCAAGATAGAATCGTAAACTTTCAATTTTTTTTCTTAATTGGTCAATTTCATCATTTTGCACATGCGTTTGCTTTAATTTATCCAATGTCTCCAAAAGACAGTTGAATTCCAATATTGGAGGTGGGCCTATTGGAGGGTAATTAGTATTACTCTTGTTGTTATTATTGTTATTGTTATTGTTATTGTTATTTTTATTGTTACTGTTATTAATAGTTTTATTATTATCACTATTCTTATTGTTCATATTATTATTAATTTTATTATTGTTATCGGTATCATTATCGTTATTGTAATTACACTGATCATACCCGTGACGACGACAACTGCCGCAGCAGGGTCTCTGACGATCGCATTTGATCTTGCGACGCTTGCAGTTGAGACAAGAGATGGTTGTCCTGTTGCGTTTTCTCTTGATGGCGATATAGTCGGGAGGCGGCTGTGATGTTATCTGGACGAGTTTGTTGGTGTTGCTGTCAACCAAGGTGGTGACAAACTGCCGATACGGTGTGGCAGATGGAGACTCGGTGTTCCGTGCTGTCTGTGCATTTTGCAGCTCAATATATTGCCCGCTCATTGTTATACATACAGGATACAGGTTATACTTATTGTTATAAAAACATCTCTTCCCTTGATGGTTGCACAAATTTTTCAGCCCGATTTTCACTTGTTATATTTGCAGATTCTCAAATTCACAAATTCTCAGGCTATCAGACTCCTAGACTCTCGGATTCTTGGCTTTCCATATCCACATGTCCCTAGCCTCCTATTGCACCACGTCTTGCACCCGGTAACAGCCCCTCCGCTTCAACACTGCCACTTCACGAGCCACTTCGGCTGCCGTCGCTGGAGGTCCATAGTCGCCCTCGTAGATCGTCGCGCCGCTTGCCCGTCGCAGCTGCACAAGTCCACACTCCCAACTCTGCAGGATGTCCTCGCTGCTTGGCCGCTCTGGCCCGACTGGATGCACCATCCACCGCACAAGTTTGTCCAGTGTGTCCTGCCCGTCGCAAAACCAGTACGGCGTCCACTCCCGAACAAGTGCTCCAGCTTCCCCAGGCCCACCGGCCCGCCGGGTCTGCGCCACCTGCGCCACCTCGGTTAGATCGCTCGAGCTGAGTTTCCCCGCATCGGTCAAATCTCCGGACCGGAGTTTCTGCCACGACGTCCCGTTGTCGGGCAGAACAACGTTGGCGGCAACCTCCACCATGATGAGTCCGACGCTGAAAATATCGCTGGCGAATGTGTACTCGTGTTTGCTGATGATCTCTGGTGCAATGTACTCTCGATCCCCTTCTCGGTCGAAAAAACTGGTAATTGGAAGTTTAGTGCCAACTCCAAAATCTCCAATTTTCAAGGCTCCGTCAAATGTGATAAAGATATTTGCCGGTTTCAAATCAAGATGAAGAATGTTGTTACTATGAATCCACCTCAATCCAAGCATTATTTCAACTAAAATTTTCCACACCCTCCATTCATCCAATCTTCTTCTTGAAATTTCACATTCTCTCAAAAGGAAAAAGTCTAAAGATTTATTTTCACAATAATCACTCATGATGTATAGATAATTGTTAAACTCCCATGCAGATATCAACGTAAGAACATGCTCTCTACCATCGCTAAATATATTATTAGTGTTATCCCTTTTAATCTCTTCCTCTCCATCTTCCTCTCCTATTCGTCTCAATGATTTCAATATTTCAACTTCTTCTAATTTCCTTAATCGTGTCCTTGGGCCAGAGATTTTCTGTTTACTCCTTTTCACCGCATACTTATTATTCTCAAATATAACTTCATAAACTAATGAAAATTCCCCTTTGCCAATCAACGTACAATTACCAAATTTACTGAACAAATGATCTTCAATATCCGGTTTGTTCACAATTAAAGTATCACAACTTTTCAACGTCGTCTTGCTTTCGTTAATAACTGATGGGGTTGATGTATGTATTTTCTTTTGTTTCATAAATTCAAATTCAATAGGAGTATGAGGAGAGTTACCACCACTATTATTTCCATCAAACATCGTATTCAGTCTAGGCGGTGCAAACACAGGATGTGACTTATCTTGAATAATATTAACACTTGAATTTGAATTGGTGTTCTTATTACCTTGTAACGAATAAACTGATGCATTTCTTGAATCAGCTCTCTGCCAATAACTACTATTACTATTGACAATATTATTTTTACTTTTATGATCTTTTGTAGGTGTATCATCTTCTTCAATTCTACTACTGGAGCTCTCAATACTTTTGAAACTATTAGGTGTATTCATATTAGAATTGAAAAATCTGTTGCTTTGAATACTTGATAAATTGATTATATTCATTGAAATTTTATCATTAGGCGTTGATGGTATTTTTGCATTTTCATTCCATATTTCATCATTATCTTCATTTCCTTCATATTTTTTATTATTATCACTGAATATTGAAACATTCGAAAAATCATCAAATTCATTACTAAACTTCAATAAACATTGTTGTAAATCAGATGTATTAATAGGTGAAGGTTTAGAAATAAAACTACTTTTATGATTATTCAATGATAATTTTTGTGAAATCGTAGTATTAGCAGTATAATTATGTCTTAAATTCGAATCATTCATCAATGAATTACTCGTATTATTATAGGAATCATCAACCGATTCATTAAATGATTCATTGGATATTGGTGTCGGTGCAGATTTTGCAATATTCAATCCAATTTGATTCATATTTAATAAATCAACAGTTTTCGTTTGCCTTTTACATGGAGTATCAGGCATAACTTTATTGAATTTAGTATTATCACTCAAACCAATCTTACTCTGTAATCCATTCGATGCAAATGCCGTCTGTAATGGTTTAACCGATTTAAACATTGAAGGTGTTGCAGGAGGTTTCTCTATCGGTGTCGAATGAATCGATCCAGTGGTAAATGGTCTCATTCTATTCATGGATGTTTTTTCCTCATTGTGATTATTACTTAACAAACTGTTGAATTTGAATGGTTTCCTGCTATTACTCACATCTTTACCATCATTCTTAATTGGAGATATTTTCTTAATGGATGTATAAGTTGCATTGGATATCTTATCCTT
This sequence comes from Pichia nakasei, assembly GCA_030570355.1. Taxonomy (NCBI): domain Eukaryota; kingdom Fungi; phylum Ascomycota; class Pichiomycetes; order Pichiales; family Pichiaceae; genus Pichia; species Pichia nakasei. The sequence goes on from JAJLVL010000004.1 coordinate 241,085, forward strand.
ATATTTTTCCAACGTTTTCTCCAATTTTTTCTGCATATCACTAGGTCGTTTTGTATTATTAGTGGAAGAACTATTTTTCTTATCATTTGGATTAATCTTTATGGATGATAATCTATTGGATTTACGAGATGATGGAGAAACTATTGTATTGATATTCTTATTACCATCATTTGAATTGTTGAAAGTTAATTCATTAAAACTTTTCAACATTTCATCTTTTTTAGAACTCTTATTGATAATCCTCTGTGTGTTTGGACTAGCTTCAAGGGATAAGTTCAACAACCCTGTACTTCTACGCAATGTTACCTTCTTATTGAATGTATGAGAACTCGATTGACTGTTGGATTTAATCAATTCATTATCCGATAATGCCTCCTCATCGTCCATATCCATCTCAATATCACTCTGCACATCATTCCCGTCGTATCGAAACATCTGAGGTTGTGGATTTTTTGGTATATACTTCCCCTGTGGTGTCTTACTACCGTTTACATTTGTCGTTTTCGTAAACGACAAATTTGAAACACGTGAATCCGAAGTGGGGGTTGATGACGAGGGGGATTGCAGAAGTCGCTTTTTGGCGTTCAGCGGGAATGCCGTCCTGTTGAGTGTGGCCGGCGATATCTCGCCCAAGGTCGTTGGGTGTTTGTCCATATCTCGAGGGAAGGGAGGTTGCTGATAGGAGTCTTTTGTAAACAACATTCAATGTAGAATTGGATTTATTGTAAACAACTGTTTTAAAATTAGAGAGACGCGTAAATTTGAAGGAGAAGGAAAAAAATGAAAAAAAGGTAAAAATAAAAAAATAGCCAGCCACCAGCGACGCGTCGTCTGGCTGGTTATCAAGCAGATTATTACACATAGAAGACGTGTGTCTCTGCAGGCGAAGAGTCCGATAGTTGACTCTTATCTAGAACAAGGATTAAGTGGAGGCGGTGACGGTGACAGTGACGGTGGCGACGGTTCGCTGCCCCGACACAATCGAACTAAGGCAATCTTCCCACTACTCCCATTGCAAAACACAAGAAGAACACTTGCGATGCCACAACTGAGGTGGGGCGTGGTGTATCTTCCAGCAAAGAATAAGCAGATCAAGCGGAAATCGCCGATTGCCTGATCAAGACCGACGTTGTGCTGGTTCCATTTGATTAATCGCTTTCCCGCCATCGACGCGACTGCGGGGCGCGATTCCCAGTGGCAAAACGTGAAAATTTCAGGTTTCCCACTTTTCTCGCCGCTGGCCACAACTTTTTTTCACTTTTCGAGCTCACTCGCTGGGAATTAATGGAGGTTATCTCCACAACGTTGGAAAACCACCTTCTTTATCTGATTAATTCACCCGTTTTTTTTTTATATTACAGCATCTTTTCATAGAACAACACCAACACCATGAACCCAGCTGTCTCCAACCTTATCTTGATGCTTGTCGGTATGCAAGTCTCCAAGAGACTTGACTTCGAGAATGCAGACACCCTTTTCTACGTCAGATTGGCCTTCGTTGTCGGTCAAACTCTTACTCTTTTGATATATCTCTATGTCCGTTTCACAATCATCAAGAAGAATGATCTTACAACTCTTAAATACCTTGATGCGCCAAACAAGATGGCAGGTGAGACTGAACCTAAATTAATCACAACTACCGTCAAAGATTACGATTTAAAGCAAATTGATTCTTCGATTAAAGGTATTTTCACTGGTTTAGCAATGACTGGTTTCATGCATTTATATATGAAATTCGCTAATCCATTGGTTATGCAATCAATTACTCCAATCAAGGGTGCATTGGAATCAAATATTGTGAAAATTCACTTATTCAATTCACCAGCTGTTGGTGATTTAAAAAGACCTTTCAAAGCGGCACCTTCTTTCCTTTCAAATTTTACTGGTGGTGATGTTAAAACTGATAAGGCTTCCATCGAAAAGGCAGAAACTGCTGGTACAGGTGGTGTCAAGGAAGAATAGAGGAGATGTAATATATCTTACATTATAACTAATAATATAAATAACGTTATATAACAACTTATTGTAATTATCGTTAACCATAAAACGTAATTCCCACAGGTTTTGAAATAATATTTGTTATCAATATCATAATGTCCATCGATTGATGCAACATGTGATTGATCATCAACTGAAATGTAATCTTTATACCAATCATCTTTATTAAAATTTATAAAATATAAATCCATATTATGAGCTCTTGAATATCCAATTACACATATCAAAAGTGAATATATTTGGAAAACAACTCCAATTGACATAAACTCTCTTGAAAATAGTTTCATGACTAATAGACTAAAAGATAAACATCCAATACATGTACGTACATATGCTCCATGGTATGTCCGTTGATGGGCTCGTATATCTAATTTTTGTGCCCTAGTTAACCGTTCATCTAATCTTGATGGTTGCCTATTTAACTTCCTTAATCCGTTCACTTCATTACTGTTTCCAAAATTTCTGTTTCTTACCTTTGGTTGTTCCTCCATTTATTCTTTATCTAAAAAAAAAGGTTTGCATAGAGACTATACGATTGGAGAATCTTACAATTCGAGAATTGTACTCATTTTCCATTTCAATGGCTCATTCATCACCACCTGACAACTTTCATCCACACTTTTCCCCTCTTTCCACTCTTCATACCGTGTACGATCCCGTTGTGTTCGGAACTTGTATTCCCGTTCCAATAATTCACCATCTTCATTAACCTTACTGTAAAAATTCTCATTATACGTATTTAAATCTATTCCCTCATCGTCAATTGCCTTATCGTCAATTTCACCCGTAAAGGAACAATCAACACATTTATAAGCATTTTTCAATAATTTATTCACAACATTACATGGTTGTGGAGCCTGATTATTAATCCACCATGCTATCCAAAATTTCTCATTCTTACACTGTAATTTACCTGTTTGGGTAACATAACAATCTTTCAATTGATATGCATTGACATCAATGTAGCAGATAATAAAGGCAGATTTTAACATTTGTCCATTTTCCGTAATAACAACTCTAATATCCACTAATGGATCCGTATCCTCTTCTTCTCCTTCTCCTTCTTCTTCTTCGACATTTTCATTTTCTTCGTCATTCTCTAAGTCAATAAATTGGGATACTTCTTTGACTTTTTTACGTACTTCAAATGATCCCATATCCAATAACACAAACTTATCGTGTGGCACAAGTTCAGCAAAGTTAGTTGAGGGTTGAAATTCATGTATTATTTTATTATCATTACTTTCATTAATAATTGTAAATTTTGTTGAACTCATGCTATTGAAATTCTTGATAATTATCCCACACGATAAATTATACAATCCAATCGTCAATTTTATTGATTTATTGATATTAATGTCTTGATTGGTTTCATTGTATTGATAGTCATCATAATCGAGGAAAATTCGGCGATTTGTATAAATTCCATAAATTAATTTCCATGAATCTTTAATAAATTGACATTCAATTCCTTTATTATCAATATCTTGAAGTTTATAATGATTACTCGTTATCATCCTTATATCCTTTCTCCAATAATCTAATGATTTGACATATTTTTTCAATGATTGACATAATTTTTCATCCGTTTCAATAATATTGATTGTTGAAATGCCAAATCTTTTGATGAATAGATTGAAATAACAATTGTTATACATCACAACAAATGTTTTGCATGTCACTTTAAGTTCATTGGGTACTTGAACAAATATATTTTGCAGTATCTCTGTAGGTAAGTTAAGTAATCCTAAATTCATTGTTCAAAAGGAAATACATTCGGATCAAATCCGTGCCTCCTCATCCCTCTCCCCTCAAGTCCCAAAAATATTATCTTACTCGAAATTCCTATTATTATCATTTGGGCTGTTTCTTTACGTATTAGGTTGTTTTATAAAAGGTTTAAACAATGTATAACTAACTAGTTAACTAATTTTTATCATCACTCTTATCAGGATCTTCTTCATCTTCATCTTCATCGTCTGCTTCTCTTTCACGATCATAAAATTCAGCTATAATCTTTGGTGAAATTCTATTTAATAATTCCTTTGGATAAATTCTTAATAAAGACCAAGCTAAATCAAGTGATTCAAAAACTGATCTATTTTCATATGCACCTTGTGAAATGAAAGATTTTTCAAATTTTTCTAAAAATTCTAATGATAATTTATCTTCAGTTGATAATGCTTCTTCACCAACAACGGCTTTCATTGCTGCTGCATCTCTACCAATTGCATATTTGGCATATAATTGATTAGAAACATCACCATGATCCTTTCTTGTCATACCTTCACCAATTGCAGATTTCATTAATCTTGATAATGATGGTAAAACATTAATTGGTGGATAAATACCTCTATTATGTAATTGTCTATCAACAGATATTTGACCTTCAGTAATATAACCTGTTAAATCTGGAATTGGATGTGTAATATCATCATTTGGCATTGTTAAAATTGGAATTTGAGTAATTGAACCATTTCTACCTTCAACTCTACCTGCTCTTTCATAAATTGTTGACAAATCAGTATACATATAACCTGGATAACCTCTTCTACCTGGAACTTCTTCTCTTGCAGCGGAAACTTCTCTCAATGCATCAGCATATGATGACATATCTGTTAAAATTGTTAAAACATGTCTTTCAGTTTGATATGCCAAATATTCTGCAGTTGTTAATGCCAATCTTGGTGTAATAATTCTTTCAATTGTTGGATCATTTGCCAAATTAAGGAATAATGAAGTTCTTTCAAGTGAACCATTTTCTTCGAAATCTTGTTTGAAAAATCTAGAAGTTTCTAAATTAACACCCATTGCCGCAAAGACAATAGAGAAATTTTCTTCATGACCATCATGAACATCCTTGGTTGGTCTAACTAAACCTGCTTGTCTACAAATTTGTGCAGCAATTTCATTATGTGGTAAACCTGAAGCTGAGAAAATTGGAATCTTTTGACCTCTTGCAATCGAATTCATTGTATCAATTGCAGAAACACCAGTTGAAATCATTTCTTCTGGATAAATTCTAGCATATGGGTTAATTGGAGCACCATTAATATCAAGATAATCATCAGCGAAAACTCTTGGTCCATTATCAATTGGTCTACCTGAACCATCGAAAACTCTACCAAGCATATCTTCAGAAACTGGAATTTTCAAACTTGAACCAGTAAATTCAACTCTAGTTTTCTTAACATCAATACCAGAAGTACCTTCAAAGACTTGAACAACTGCTTTATCACCTCTAACTTCTAAAACTTGACCTGCTCTTGTTGTACCATCTGGTAATGTTAAATCAACAATTTCATTATATGTTGGAAATTTAACATTTTCAAGAATCACCAATGGACCATTAACACCTCCAACAGTATTATAATCTAATCTTGGTTTAACTTTGAAACCTTCAGTAACGGCCTTCTTGTTTAATTCAAATAATTCTTTATCAGAGAGCATTCTTGGTGTTAATTTATTTCAATATTATCTTCAATTCAATAAAATCAATTCTATCTCTTTATTCAATTACTGAAAACTAGATGAATCAATTCTACAAATTCAATTACCTCAAAGAAAGAATTATAAAATTAAACTCTTAAATACATTTGAAAGATTATATTCATGCATCAATCTGTTATCTCAACTTACAAAAAACATGAAGCAGCCACTTTCTTCATTCCCTCACTATTGACACGTTCTCAATTTTTGGCAGGCACATCCACTAAGTCACGTGCGCGCCGCGTGCCATGCATGGCTCATCAATATTTGACTAATCTCTTCAACTGTTGGCAATGATACGGTAAAAGTGGTAGGAATAGGAACGGTAACTGATAATGAATTTTGTAGAAGGTCCCATTGATGTTCAGATTGTTGAGTTTCCTGAAGAGAAACTGTGGCATTTTCAATTGCGTCTGTGTATTTTGAATTATTGGAAATTGCAAATCGTTTGATTAATGGTTGTGAAACAAAGTTCCTTTTGGGAATGACTGGATTAACAGTTATCTTATTGTCGTTGGAAAACCATTTCTGCCATTTCCATTTGCCATTGACTGATTTGATTTGTTGTAATTCCTTCACTTCTCGTTCTTTCTGTCCGGATATTAGTTTATCAATTTGGATATGCATGAACTTATTAAATTCAATTCTGTCCTTTGTTATGTTAATTAATCTTAATAGTAATTGATCAATATTAACTAAATCATGCATGCTTTTCACTTCATGTTTAAAAGTATCGTCTAATGTTCGTAATATAATACAAATATTTAAAATTAATCTCGAAATGCTAATTAATAATGCATTGATTCCCACATCACTTAAATCATGAATTGATTTGCTGAAATCACTCTTCATTTTGAAAAACATATCACCAATCAGTAGTTCATTTTGAACCGTTTCTATTTGAAATGGCAATGAAATTTTCAATATGTTACTAAATTGTAGAATGAATTGTGATACTTTAATTAGCATTTGAACAATGAAATTTAAATTTTTGTTGAACAAGTCTGTGATTGGTATAATTGGTGTAAATAATATGATTAATTTGGATTTTTGAATGATTTTAACATCCCATAATGTTAATAAGTCAAACAAAAGTGACTTCTGTTCTTTTAATATCATTTCATTTTGTCTTTTTGTGATGTCAATGTCTAACGGATCTGTTATCTTCTTCAAGCTATTATCCTGGTGTGATTGATATTTCTCAATGCTTTCTTTCATAATTTTGATGTTTGCTGTTTTTTGGTTTTTAATTTTCTTTAATTGTTCAATTTTCATCCGGAGTTCATCATTCTTTTGTCTTTTCAACAATAAAAGATTTCTTACATCTGATATACTCATTTTGACCCTTTCAATCTTCAGATTGGTTAACATATAGGCTAGACGTGCAACTATATCAATTGGCACATTTGTATCTTGAAATTTCTTTTTGGATTGTATAGGATCCATGATAATAAATTCTTGTAAAAATAAGGAAACATTTACTGTGTTATCCATACATTTTTCCAAAATTCTATTTATATCATGAATTGCAATTCCATTTAAATTGAGAAGATTGATGATGTTTAGTCTGTATTTCAATATTCGGAAATTAATGCATACAAAACAGTAAAAGGAATCTTTATCATTCGTAATTGTTTTCTTATTTTGAACAGTCAATTCATTGTCAGAAGCCTCACTTGTTTCTTTTTCATCACATTCAGCAAATTGACGAAAACATATCCCGCATGCTACATTCACACAATTCATGAGCTGCGTCGTTATTCAGAATAAAATAAATATTCCACATAATAAAACGGGCTGTTATTAATATTCTCGATGGCTCAAATCTCAATGCCAAAGATAATTTTACATCATTACGTAATTGAATTTAAAAGTTATACACCTTATTCATGTAAAAACCACATCAAGAATTTTTGTTGTGGTCTAGAGATTCTGATTGGAACTTCTTCCGGCAAACAATTAACACCAAAAGATGTTACCGATAAGAATTAGAAAAGGTGTTCTACTGGGTAAGTATTGATAAATTACATTTTTTTTGCAATTGTAAACTTAATATACTAACATATTTCTAAAAAAAAAATTCAGGATTTGGAATATGTGTTATATTGGCAATCTATCTTGGATTTGCCGATATTTCTCTACCACATGATAAATTGGTTCATTTTTCAATGTTTTTCATACTAAGTTTCCTGTTTTATTGGATTGTCGATACTAGAATGACGTGGATTATTCGAAACATAACTTTTATAGTTTGTACTATAGTAGGTGGAATAGGTAGTGAATTTGTACAACATATTATTTCACCATTTCGAGTGTTTGATTATTGGGACATTTTTGCCAATGTAGGTGGGTCATTAACTGCGATAATATTATCGGATATTTATAGAATACTTTACAAAAGAGACGACAATATTAGAAACTATGATGTATTGTTAGATAGTATTGTATAAAAATTCTTATCAAAATTTACATGTATCAGCTATCTTTTCAGCTAAAATTTCCAGATATTTTTGATCTACTTCGGAAAAGCCGTTCAATTGTGTACAATCAAGGTCAATAACACCAATTAATTTCCCATTCTGAACAATGGGAACGACGATTTCACTTTTAGTCATACCATCACAAGCGATATGCCCAGGAAATTCTTCAACATTGGGCACCAATTGTGTTTTTAAAGTGATTGCGGCTGTACCACAAACACCATTACCGATTTTAATTGATTGGCAAGCAACTTTACCCATAAAAGGACCCAAAATGAGTGAATTTTCATCTTCACTATCCACTAGGTAGAAACCAGCCCAATTGACCCCATGGTGAAGGTAGCAGTGGTAGAGAAGCGAGCTACAGTTGGCCAGATTAGCGACCCAGTTTGTCTGAGCGTCCGCCAGGGCAGTATACGAGAGTACAAGAGTTTCCAAAGCGTCGGCCCGGTCCAAACATGGCTTAAAGTCGGAGAAATCGGCGTGGTGCTGCATGGCTGCTGTGGAAACGGTGGGTCTTTCCTTTCCTTTCCTTTTACATTTACTTCTTGTACCTTCCTTCCCCATGGTGAATGGCCGAAAAAAAAATTAAATTTCCCAATTCCTCAGCTCCAGTGGGAAACAGCCATGGTGACAAATGCTCAGCGAATTTTTTATCCAAACAAACGCCCTTTTCTAGTAAGGTGGCAATTAAATAGTGTTTGACATGCCGAGTTGGAGATATACAAACATATCTACTCATTTATTTTGTATTTGAATTTGTAACTGCATTTCTATTTGATCTATTCTGATTCTTTTTTGTTGGAAAACCAGCACACAATCCCACGTTGTCCCTTTTGAACCTTTAAGAAAAGAAACACCCTGCTCTTTCAACCCACCCCACTGAATCATTCAAATCTATTTCCCGGCTCATTAACTATTTCCTTCCCACACCTCTCTCCCCTTCTCTCCAATATACATCATCAATGTCTACTTCCGAATCATTGTTCGACAACAGCATCACTTCTGGCACGTCCAATCCATCTGCCAATGCCGTAGATATCAACGAATCCATCCATAATTCCGCATCCCCATATCAATTGGAATCTTATTCAGATAATGAATCTTCTAACAAGAACAACAGTATTAACAATCAAGAAGGTGAATTGGAATATGAATCCCAAGATGAATTAGATTATGATTTATCACAACAAGTTATCACTTTCAGACTCTTAGTTTCTAGAAGAGAAACAGGTGCCATCATTGGTAAAGAAGGCAGTAACATTAGTCTTATTAGAGATAAATACGATATTAAAGCCGGCGTATCCAAAGTAATTGATGGTTGTATTGATCGTGTCTTATCAGTTAGTGGTAATTTAGAAAACATTCCATTAGCATTGACTGAAATTGCACAATCTGTTACTGATGCTAATATTCAAACAATTAAAGATTGTGAAATGAAAGGTACAAATCCTTTAAGATTAATTTCATATGATTATCCTCCACTAAAACCTTTATCTGCAAGACCAAATTATAAATCTTTAGATTACCAAAATAATTTATTTTTAAGATTATTAATTCCAAATTCTCAAATTGGTACATTAATTGGTAAATCTGGTATTAGAATTAAATCAATTCAAGAAAAGAACAATATTAAAATGGTTGCATCAAAAGATTTTTTGGATCATTCAAATGAAAGATTAGTTGAAATTCAAGGTAATAATAAAATTGATTTACAAAATGCTATTCAATCAATTGCTAAATATTTATTAAGAGATTATCAAGGTAATGCACCTGTTACATATTATGTTCCATGTTCCCCAATTGATACTAGATCTTATAATAACAATATGAATGTTAATTATAGAAGAAATAATAATCCTAATATTAACAATACTCCTATTTCCAATAATGATACACGATTAGGTGGTAAAGAAATCATTAAAAAAATTAGTTTCCCAAATGAATATATTGGTGCATTAATTGGTAAAAGAGGTTCAAGAATTCAAGAAATTAGAATTGTCTCACAATGTGCAGTTGCAATTGAGAATGAAAATACTGATGATAATGAAAGAGAAATTACTTTAGTTGGTACTAAATATGCAGTCGACAAGGCAATCGATTTACTTAACATGTATTATGAAAGAGAACAAAAGAGAAGAATGGAAGATCAATAAATATTGTTTAATTTATAGCTTTGTACTATTGTTTTTTTTGTTGTTGTTAAAGTTTAAAAATTTTGTTTTTTGAAATTTATACTAATACTGAGTTAAAAAATCTTTTATAAAATAATTTAAGCTTCAACTGGTTGTTCAGTTGCTTCTGCAGTTTCTGCAGCTTCAACATTAGCAGCCTTAAGGATGACGACAATTGGTTCTTCAATTCTCTTATCTTCTTTTGGTTCAAGAACCTTAACGTAATCTGGTAAGGATTTTGGACCAACCTTGTTTTGAGCTGGATCCTTCATAATCTTAACCTTTAAACCAAGGACACCTTGTCTTAAAAGAACGTGTCTAGTTGCAACTTCAATGAAGTCATTAACTGGTTGACCAGAGTGAATCATGAAACCTTGACCGAATTTGATTGCTCTTGCTCTAGCACCCTTAGATTTACCAGAAATGACAACTTCGATACCCTTAGCACCGGATTCCATAACGTTTCTGATAACACCGTAAGCAGCTCTTCTGACAGCTAAACCATTTAATAATTTGAATTTTAAAGATTCACATTGAGTTGAAGCGGATAAACCTCTGTTTTGAACTCTTTCAGCATATAATGCAATAGATTGTGGAGCTAAACCGAATCTCTTTTGGATTAACATGGTTAATTCTCTGATTCTTCTACCCTTTTCACCTAAAACATCGTTGGTTCTAGTTGCCTTGATAATAACATCAGTCTTGGTTGGAGTGATCTTAACTTCACAACCAGCATAACCTTCTTCAGCTAATTCTCTGGTGAAGAATTCGTTTAATTCTGCGTAGAAGACACCGTCAGCGACAAGCTTTCTCTTTTTGTTGATTGCAACGTTAACCATTATATGTGAGTTACTGAAAGGAAGAGGAAATTTAAAAATCAAAGTCCAAAAGAATAACAATTACAAGGCCAATATAATAGAAAGACCATCAAATTGAGCTCGAGGGTATGAAAAATTGAAAAATTGAAAACCTCCAAAAAATTAATTTAATTTAATTCAATTTTTTTTTTTGTTTTGTTTTTCTTTCAATATCAAAATCAAAACCCTCAAAAAAAAAAAAAGGGCCAGCAGCCCTGACTAAAAACACGTGACGCGATTTTTCAAATTAAAAGGTCTAGATTTTTTTGCTTATTAAAAAGACACGACGCGTCTGTATTGAGCTATTTTTGTTCAGCCTCGTTACTACGCGTTGTAAATCTAGTTAATAACATTCATTTAGATACATTTATTATTACGCTTAAAAGTAAATGGTATAATGCGGTAATATTGAATTGTTATGACGTTAGAATTTAATCACGATGAATTCTATTTTTAATTCAACGTTCCCATCTCTAACCCAAATCTGTAAATCTCTTTTGACACACTAGCTTATCAACATACACAGCTGCATCTATTACTTCTTGAATTGACCATGCCATTACCACAAACGCAGGTAACGTTTAACGTTAGTGATTATTATGAAATCCAAGAAATTGTTGGAGAAGGAGCTTATGGAATTGTATGTTCAGCAATTTATAAACCAACACAACAAAAGGTTGCAATCAAAAAGATTCAGCCCTTTGAAAGGACAATGTTTTGTTTAAGAACTTTAAGAGAACTTAAATTACTTAAACATTTTAATCATGAAAATATAATTGGGATATTGGATATTCAAATACCTTATAATTTTGAAAGTTTTAGTGAAGTTTATTTAATTCAAGAATTAATGGAAACTGATTTACATAGAATAATCAAAACTCAAAAATTAAGTGATAATCATTGTCAATATTTTATTTATCAAACTTTAAGAGCTTTAAAGGCATTACATTCTGCGAATGTTTTACATAGAGATTTAAAACCATCAAATTTGTTGTTGAATTCCAATTGTGATTTGAAAATCTGTGATTTTGGATTAGCTAGATCTGTTGCGTCTCAAGATGATAATTTTGGATTTATGACAGAATATGTTGCTACTAGATGGTATAGAGCACCTGAAATTATGTTAACTTTCCAAGAATATACAACTGCTATTGATGTTTGGTCAGTTGGTTGTATATTAGCGGAAATGTTATCAGGTAAACCATTATTTCCAGGTAGTGATTATCATAATCAATTGAAATTGATAATTGATATTTTAGGAACACCAAGCACAGATGATTTTAATTCAATTAAATCAAGAAGAGCACAGGAATATATTAAAATGATTCCTATGAGGATAAAACAACCATTTAACAAATTATTACCCAATGTTAATCCTGATGCTACTGATTTATTAGAAAAATTGTTGACTTTTAATCCTAAAAATAGAATAACTGTCGATCAAGCATTAGAACATCCATATGTTGCATTTTATCATGATCCTAATGATGAACCAATTGCAGATAAATTACCCGATGATTTTTTCGATTTTGATAAGAAGAAAGAACAATTGGATGTTTTTCAATTAAAGAAAATGTTATATGATGAAATTTTAAAGCCAATACGTTGACTTTGATACTTACGCTAAATTTATTTATTCTGCTTTTTCCCTTATCTTTATATACCAATTTAAGTACATTGTATTTATAATCTACAGAAAAATTGTAATTTATATATTTCATAATGCTGGTAAGCTTTTAGGATTTGTAAGGGATTTCCATCCAAGAAACCCTCCAAAATGTAACTATATAATTTGGGTATAACAGAGGAAACTGTTTATTATTTTCCACACAGACTCTAATGTATTATTTCAGCGTCTAGTATGTTGTCAGCAGCCACTCTCTGAAAAAAAGACAGTTTGTACACTCAGTGATAACCAAAAGCTAGATGTCCTGTACATAGGGTGAACATCTTAATACAAATTTACTAGCGGTTGGAAATAGCTAGCAACAGAAGAAGACAAATCTCCTTCTGAATCAAACATAAAACCTAAACTCCCACGCCAGATCAGATCTTTGATATAAAATAAAGGGAAACAGGTATTTCCAAAAAAAAAAAAAGAAAACGAGCCTCCAAAAAAGTACAGTTTGGAGAAGATTTAAAGAGATATCATTGAAAATTTAAAATCCAGATAAGTGCCGACATCAATAAGCCATAACCCCCAAAACAAAGAAACTGGCGAGTTTAGGACTACAATAACGGTAAAGGAAAATTCATGTGATTCTTGCATGTTTTTGATAGAGAAAACAGAAGAAGAAGAAAAAAGCGTATCAGTAGGGATAATAATAGTGCATGAAAACAAATTAAAGCACTCATTCTTTCTTCAACAATAGTGGCAAACCTCAAAAGTTGGGGGAGGCAGAAGACTATAATAGATTTGTTAAATAAAAGAGACGTATTTTTGGTTTAAATATAATGTTATTTGGAGATTAAGTTTTCAAAATTAACCTTTGAAATATTATGATCATACAACGTAAACATTTTAGAACAATAATGATTAAGATAAATATAAACCTCATTTTGAAATTATTATAAAGACTGGAGGACTTGCATAATGTCAATTTTTTTGTGCAGATAATGTCAATGAATTTTAAAGTAATATTAATTGATTGTTGAAAAATCATTTACTACAACCAAGATGAAACATTCCCAATTTATTACAATCTTAAACAAGTTAGCAGAGAAAATGGTACTCTTTCTGATGACCAACTGAATCAAGAAAAAATCCAATTTGCCATAAAAGTTATCGGTTTATTTGTTCGATTGTTTTCAACCATATCAAACTATCATAGTTTTATAGTTAGAAGACATCATAAAATAATGGAAAAATATAGTTATTTTGTTTGATTTCACACTTGAGTATTATAGTTTGAACACAAATAATTGATTCATATATAAACCCCATCATCCTCTTTTAAATCAATCAGACAATAATTATTAATTAGATGGATTAATCCATTAAACGAGGGGAATTGATTTATATTTTTTTTCCTTCACTCACGTTATATTTATTATTTTTCACTTTCTTTCTCTCCGATGTAACAATGTACCCATGTGGGAATCATTACCAATAGAGATATGGAGGAAGATAACTGAATCAATAGAACCTCAAGATATTGTTCATTTATTAATCACATCTAAATGTATGACATTTTTGAAATCTGATATGATTTGGAAACCAATAATTAAGAAAAATTGGTTTTTCACGTATTATGATTACACAACATTAACATATGATGATAGTATGGATCAAGAAAAGTATGGATCGTATTACAAATTACATTTGAAATTGATTAAGGGTGATGAGTTTGTTATAAATGCAATTGATTCATATTTACAGCTTTCACTAAATGATGGATTGGAAAAGGAAGATGATTTACAATCAGTACAAAATGATTTGATGAAAATTTATAGATCATTTAAGTTTTATTTACCACAATTGATGAGGGAATTGAGACATTTCCAATATGAGGAATATGTATTTAATAATTTTTTATCGGGTATACGTTCTGAAGATTTTTACAAATTGTATGATGAACGGAAATGTAATTTAAGAAGAATTTATTTTGCAACAAAAGTTATTGAATCTTATAATTTCTTTAAATCTTATAAAATTTTCAAAGATTTCCAATGGGCACCAGTTAATAATGAAGTTGAAGAAGATTATGAGAATTTTTACATGAAGTTTTCATTAATTGATCCATTATATTATGATAGTCTTATAGTTAGAGATCATATTATCAAAGATACAATAAATGAATTCAATAAGACTCAATTTGAATACCATGTAAATAATTCTACAAAAATATATCATTTGGCAACGATATTATTAGGGAAATTGAAAAAACAGAGAGGATCACTTAGTAATGTTAAAGAATCAGAAATGAGTTTAAGCCTACAAATGTTATTATCTAGAATATATTCTGGAGATTTTGTGGATCCAATAATGTCAATTATTATAATTTTAAGGAAAATCTGTAAATATGCAGGTTTAGATAGGCATATATTAATATTTTCAGAGGATATGTTAATTGAAAATGAAGGTAAAGAAGTTTACATACTTAAATTTCGTGGTGATAAATTCATGTTGAAAAAAGATATATTTTTAACAAATGAGTTAAGAAATAATCGAATATCATTTAATGGGAAAGATATTGGGGTTACACAATATGAATATGCATTTTTATTATGTAAGATATTCGATCGAGATTATAAGAGTAGGAATATCATTACATTTGAAGATAATTCAACTGATGATGTTAGTTATATGAATATAAATACAGATACTGGGAAATTTCGACAGATGATGTATATTGGTAAAGATGTTAATCCACAAATAAGTTCAAATTGGAAAGAATTGATTTATAACAAACATTTCCATGAAGATAGAATAGTTAATTTTTTCAATAGATGTTTATGGGAAGATGAAATTGTTAGTGATATAAAATTTTCAATAAATGATTTATTTAATAAGGAATCATGTAGTGAATTTGTTAAAAATTTGATGGATGAGTATGATGTGGATGAGAAATTTTGCGTACTATCTAATAATCATAAACAGTTTGAAGTTGGTCAAGTTGTGAAAACACCAAGTGGTGGATATGGTGTGATTACGAATATAGTAGAAACGCATATTTTGAATGAAAATACTTGGTATAATGTGACAAGTATAATTGATGAAGATGAATTGGTGTGTCAGAAGGAAAGTATTGAAGTAACTGATGAGATGTCGATTATCAACACTTTGATGTTTTCTGATACATTGGGTAAGTATTTTACAGGTTTTGATGGGGTGAAGTTTTATAGATAATAGAGGTGGATATTAGAATGCATTTTTTTTTGTTTTATTTTTAAATATTTTTTTAGTTTTATCTTGTAATTATTAATTCAAAAGTTTCTAATTTATTTAAAAATCAAATTGAAAAGGGATTTTTCAACATACAATATACCATATTTCATATAGATAGTTGGTTCTATGGGATTAATTTGTGCATGAATTTGTGTAAAATTAGTTTTTGATATACAAGTGGACATAAAAGTGTCATTAAAGAGGCCATAAGAAAAGTTAAAATTATTTGATGAATCTTTTATCATAAGGAGAATATCTTAAAGGAAGGTATTTATCCAACAATATATTTTGGAATAGAGAATACGCATTTGAACTTATCCAATAAATGACTAAAGCAGCTGGTGCTTGCGTTGCAATTGCCGTTAGGAAAATGAGGGAAGATCTAGAGAGAGTTATAATGACATCAAATGGAGTTGGTCTTAAAGAATTTTTCTTACCCCTAGTAGTTAATTGCATTAAATCTGCGGTTTTAAAATTCCATTCAGCATTACATAATGCAACTGTACCTAATGTGATTGGTAATATGAAATAAGGATCATTTAAGGATAAGTCATGTAAATGCAAGAAATGTTCATTAGTGAGTGACATATCTATATTTGCATTACCAATATCGGACCAACCAGTTATTTTCCTAAACATATAGGAGAAAGAAACCCATAAGGGGATTTGAAATGCAGGTAATATCATCATTTTCCAAGTTTGACACCCGTATTTTTTAAACAATTGACGTTGCCTTTTTATCTTTTCCTTTGCTGACAATATGATGATTTTCTCAGCAGTCAATGTTGCCCTTTCATTGGGTAAAGTAGAGGGAGTATTGTTGAGTTGTTCCCTTTGAGCAATTGAGGCAAGTTTGGCCCGAAGAACAGGTGTAGTAGCTTGAATAATGGGGCGCAATTCGTTCTGTTTCCGCAGACCCTTTCTTTGGTAGAGGGCGATCGGGAGCGTTATACACGTCCGCATGGTGAATGTGACGAGAGGGATGAAGATGTACCATGGTAAAGTAGAGTCTGCGTGTATTTGAATGAGCATCTCAGATGCATGATCGAGGCCCTGTACGATGGGCTGGAATGAGAATTGCCGGGTGTGTTGGCGATTCTGAAAATGCTGTAAATGCTGGCCCTGTTGGAAGAGCCGAGCGGGTCCACTTAGGGGTCTGCCAAGGACACGAAACATGGCCATTCAGGGACGATGGATCTGTGACACGCTTAATGTTGGTTCCATGCATGCATGGAGAATCTTGCATGTTTCTTGAAAATGCGTGCCATATTTGGGTAAAATGCCAGTGTAGTGCGGGTATTGAAATCGGTCCCACACAGAACATGTAAAGTCGTGCGTAAAGGGCCACACGCTCTATATCTCTACCTCTCTACCTGCCCTCCCCTGCCCCACACACCGAGACATGTCGACACAGAAGAGAACGCGTGCGGCACCAAAGCTCAACAGGGCGTGCCTACTATGTGGCATGGTGCAGAGCATGACGCAGTTCCGGAACGAAGGTTGTCCGAACTGTGAGTCGGTGCTGCACTACCAGGACAACGACGATGTCATTCGGGAGTGCACGTCGCCCTCCTTCGAAGGTCTCGTGGCCGTCAACGGGTCGCCGGCGTCATGGGTGGCCCGCTGGCTGCGGATTGAGAACTTCGTGCCGGGCTTCTACGCCGTGAGGGTCGTTGGGAAGCTGCCGGACGACATCCGCACAGACCTTGCCGCTCAAGGTATTGATTATCGGCCCCGCGACGGGTCGGTGCAGGACTGAGTTACGTCAGCATCGATATAAAATCGTATAAAATCGTATAAAATCGTATAACTCGTATAATAAAAGAAAAAAAGAAAAAAAGAGAAATTGCCCTTCCCATTTTCCCTCTCCCGCCTTGCTCGCCCACCGCGACTTGGCGACTTGGCCACTTTTCACATTCGGCCGTTCAGAGCAGCGGGAAAAAAAAAATTTTCACGTGGAGAAATAATCCAACTTGGGTGGAGGGGGTTCTTGTATAAAAGAAGTGGTCTCTCCCATTCTTGGATTTTTTTTAAACTATTTAGCATTTTATCTTGAGCCGTCTCCTCTTTCAACAAACCATGTCCACTGCTCCATCCACCACATACAAAGTCGCAGACATCTCCCTTGCCGCATTCGGTAGAAAGGATATCGAATTATCCGAAAATGAAATGCCAGGTCTTATGTACATCAGAAAGAAGTACGGTTCTGCTCAACCTTTAAAAGGTGCTAGAGTTGCAGGTTGTTTACATATGACCATTCAAACTGCAGTTTTGATTGAAACTTTGGTTGCTTTAGGTGCAGAAGTTACTTGGTCTTCATGTAACATTTACTCCACTCAAGATCATGCAGCTGCTGCAATTGCTGCTGCTGGTGTTCCAGTTTTCGCTTGGAAAGGTGAAACTGAAGAAGAATATGAATGGTGTATTGAACAACAATTATTTGCATTCAAGGATAATGCTAAATTAAACCTGATTCTTGATGATGGTGGTGATTTAACTAAATTAGTTCATGATAAATATCCAGAAATGTTGGATGATTGTTTCGGTTTAAGTGAAGAAACTACTACTGGTGTTCATAACTTATACAAGATGCTTAAGGATGGTTCCTTAAAGATCCCAGCTATTAATGTCAATGATTCCGTCACTAAATCTAAATTCGATAACTTATACGGTTGTAGAGAATCTTTAATTGATGGTATTAAAAGAGCAACTGATGTTATGATTGCTGGTAAAGTTGCAGTTGTTGCAGGTTTCGGTGATGTCGGTAAAGGTTGTGCTATGGCATTAAGAGGTATGGGTGCTAGAGTCATTGTTACTGAAGTTGATCCAATTAATGCATTACAAGCTGCTGTTTCAGGTTATGAAGTTAATACTATGGATAATGTTGCATCAATTGGTCAAATCTTTGTTACAACTACTGGTTGTAGAGATATCATTGTTGGTAAACATTTCGAACAAATGCCAGAAGATGCAATCGTTTGTAACATTGGTCATTTCGATATTGAAATTGATGTTGCTTGGTTAAAGGATAATGCTGCTGAATGTATTAACATTAAACCTCAAGTTGATAGATTCCTTATGAAATCAGGTAAACACGTCATCTTATTAGCTGATGGTAGATTAGTTAACCTTGGTTGTGCAACTGGTCACTCTTCTTTCGTTATGTCATGTTCATTCTCTAACCAAGTCTTAGCTCAAATTGCTTTATTCAAGGCAGATGATGCTGAATTTAGAACAACTTACCCTGAATTTGAAAAAACTGGTCCTTTCGATATTGGTGTTCATATCTTACCAAAGATTTTAGATGAAACTGTTGCAAGATGTCATTTGGATCATTTAGGTGTTAAATTAACAACTTTATCAAATGAACAAGCAGAATACTTATCTATCCCAGAACAAGGTCCATTCAAGCCAGATCATTACAGATATTAAGCATCATACCAAGAACATATCGTAATACTTTTTTTATAAATTTCAATTGCATCAACTGCAATTTTTAAATTTTTTATATGTCATCATTGTATATTAATACGACGAGGTAAAAATCCTCCTCAACGGGTCAAAAAACTAAAAAACTAAAAAAACGCAACCAACTAAGAAATCTATTTCCTTATCTTACTATAATGTCTTCCTTTCTAAGTAATTATGAACAATATCCCCAAATACCTTACATTTCAATACATCAACAATCATTTGGAAGATGAATTGAAGAAAAATGCGCAAAAGCTTTTACCCGATGCAATGAGATGGCGTAAAATTATGGAGTTATCAACAAATGGATATCTCGGACGTAATCCATGCAAATTTCTTAAACAATCCAATGAAAATGATAAATATTTAAACAATTTACTCAATTTAAACATAGATATTGATTATGAAACCGAGCCTCATTCAGAAATAGGATATTATCTTGACAATAACAGCAGCAACAACAACAACAACAGCAGCAATAGTAATAGTAATAATAATAATGGCAACAAATCCAAAAAGAATGACGATAAAGATGATAAGGATGTATCGATTCCTTATCGGTTTGATAAAGTTGATGGTGCAGTATACTATGATATTGATTACTTACACAACACTGTGAATACTCAATTGATTGAAAATACAATGTTTAACGTATATCCAAGATTGGGTAATGATAGAGGTGGATTTTTAACAATTCCATTTAATTCATATGTTAGTCCACTAGTTTGTATATATTATTATGAAGTTGAAATATTACAAGGATTAGAAAATGGTTGTGATGTTGTAATTGGATTTATTAAGGATGAAATTAAAAATATTACTTATAATACACGTACAATGTTAGATATGAGAGGTACAGATGATAGATCTATTGGTTGGTATGGTAAAAATGGAATTTTAACAATTTGGAATAGTCAAAGAATAGAAAATAAAAATTGTAAATTTGGTAAAGGTGATATTTTAGGAATTGGATATAATTTATACAAGGATATTTTCTATATAACTAAAAATGGAATGTTAATTAATGAATTAGGATCGGTTGATAAATGGATTGAAAAAAGTTTTGAAGGTAGGAAAAATGTTAAAGGATTGATTCCAGCAATTAGTTTAGGATCATGGTGTGGTGTTAGCGTTAATTTAGGTAATGAAGAGGGGAAAGATTTTATGTTTGATATTGAAAATTATGTTAAAGAGAGTAAATATGAATTACAAGAGGAAACAATCAATAAGTTTAAATTTGATCCATTTAGTGTAAGTAAAGATGTGGAAGTTGTCAATGATGATGATATGATCAAATATACAGATTCATTAGTATTGGAATATTTGAAATTTGGAGGTTATGAAGATACATTAAAAGGAATGAAACATGATATGGGAAAAATGAATAGAGATTCAATTGTTATTAATACTTTAGAAGAACCAGAAGATTTATGTTATTTGAAGAAACAAGTAAGACTTGGTATTTATTCTAATGAATTTGACAAAGTTAGACAATTATTAGAACATAAATATACTGGATTTTTCGTAACATACAGGAAGATCAATTTTAGATTAAAAATTGTATCATTAATAAATACAATGATAGAGGGGAAAGATTTACAAGAATGTATTAAAGAAGCATCAAAAATTAGTGAAGTTTTCAAAGAAGAAGAATGTCAATATTATGTTGAACAAGTATCAATTTTATTTTCATATGCTGATATTAAAGAATGTCCAAGGTTTGATGAATTTTTCAATGGTAACAAAGTCAAATTAGTTTATGCAATTATTGTTGCACTTAATGAACAATGTGGTTTACCATTTGTTTCATTTTTAGACATGATGATAATGGATAGTGATCAACATCTAGAGAATGTTGTTGGAAATGTCGAAAATAGAAATAAGGGCGTGTTACTCATTAATATGCTGGAAGACTATATAAAATTCAAGGAGAAAAAGTATTAATTGATCAATTGATACTATATTAAATTACATTATTTAAAGTGCTTTTAGTAATTGTTTCAAAATACCTTCCGGTAATTTGATGATACCATCGACATTACACAGGGTATAAGTGTCATTTTTCTCATATGTACCTTTCTCCATGATCCCATCATGATTGACATGCACAAATCCCAGAGTGTTTGGTAGCTCTGGTCGTTGATTCATGTAATCCAGCATTACTTTATCATCACCAATCGGCAAAAATGAATCCTTGTAGTTCATTGCTTCAATGACATATGCAGTTTCATCAAATATATTTTTGGATACAACGTCGTGGAGTGTTTTGAAGAATTCCGTATTTTCACTGAACTTCTCTGGAGATATGATCAAATCGGTGAGGTTCGGGGTTGATGGGACATAACCAATGTGTAATTTCGATGGATCTTGAGAAAAAGATACTTTGGTAAACGTTATTGTTTTATGGAGGTATAATTGTGGTTGCTTGGAGTATCTAACCGTGTGCAATAGACGTCTCTGTAACATCATCATTGTTTGTTAAAGAAGTACCCAAAACTAAGAGTTATTTAGATTTCAGAAATTTTTCACGTAGGTTTTTATACACACATCAGGGGACTTGCTTCTTTTCTTTGTCACTTAGGAGTCTATCGACAAGACGATCCACACGTCCCTCCACAAAACCCCTTTCTTCAACAGACATACTTTCATATTCCTCCTTTAACGACTTCACTTCACGCACAATATCTTCCAATGACGTTTCCGTCTCGGGGCTTGTAATCTCTCGCTTTTCTCTCCAAACGATCCCATGTAGAACTTGTCGACACTCTATAATACCATCTGAATCGGCATCTGTGTCAGCATCCGCATCAGCATAAGCATTCACCACCACGACTTCCCCATCCCACTGAATATCCCCGACATCCTTAGCGACGTGTTCAGCATCGAACACATCCAATAATCGGTCAATCTCCTCATCCTCGAGCCCAGCATTGACAACCACCACGGCCTGTAGTTCATCCCGTAATTCTTTCATCTGCGGATCCATGAGTTCGTTTAACCATGTGGACATATCTTCACCAACATCCGGTTCGTCAACAAATATTTGTATTGATACTTCATAATGTTGGGTACGTAAAACCACAGGATCCAAAACGACGCCTGTATTAACATCTGCAAAAGGTGTTTTTTCGAGTTGAAACATTTTATTAACAAACCCAACTTTATTGATTCCTCTTGGTCCCACCACCAGAACTCTATTCATTGTCTTGTTTTCCTTTGAGTAATGTACCCCTATGATGTTGAAGACGTACTCGTGGAGAAAAACATTTCCCATAGAAGTAGTAATGTGATTACACCACCGAAAGGTTACAGCGAATCGTTGAGTTACAATGTCAATAATAGTAAAAGTACTACCGTTAAGAATACTGGTAAAATATACAATTTTGAACAAAACAATGCTAAGAAGAAACAGTTGTGGTCGTTAGCTAGGTCCAACTTGAATTCTATATTGATGAATATCGGAATGAATTACATGTCACCTAATGATGTTCAAATGATACCCATAATGATGCTAGCCATGTTGTTCATTAATACATTCAAGGAAATCATCACAGTTAATGTTAAATTCAACTCAATGAATGATTCAATAGATGGAGAAGTTGATCAATATGATATCATGTTGATGAAATTAGTTTACTTACTTTCATGTTGCTTTAATTTGGCAGTTGGTATATGGAAACTTAACTCAATGGGTCTCATTCCAAATAACCACAGTGATTGGTTAGCGTTTGAGTCAAAGTTATTATCTAGAGAAAAGTTTATATAACATATGTAAACATTTCATCCCTTTCTAAAGAATGTCGCTGATCTTTTCAGACCAAATATAGATCGTGTATCATCATCATCTTCCTCATCTATGGATTCTCCCTCATCTTCATCATTATCATCATCTTTAAGTTTATTTAAAAGGAATATTGCTTCTTCTGGCTCAATCTTATTATATTTACGTAGTCTAATTTCACTGTTTTTATAATCATCTAAATTACCATCCATTAATAATTGTGTGATTTGCTTCAATTTATTGAACAAATTCTTTAATGGTTCTAATGAAGAATCTTCAATATTGATATTATTTGAATCATCATAAAATTCACTAATTGATGATTCAATATATTCAATATCAATTTCAAAATTCTTAACTGAATAAATTGTAATTTTACCACTTTCATTAATTGAATCGTTTAAAAATTTTGAAATTTTATCTAATATTTTGAGTAATAATAATGATTTAACACTTGTTGGTAAATGTGAAAAATTCAATTTAAAAGAATCTTGAACAAATCCAATCAAATCAATCAGACTAGTATTTGGATGACTTTTATATTCATTAGCATCCCAATTGAAATCAACCATATCAAATAATGAGAAAATTTTAGAATCAATCATGTTAAACATACTCTCAATTGCAGATTTCCTACTACGTTTAAATTCATTAATTGTTGGTTGAAATTTGATTAGATTTGTAAAATTTCTAGATCTTAAAATATTCAAATCATCTTCACCTTCATTTAAAATTTGTTCAACTTTGCCAATTGTTAGTAAATAATAATCCAAATTAATTAAATTTTGTGAAACAACTTCTTTATAAGTTGATTTAATCTTATCATCTAAATCTTTCAATATGATATTGGTTAAAATATAATCAATACTTTTGGAAATTTTGTTGATGATCAAATTACTATCATGAATATAATATTTAGAGATGAATTCATAAATTTGATTGATAAATTGATTGATTAATTTCCAAGTATTTAAATAACTTGAAGAAATAGGCAAAGTTAAGGGGAAAGATTTATTATTCCCACCTAAATAACATGTTTCCTTTTCTAATTCTTTATATTCTTCCAAAGATTTAATAACAGTTGGTTGTAAATTATCATTCATTGATATTTTCATATAATCCTTTTTGAATTGTTCAACCGATTTATTTAAAAATTTGTCAAATATAATAACTAATTTACTATAAATACCATCACATTGGAAATTATATGATGATAAAATTTGATAATATAATCCTAGGATATCATTGATTTCAACCAATTCAATAATTTCAAAATCATAATATTCAATATGATTATTAAGTATTGGTAAAAATTTATTCATGATTATATTGAAAGTATAATTTATATCATCAAAATTTCTCAATTGATATTGAGTTTTTTCATTAATTATTTTATCAATTATTGAAAATGATGCAATTAAAAAAATATTGATTCTTAATGATTCATTACTTGGGAAAACGTTAAGTTTGTTTATTGAATCTTTGATAGGTATAAATAAGTGATCAATTCTTCTAATAATATCATTTGTTAAATATTCTTTCAAATCTTTTAATTGATTGAGTTCTTTGAAGACTAGAATTGAATGTAATAATGGTTGTAAATCCACATTGAGCCTTTGTAAAGGATTAAAAGTTCTTAGCTCATCAGTTCTAAATGCTCTCTCCACTGAAGAATTAACTTTATAATTTAATAATAAATGATTCATTGATTGCATTTCAAACCATTCATCATTAATATTATTAAAATTATCAAATAAAAGTTCACCAAATTCAGTATAATTTTTTTCAATACTTAAATTTAACCATCTATTCAATTGATTAAAAGTTTCATCAATAATTAATATTTTAAATGATGGTATAGATTGATAAAATTTATCAATGAATTGGAAATTTCTTAATTCTTTGTGATTATTATTCAATGATTGTAATAAAATTAAAGATCTGTAAAAATCTTCACTTTTAACCAATTTCAATATCTTATTGGTAATATTTAAAACTTCCAAACATGAATTAATTTTATTATTAGTTTCTTCAATTCTATCCTTAGTTTGTTTAATATTTAAAACTTTCCTCCTTTCATCAAGTAAATTCTTACCAGTTTTACCAATATTCTTACTTGTATTTACCAATTGTTTATTGATTTGATCGGATGACTCGACAATATCATTAATAACAACAATTGATTGAGTTATATCGTCAATTGAATTGAATGCAATTTCTTGTAATTCAGTTTCTTTGTTATTGTTTATGTTTTCTAACTTTTCAATCAATTCATCCAATGAATTCTGTGTTAACAATTCCGATTTTATAATGGGGATAAACTGATCAATATATTCTTGTGAACCAAGAGCATATTCGATCAATTTATCATCACCTGTAATTGCAACCGTCATTGCCTGATTAATAAAGAAAGACTACATTCACTATATATGAAATTGAGAAAAAAATTACTTTTTCATCAGTCTAATCAACTATATTAATTTAAAGAAGAAACATTCATCCTTTTTTCTCTCTCTGTGTGAATGGTGTGCAATGGTGAAGGAATCAAATAAGATAATTAATGGGAAGAAACTCATCAAACATGCACCGTTAAGACAATATAAACATAATGAACTCGATACAACGGTGTATATCCAATCGAAAACCCCATTTATTTCAGCAGTTAAAAGAATTGAAAAATTATTGAGTAAGTTTGAAGAAATACCCAATAAAAGAGGACATTTAATACGACGTGGTAATATTGATTTATCCTGTAATTGCGTTACTGTCAAGGGGATGGGGAAGGCTATTGGGAAAGTGGTAAGTATTGGTATGAAGTTTAAATATGATGAAAAATTTACAGTTGATTTTTTTACGAAAAGTGTTGGTGTATTGGATGAATTAGTTGAAGAGGCGGATGAAGAAGAAGATAGTGAGCTACAAAAGAGAAATGTTGGTGGAATGGAGATTAAAATATACGTTAATTAGAGAGGTCTATTTTAGTGTGATAGATATTATATTTATATAGATATAAATTTGATTAGTAAAGTTTCATTAAATGGTTTGAGATTGCAATGATTGGATGTTTTCATCTTGAAGTTTGGAAACACATCTTCTAGACATGGTTTCTAGTTGATTAAAAATTCTCTTGATATTTTTATTCTTCTTGAGGTTTAATTCTGATTCCAAATTAGGGTTACTTGTATGGATTTCATTCATTATTTGGTTTACTTTTTCCAAACATTCACGATAATTCCTCTGGAAATAAAGTCTCTCTAATCCATGTATGACGGTTTCCCTCTCTATTTTGGGTATTTCCGTGAATGAAGGATCTCTGTTCAACTGATTCGTTATATAACTTTCCGCATAGTCCGTTACGTAGGTGTGAGTTTGTACTAGCGGGCCATTTGACCAAAAGGATTGCTTTTCCAAAAGATACGACTCTTCAGACTGTCCCTTACGTTGTTTCAGCAAGCCGGACGCTCTTTTGCACGCACTTTCGCCGTTGTTGTACATCATCTGCTTTTCTGTCTGGATATTAACCGCCATAGTAAGATATCGACGCCACAACTTGGAAGATTGGTATTTGGATCGGTATCTGTAGTCCGTTCACAGTACACAAAACTTTCCACCAACACTTCAAAAGAGTGAAGGGAAGGAAAAAAGAAAAAAAAAATCACGAAAAAGAGAAAATGTGGAAAAACCTTACGTAATCGGACATGAGTGAGTGTCAGTGAGTTTATAAGTGTCTGGCACCACTACTTGGAGAGACCCTGGATGGTGGCCACACAGTAGCGGGTGTGTCTGTAGTTCCGGAACTCCATCAGATAGATGCCCTGCCACGTGCCCAGCGCTAGACGCCCGTTGGAGATGGGCACAGTGATAGAGACGCCGACAATGGACGATTTGGCATGACCGGACATGTCGTCGGGACCTTCGTCGACGTGCGCAAACACTTCGCCATTGTCGTCGGGCACCACGTTGTTGAGAGCCACGGACATGTCGGCACGCACGTCCGGATCACAGTTCTCGTTGAGAGACAATGCGGCCGAGGTGTGTTTGAGGAAGAGATGGAGGGTACCTATTTCGTATTTCTTGATGTCCGGGATGTTGGCGAGCACCTCGTCGGTGACAAGATAGCAGCCCCGTGCTCTTGGGGAGAAGGGAAATGTTTTTTGTGACCAGGATGTCGTCATGGTGTCTGTTGAGTAGATAAAAAAGTAGCAAATAAGAGACAGGAAGAGAAATGAAGAGGAGGGAAGAAAAAAAGGAAAGGAAAGGGAAGGAAGAGAAAGAAGTGAAGGTTTTATACAGAGTCGGTGGAGTAATTTCAGTTCGCAGTATCAACAACATATCTACCCAAAATTTTACCCTGTTCCATCAATTCGTAAATTTCTGGCAGCTTGGAGAGGCCAACCACTTTGATTGGTGATCTGACTTTGCCGTCTTTGAAGAATTCCAAGGCTTCTCTGGTATCAGATCTGTTCCCAACGTATGAACCTTTGATTTGTAAAGATTTGACAACATGTTGGAAAACATCACTCTTACAAACTGCACCTGATGGCATACCAACAAGCACCACTCTACCAGTAGATCTAACATATGAACATGATTGGGAAATGGCAGCTTCAGAAACAGAAACATTGATGACACCATGTGGTCCTAATCCATTGGTTGCATTTCTAATATCATTGATCATTTCATCAGCAGAATCTCTTGGATATTTAGTATAATCAATAAAGACATCACCACTACAACTTTCAAATAATTCCTTTTTACCTTCACCTCCATCAATACCTAAAACTCTTAATCCCATTGCCTTAGCATATTGAACGGCTAATGAACCTAACCCACCTGCAGCACCAGAAATTGCAACCCATTGACCTGCTCTTAAATCTGCAGTTTTCAATGCTTTATAAACAGTAACACCAGCACATAAAATTGGTGAAACTTGTGCTAAATCTGTACCTTTTGGAATTTTTGCAGCTTGAATTGCATCTGCTGTAGCATATTGTTGGAATGAACCATCATGTGTATATCCAGATAAATCTGCATGTGCACAATTGGATTCATCACCTTGTTCACAAAATTCACATGACATACATGATCCATTGAGCCATTTGATACCTGCCAAATCACCCACTTCAAAATTAGTAACTGCTGAACCTTTAGCAACAACTATACCTGCACCTTCATGACCACCAACTAATGGTAATTTTGCTGGTAAAGGCCAATCTCCTCTCCATGCATGTAAATCAGTATGACAAACACCTGAATATTTAACATTGATTAGAATTTCAGTTGGTTTAGGAATTGGAACTGGAAGTTCCTTATATTCTAAGGGACCTCCATGAGTTTCAAAGATAACTCCCATTTGCTTCTCTGGAATGGTGAAAGTCGATTGAAATCTAATCGATCTAATTGCTTGTCTTTTAAATGCTGATACGAACATTTTACGCTTGTTATGAGAAAGAAGTTTAAAAACTAATAACAAAAGCAAAAAAGAAGAAAGAAGAAGAAGGTTATAACTACACAATCAAGATTCAAACGGGAGGAAAAAGAAAAAAAAAAGCAGTCATATGTACAAGAATTTGAATCCCACGAGAAGGCCTGAACATTAGGAAATAGAAGAGAGGGTCTAAAAATTACAACAATAATCTAGTAAACGGTACTGTTGATTTGTGTTCAAATTCTAAATTCTAAATTCTAAATTCCAACGGTCCCGGAGAAGTCAGGTCACTCGTATTTAAAGACCCGACGTGTGGCTGTTGGCCGTACTCACGCGTCAGGTCAGATCAAACCATGCCAAGCCCAACCAATTCAGGCAGCAAGTCAAGCAACAATCTGGCCCTCATCAGCGTTTCGAGCAGAAGCGGGGGTGTATCCTGCATGTGTGAGTCACTCTCACTCGGGAACACCGGCACGGGGTGCAGCGAGATCGGGAACGGGCACCCCCTCCGTTGCACCGGTAACAGAGCCCCAGGCTCCGAATATCGCGAATCTGCCGTGGCGCTAGCCCCATTTTTAGCGGGGCGGGGAAACGAATTCGCCAAGAACTGCGCTATTGAGGAACTGCACCATCCAAGAACTGCGCCGCCACGCTTCCGGGCTCGGTAAAGGTCTTTCCTCTGCATTTCTGTATTTTTGCGTCTTTGCGTCTTTGGAGCGAGACACACATGCGCCATTGGGTGCTGGATGGTTAAAAGGGAAGTGGCGCAGTGCACCATTACGTAACTCTGGCATCCTTAGATTGGCGAGCCACCTCTACATCACATGCAAATTGTCACTATGCTTCAGATTCTATATATCTCTCTATTTACTCTCTGCTTCTTCTTCTTCATCATCATCTTCTTCTTCATTGTCGCTTTCCAATATGTAATTACCCAAAGCGTCCATCTTTAACTTACCCACACCAGTGGATAAAGCTTCAATGATTCTTTCATTCTCACCGTCTTCATCGTCGGCATCGTCATCTTCTTCACTGTAATCACTGTAATAATCATCGTCTAATTCCCCATCATCACTGTCATATTCCTCATTCTCACCATCATCTTCATCATCCTCTACATCACTATCTCCACCTTGTTGTCCAACCACAGCTTGTAATTGTTGTTCTTCAGCTCCTAATTTACGACGGTATCCTGAGGCTTTCACTTGAACATCCAAATAATTTTCACGTTCAACATCTCGTGAGAAAACAGGCCATCCATATTTAAATCCTTTACCGTATCCTTCTTCATCTAACATCATTTCATCAACTTTAATTGGTGAATATCCAAATCTCCTTTTGAAAAATCGACGAATACAATCAATATCTCTTTTGAAATATTCTTCAGCATCAGGATGTTCAATACTAATACATTGTGGGAAATCAATAACAACAAAATCTCTATCCTTATTATCATTTTGGGTTTTATTTTCATTTCCATTCTCATTCTCACTTTCATGATCAATAATCATAATATTGTATTCATTATAATCACAATGGATCAACCCCATTCTTGCCAATCTAACTGCAAATTTCATCAATCCATTGTATAATTTACTGACATCTTTACATTCATATAATTGTCTCATTGGGAATCCATTGATTCTTTCCATCAACACTAAATGCCTACTGACATCAAATGGAATTGGAACATCAAATCCATTTCTAAATAAAATACTCATGAATTCATATTCCTTTTGTGCTGCCAATGTCGATAAAAACATCCATGATCCACCTTTACCAATTTTTAAATAATCACGCTTATTTCTAACCGTACGGAAACTAACTCTACCTAATCTATGAATTTTTAAAACTCTTTTTTCTCCATCTTTGGTTTTACAACTGTAAATATCACTCTCTTTACCAACTCCAATAGTATGTTCTAATTCTTCAATATTACCATGTTGATGAATCGTCTTTAAGGCAACATAATCAAATCCATTATATGTAATTCTATATCCATCATATCTTGCATTACGTAGTCTGGAAATTAAATTGATTTTAGCTAAATCTCCAATCGCTTTATTAGTATTACCAATACCACTTTTCAAATTAGCTAATTGTCCAATCAATTTGGTTGGAACAACTTCATGATTATGTGATCCTCTCTCAACTGCTTGTAAAACCCTCCAATCATCAGGGGTTAAATATCTCATATACGTAGTATCCAACTTCATTTTGTTCTTGTTTGATTAACTTCTATTCTGTGTAAACAGAGTTTATATATCTATATCTAAAGAACAACTATTATTAAATCCTAGAATATTGAAGAAAAAATCATCATTCAACATCATCAAAAGGTCTATACTAATTAACAAGGTGAAAAAAAAAAATATTTTCCTCTCTTTTTTTTTTTTCCAATTATCAATCCAACGGCCGCATTATTCCGAATATTCCGACCACAATCAACCAAAGCTATCGTTATACATCATTCATCAGCTATATCATTCATCATTCATATATTCATCCCCGCTATCATCTTCATTTTCCAATACATAATCTTTATCGTCTTCATCTTCTATATCAGTTGGGGCAATTTCTCCAGCGAGGAACAATGTTTCAGGTGAACAAAAGATTTCAATAGTATTATCATCACTATTTTTATTCTTTTCATCTTCAATCATTTCACTATAATTCCATATCATTTTTAAATCACCCAAATATAATGCTGTAGTAAACACGGAAATCAACAGACATGGAACTAAATAAAGTAATGCTGGTTGGCCCTTACCTGACCAATGAACAAACCTAACAGTAATTATTAATCCAATAATATAACCAATTAATGAAGAATAAAAATATGTTTTTTTAAATGGTTGTAAATAATGAAATTCAACTTCTGGATTTAAATGATGAAATTTATATAAGTCAAATCTTAAACATAATGAAATTAATGATCCTGGTAATGCAACATCACCTAATCCAAGAATTGACATTTTAATTTGTTCATTTGAACGTGAAACAACATTTGGAATAACGAATTTCGCAGGTATATCAACTTTTGTTGCAACAGTTAACATGATTTCTGTTCCAAAGACAAAATAAATATCATAGATGAAGAAAAGAATCAGGAAAATAGCACTAATTTTAAAATCTGGTAATCTTGTATGTGATATACCCATTGAAACAATCATTAATCCAAATATATTATTAAGTATCCAATTGTTAACATTTTTATAATAATAAAAGAAACCTGCAAATATTATTGAAAATATAGTTGCAAATATTTGTGCATTTGAAATATAATAATTAGCTATTTGATCTTCAATTAAAACATCTGATCTTAATTCAGGTAATTTTTCTTCTTTTATAATTTTTTCTCTTTCTGTAGTTTCAGGTAATGTAAATGTTGAAACTTCTAATCCTGTTGGATGAAATAAAAGATCTCTACTTAATGTAATTGTAAATCTATCATTGAATATATTTGATTTGAGTTTCAACATATATGTAATTTTTCTACTTATCATTGTATAGATATAATTTAACAAGAAATGTGATGCGGTAAACGACATTATAATTAAATATTTATCCATAACTGTTTCAAAGGATCCATTGTTATATTTGGTTGCATAAAAATACATACTTACTAATGCAGCTGCTGCCATTATAGGTAATAAAATAACCATTGACCAAGTAATCTGTGATTCTTTCATTACATCATCATTTATTTGAGCATCTTTATCACTAGGATCAAAATAAGAATTTGAAAGTGTTGGATCAACTGAATTTTTCGGTTGTGTTAGTGCTGCATATGATCCAATTATCAATGTTATCACTGCAAGTGAAATTGTGAAAAATTCACATAACATTGGAGTTCCAATAGTTTCATTGACCAACTGATTATCAAAAAGAGCATATGTTATCTCGTTGCACCAATCCCTTGAAAGTGAAACGTTACATTCGGACATGTGGGGTCTGTGTTTGGGCTAAAATCAAAACATATCAAAGATAAAACCTTTATTAGGCTCATTAGAGCATATTATCTTCAATGAATGGAATCAAATGAATCAAAAAAGGGGAATTACTCCTTAACGCCGGGTACCTGCCGGTGCCGGAGATAAAAGTATGAAGATTCTCTAATAACAGCCTGGTAGCATTTGACTAAGGAAGGATGATGATGGCTCATGCAGGTTTGTCCTGTTCTTGTCATACAACCGTTCTCTCAGTTATCTTGGGGTATATGTACTTACTAGACACTGATTCAATAGCAGTATCCTACATGTTTGCTGTGTATGTACTCTGAAGACGCGTCGACGCAGCTGCAGCCGTAGCTTTAGTGTCCGTACACCAGTCCGAGGTAGAGCCGTCTATATGGGGCGTGAAGCAAGTGCTAATCGTTGGAATGCAGCACGGGGTTGCCAAACTTGCATATACAATACACACCACGGCATGAAGAAGTTCGAGGTACACCTCTCCTCCTCTCGCCATTCACACCGATAGCGGTGCACAGCACACTCCAGGGGAAATCACGTTAGTGAAGTTTCCACAGAATCACACAATAAGCTGTAAATTATTGCATTTTAATGCGAAGGCTAGATTTCGCTTCCATTAAGAGAACCATTTCCTTTTGTGTCGTTTACTTGGCAAAAAAAAAAATGGCGTTTCAGAGTTTACCACCATTTTCCCGCCATTTGGCGTTCCTCTTTTCTCTGCTATCTGTTCTTTGAACTCATTTCATCAAGCAGCAATTGTTCATTTGACCACCATGGAGGCGTTAAAGAACTTCGATTGTGGTGTGGAAACAACAAAGTATCCATCCATTCCCAATGCTCCATTACCTGCAGATGGTTCTGGTTCAAAGAGTTTTAATAATTGGATTTTATTATCAATTATGACGTTCATTCCATATTACTTTACAAGATCATTAGGATTGGGTATTAAAACTTTTATCTTTTTCTTTGTTGTGCTTGCAATTCCAATTCTTATGGCCTGGTGGACATTATTATCCACTTATTCTCCAAGAATTAATGAAAAGGCAAGATTCCCAAACAAGGGTGTTGAATTCTATTTAGATTTCCATGATGATGAATTGAAGGACAAATATAAGGGTAAAAACAAAATTCCAATGGAAACTTTTTACGAATTATACTTTGAAAATAAGGTTAGTTTCAAAGGTGATGCATTAGATGTTATGGAATTTAGACATGATTGGGCTCAATTTAGTTTCACTTTGGGTTTATTCAAATTCTTCTTATTTGGTATGATTCCTGAAGTTATTATGCATACTAGATCTCAAGATGAAGAACAAGTTAGAGATCATTACGATAGGGGTGATGATTTCTATGAATGGTTTTTAGGTCCAAGAATGGTTTACACTTCTGGTGTTATTCATGATATCAACGTTGAAGAATCTTTAGAACAATTACAAGATAACAAATTACAAGTCATTTGTGAAAAAATTAATATACAACCAAAGGATACTGTTTTAGATATTGGATGTGGTTGGGGTACATTTGCTTCTTATGCATCATCTCAATATGGTGCTAAAGTTACTGGTGTTACTTTAGGTAGAAATCAAACTAAATGGGGTAATGATTGGTTAGAGAAATATAATGTTCCAAAGGATCAATCAAGAATTGTTTGTTGTGATTATAGAGATGCTCCACCTCCAATTGAAGGTGGTAAATATAAGAAAATTGTTTCCGTTGAAATGTGTGAACATGTTGGTATTAGACATTTTTCTGCATACTTAAAGCAATGTTATGATATGTTAGATGATGATGGTTATTTCTTCTTACAATATTCAGGTTTAAGAAAAACATGGCAATATGAAGATTTAATTTGGGGTCTTTTCATGAATAAATATATTTTCCCTGGTGCTGATGCTTCAACTCCATTAAATTTTGTTATTAATAGTGTTGAATCTGTTGGTTTTGAAACTGTTTCTGTCGATAACATTGGTGTCCATTATTCTTCAACTTTACACAAATGGTACAAGAACTGGATTTCTAACAAAGATAAAGTTGTTAATAAATATGGTGTTAAATGGTATAGAATTTGGGAATTTTTCCTCTCTTATTCAACCATCATTTCTAGACAAGGTTCTGCTACTTGTTATCAAATTGTTTTAAGAAAGAATATCAATTCTGTTCATAGAATTGAATATGTTCCTTCTCAACAAGGTGTTCAAGGTCCAGCTTCAAGAGTTAAAACTTGGGCTAAGGTATGAGTTTGTTGAATGAAGTTGTTTTTTTATAATTTTTAAGTTTTATTATTTCATCAATAAAAGTGCACTTAATATTACGGTAATATTATTATTATTATTTATTATATTTTTTTAGTAATAGCCCATAGAAACCTTTATTGGTATTTAAAAAAGAAAATAATATAAAAACGATTTAGAAGTAAAAGAACGTCCATGAAAATGGAAAAAAAAGAAAGAAAGTAAACTTATGCCCAAGTCCAAGCAATGTCAATAACACCAAGATTTGGATCAGCAAGTGATTGGAAAGCGGAAGGGCTTAAATCTAAATGGTTAGCATCACATGAAGCACATGAATCAACAACTTTAACTTGAATGGTTTTACCATTGTATGTGACATTGATCATATGACCACAATATTCAGAAATGGATTCACTATTAGCAACAGTGTTGTACATTTGTTGAGAGATAGCACAAACAAAATCATTATCAGTAGATGAAGTACCACAATTATCTGCACTAACACTATAGAAAGTAGCAACACCTTTATGAACATCAGAGTTAAAGATCGAGTTGTTTGCTGAAGAAGTTTCAGTACTTGCAGGTGTTGTTGCAGTAGTGGTAGTGTTTTCAATAGCAGTAGTTTCTGGTTCTTGAGTTTCAACAGCAGAAGTTGAAACAACAGGTTGTTCTTCTGTAATTGGAGTTCCAGTAACTGTTGTCAAAGTAGTTAAAGAAGATGAGTAAATAAAAGATGAAACTCTTGATGGGAAGTATGAGGATGAGGCATAACGAGAAGAAGCTGCAGGTTTAGATTTATGATGATCATTGATGAAGTCAATACCAGTTGGAATGACTGCTGGGTGATCCCAAATAGTGACTGTTTTATAAAGAATTTCAACATCAGCATCAGCTGCAACATTAGCAACTGGAGATGCTTTAATTGCCGGTAAGACAGATAAAGCTAAAACGATAGAATATAAGTTGAATAACATTTTGGAAATAAAAAAGAAGGTGTAATATGTGTATTTTTTAATGAATGTGTATTTTTTAATGAATGTGTTTGTTCAAAAGAGTGTGAATTTTATGTTAAAAGGGAAGTTAGTTGTTACTAAAGAAAACGAAAAACTACAATAAAGGATATAGTAAAAGAATAGCAGATAAGCAAGATTCTTGAGGAGAGAAAAAAACGTAGCATCATGGTAGCTATTTATACAAAAACAGATCAACAGTGAAATATAAAAAGAAAAGCGATGGATCCATACTTTGTACACTCAACGTATTTTTCCAATTACATCTTACTGTTTAAACGTGATATGTAAGTGTAATCCAGACCAATTAACGTCCAAAGCGTCACTTTTCTGCCTGTGGTTGCTGTTTTTCTGCTGGCTGCTTTCTGCCGGCATTGGTTCTGGACCTACCTACCCTTCTGTGTCCTGTTAAGCACCCATATTTATTTGTAGTGTTTGGGTCTTTACAGTTAGCGTTCCGGTGGGAACAGTTGGCCGGGCGCTTGACGCTGCACGTTGCAGCATCTACGTTGACGGTTGTCTGCTGAGATCCAATATTATTTCCTGATTAGGAAACACAATTGATTTTGTATTTTTTTCTTCTTTCCAAAGCTTAACCAGCCTGAAATCGGTGACAATAAACGAGTACAAAAAAGGAAAAGGAAATTTACAAAACTCATAATACATTTGATCAGCCTTAGCCTTGGACGGCATTGTGGGTACCCCTCAAGTTGTACCACACTGCCTCCATCAACACCACCCCTGTGAATGTGCCTCACGCCCAGTGAAACGGCAAATCGTGGAAACGGCCCAATGCGATGAAACACTTTTTTGTGAAACACAGCGCGTGTCTCAGAAGCCTCTTTGAAACAACGGCGGCTCATCGTTTCCCCCACGGCTACTCGATATAATGCACCGTTCTTCCTCTTTGGAAGACCATAGCCCATATATCTTGCTGGCTTTCCAAAACAAATCCATGTCGGAGGTACAGCAACAGAAGATGAAAAAGAAGGTTTCATGGGACACCAAGGACAAACTCCATTTGCAGCTGCAGTTGAAAACAAAGCGTGTATCCCCGGGATTACCTTCTGGTAAATGCTATATGTCCCCAAACACCACCTTTGCATTGAGGTTACCAACAAAAAGCAGTATTCAAAATGGGAAAAGTGGGAAGTACGTGAAAACGCCACTCTCTGCCTCTTTCAAATTGATTCCAACAATGGGGCTAGCAAGTTTGAATCAGCCTCCTGTTATCATTGCAACTACTCCTACACGTGTGAGCATAGCAGTTAAGAATGGTAACACTTTCAAGCCAAACAGTAATAATATTCTTACTAATAATAATGGAAACAACAACAATAACAATAACAATAACAAAAATGTGAGAAATAATTGTTATAAGAATGATTATACCAACAATTACATTCATTCCGGTAAATTACCGTTTAAATACATTCGAAATGCAAAACAACAAGTAGAAGGATATCCAAAATTACAGAGGTTATATAAATTAAAAGAACAACAAGTGAAAAAATATTCAACTAGACCATATGGTTGTAAGATTAAATCTACTCAAGATTTAACAAGTAAATTAAATTCGTGGGTTTATGACTATGAATTACAATTCGATGTTATAATGATTGGTGCATTAACTGAAAATCAATTGATTTATCCATTGTTAGCACAACTACCAATCGATAGACTATGCTCTAAACCTGGATTTCTCTTCATTTGGGCATCAACTCAAAAAATTAGTGAATTATCAACATTAATGAATGATCAAAGAACATGGTCTAAAAAATTTAGAAGGAGTGAAGAACTTGTATTTATACCAGTTGATAAAAATTCAGTATATTATCCAAAGGAATGGTCTATTCCAGAAAATCAATTATTAGAAGAAGTTCAATGGCATTGTTGGATGTGTATTACAGGTACCGTTCGTCGTTCTTCTGATAATGATCTTATACATTGTAATGTTAATACAGATCTATCTTTAGAAAATGCAAATACTGGTAACTCGGCTGTTCCATCACAGATATATAAAGTTGTTGAAAACTTTTCTTCTTCAACAAGAAGATTACATATTATCCCGACTTCAACGGGTATTAATAAACATGTCAATGTTAGACCTGGTTGGGTTGTCGTTTCACCTGATATCATATTGGATAATTTTGATCCAGTTAGATATAAAAATGATATCGATGCCATTGGTACAAATATCCCACACCATGATGAAATCGAACAACTAAGACCTAAAACTCCAATTTAATGATGATCTTTATTTACTTAACTAACTGTCTACTTTCACTATGATTGTACGTTTATATTTTATTTAGACTTTGCTTACCAACAATATACAATATGAATTCGACATTGCTAAATTTGTTTTGTTTTGCTTTGTTTTGTTTTGTTTTTATTTTCTTATTAAAGCTACTATACAATTTTCTATACATCAAGAAATTAAAAAGAAAATAAGTTGTGTTTGTTTAAATTTTTTTTTAATTGTTCGGTTTCTTTCGATTTTGTAATTTCTGTTTTATTTTTTCTTTTTTTTTAATACTATTTTCATACTGAAAATCCCACCAACTAATATACATTTTTGTAAGTATGTCTCTTCATCTAGAACATACATCATTTCTATTTTACTAATAATTTTGATTATTATATTCATTTCCACTGTTGGTTCACAATAAGAATCTTCCAGCTTCCAATTCTTCAATTTTAGATTCAATAACTTCTTCATCTTCTTCTTCATCTTCTTCAACAAACTCAACTATTGAGTATTTGATCAAGTCCCATTTAGTCCAAAATGCAAAACAGTCACTGAATAGATCAGAATCAACTAAATCTTCCAAATAATATTTGGACTTAGTGAAACGATCTTTCAATTCTT
Source organism: Pichia nakasei (assembly GCA_030570355.1). Classification (NCBI taxonomy): domain Eukaryota; kingdom Fungi; phylum Ascomycota; class Pichiomycetes; order Pichiales; family Pichiaceae; genus Pichia; species Pichia nakasei. The sequence continues at coordinate 279,735 of JAJLVL010000004.1, forward strand.
GCAATTTTAAATTCTCTGGAACTTCAAATACTTTTTGATTTTTTGTTTGATTACAAATTAATTTGTTATTAATCATGCTGAATGAACGGCCTCTATCATGGTTAATTTTATTATAATCGCTATCATATTCTGTGACAGTTGTTGTAGCAGAAAATCCGGATTTATAACCATCTTCTTCATCAGAACTGTAACTATTTGAATTGGGGGTATTTGCAATCATATTGAATGAATTGTTTGAAATAATTGATTCATCCATATAATTTGTATTTTTATCGTTACCTCTGTTCTTAATTGTATCATTGGAAATATTATAGCTTCTACTATCACCATATTTCAAATCTTCATCATGAGAAGTTGAATCACAATAACGAGCCCATGCTTCATCAATTGCACCAACTAAATATTCAAAACAACGTGATCTAGCATTGAAATCGCTAGTTGGAATATTACCACTGTGTTTGAATTTTTTGCTTAATAACTCGTTATTCAAATTATTGTTATTATTATTGATATTTTTATTGTTATTTGCTTCACCATTAATCAAATCATGCTTTTTGGTAATATCATTATCATCAATAATATTATTCGATGGAATTGATTTGACAACGTCGGCAATATTAACAGAGTACCTTTTATTATTAAGAATACCACGTGAAGATCCATAATTAACACTTAAAATATCATTGGAAGATTTACTTCTTTGTTTTTTCTTTTCTGCACATTTCGATATATTCATATCGTTTGAATAACTTTGAACTGTATAGTTACTTTCAACATCAGTTTCATTATTACGATATGCGTTATCTCCATTGTCATCGTCATCTTCATCGGCATCTTCAACTTCATCATCACTATATTGCGAAACAGCTTTTGATAAGTTATCATCAGCTAAAGCAAACTTTAAAGATCTGGAAGTCAGTTGATTGACCTTATCACATTTATTCTCTGTATGGTTATTATTCAGTTGCAAATCAGGGTTATATTCGTTATCATCGTCATTATCAGCATCTTCATCATCCATATCCTCTTCTTCATCATCTTCATCATCATCATCATCATTATTATCAGATGATGAAACATCGAAAGAGGTATTTCTTGATACTTTGGACTTATATGAACATAGCTTAGAAACTGGAAGATACGAATCATTACAAGTTGATGGAGAAGTTGCAGGAGGGGTGCTTGTGTCAAAACTAGGTTTATTTGTTTTAGTAGTACATCTTCTCTTTGTGTTAATAAGTTGACTTTGACGGGAGAAATCGCTGTTTCTTTTCAGAGCAGCAGACATATTAAATGATTTATTAATTTGATAAAATAAAAATTATTATTAATTCTTTTTGTTTCTATTATTTTCGGAACTTTCGCAAATTTGAAAAAAGAAAGAAAAAAAGAAAAAAAAGCTTTTTTTGGGTTTCTGGTCACTTAAAAAAAAGAACCTTTTGTGTGCAAAATGGGTGTAAAAGGGTTGTAGCTAAATGTGTTGTAAAAAAATCAGAAAAACCGGTAAAAAATCACAGACAAGTGCTTTAAATAGATAAAGACTCTGGTGTGTTATTGACAGTCCTATCTAGTGGATAAGAAGATGTTGCCTGGCACAGTAACGCAATCAAGAGAGGTGCGGTGATGGCTGAGTAACAGCAAATGAGGGTTAGCCAGCGAGGAGGGCAATTTTTAACGCTGAGGGCAAATGGCGGCTCTTCCTTTTTCTAATTTTAAATTAGCGAATTTCCACCAAAATGCCACGCATGCGGTCCCTCGTTTACGCTGAGGCTACACTATGAAGGCGAGTTGTTCTCTGTGTAAATCTGAGACTACAAAATAAAATCCCCCATCACTTTCCGGTGTACGGGTGGAAAGCAGAGAGGAGAGGGTAACTGCGGAGTAGCACAGCCATTCCGTCGATAGACGCCATTATCGGAGACTATTATTTTTTTTTTCTTCCTCAATTGAGTTTCACCGAAGAGCCCCTTTGATAAAGGCCGTTTCCGATAATGTAGTCCTTAACAGGGCTAGCAACTTGAGATTCCCAGTCAGTATTACCCTTGGATTCAACATTTTTACGAATTCCAGAAGAGCTAATGTTCCATTCGTTTTCACTGTAACAAACAACGATTTTATCTTTATCATCCAACATTTTCTGGTAGTTCTGTAATTGTTCCCTTTGTTTGATAATTTCATCATCATTATCACGATTGGCTTCGGATTTGCGCAAAAACACACAAAGCGCCGAATTCTCAAATAATGGTTGAAGTGCACGCCTAATATTTTCATATTGTGGATAATATTTCATATCAAATAGTCTAATCACCGTATCATAACCGAGTAAAAAGTATTGTGAAATTGTTTGACCATCATGACCATTTGCTGTTAACCATTCTTTAATGATATTACTCTTGTCTATGAATAGACTAGATTTGATTAGTCCAATTCCACAAGCAATTCCTAACTCTTGATCAATATATTTGGCCATTAACTCAACCATATTTAATCTGGTGGCATAAGTCTCAATACTTAGATTATTTTGTTTGTCTGCATTTTCAATACTAAACAATAGAAGAATGGATTTGTTGTTAATGGTGGAAAACCCAATACCTTGATGTCTCTTATTGAGTTCTAAAATGCTCTGCTTCACCATAGAGTAATGACCCAAGTGTGGTGGATTGAATGAAGAATCCAAGATTATCATTTCATTAGTGATGGGTGTTATCAATTTGCGTGTTTCTGTGACTAGTTTAAATCTTCCATTTTGTTTGATAAACTGTTTAATGATGTTTTGAGTTTCCATGTTACTTTTCAAAAAGAAAAAGGATTGAATGGGACGGGGAGAAAGTTAAAAGAGTAGCCAAAGGGAAAAAAAAAATCCGAAAGCTCCTTGAATGGATTTTAGTGGTCAGAAAAAAAAAAAAAAAAAAACCCGTCACAAACTTCGGACTACATCTTCAAGGGTCAACTGGGAAATTTCACTGCGAAATTAATTGATTTCTACAAATTTCGTATAAAATTCGACTATTTTATATAGAAGAGTGCTTGTAAAGAAGTTTATTAATTATTAGGGTGGGACGAAGGTGTTAATATAGCACATAGTTGAATTTTGGAAAACTAAATTAAGCTTTAGTCTTGAAAACTCTTGACCATTGAGATTCAACATCACCGTATTGTAATTCTTGAATCCAGGTAAGGAATTGTTTGGTTAATGGACCGGATTGCTCACCAGGTAATAATGGGACTTGGATATCTTTACCATTGTAACCGATTTCCTTAATTGGTGAAACAATTGCAGCAGTACCTGAACCGAAAGCTTCTAATAACTCGTTCTTTTCTGCTTTTTCTGCAATTTCATCAATAGTACAGTATCTTTCACTAATGATCCATTCATCTGGGTTTAATCTTTCTCTAGCTAATGATAAGATAGAATCTCTGGTAACACCTTCTAAAATAGTACCATCTAATGGAGCGGTGACTAATTCATTTTTACCGGTTTTGGAATCTTTAAATGCACAGAAGAAGTTCATGGTACCAACTTCAGTAACATTCTTTTCTGGACCGAATAACCAAAGGTTTTGTTGGTAACCTCTCTTTGCAGCTTCTAATTGAGGCTTAACACATGGGGCATAGTTGGCACCTAATTTTTTATCACCAACACCACCTGGCCAAGCTCTGGTTGCATAATCGGTTGCTTCTAATCTAACAGCCTTGAAACCGGTCTTATAGTATGGACCAACAGGAGAACAAATAACAAATAAAAGTGCTTCATCTGGAGTGTGAACACCTAAACCTGCAGATGTACCAATTAAAGTTGGTCTGATGTACATTGAATAACCTTTTCCAGTTGGAATAAATCTGTTATCTAATTTTAATAATTCACCAATTAATTTAGTTAATTCTTCAGAATCAAAAGTTGGTAAACAAATTCTGTCTGCAGATTTGTTCATTCTAACCATATTCTTGTCAGGTCTGAACATTCTAATATCACCATTTTTATCCTTGTATGCTTTTAAACCTTCGAATAATTCAAAGGCATAATGGAAAACACAAGATGATGGATCAAGTGCTAAAGGACCATAAGGAACAATTTCTGGTGCTGCCCAACCAGTCTTGAAGGAGAATGGGATTTTAAGCATATGATCAGTGAAAGTTTGACCAAAGACTAATTCATCATTTGGTAATGTTTGCTTTGGAGCAGTTGTGGAAGTGATGGTTAATTTGGTGGCATCAAGTGCAGCTAATGAAGAAGACATTCTAGCAGATGGTAATGACTTTAACAAAGTCTTAGATTGTTTGAGACAAGAAGAAAACATTTCCTACAAGAAAACAAAAGTGTAATACACGAGAGGAAAAGGATTTAGTTAAATATCAAAACTTTAACAGTAGTAATATTAAAAAAAAAACAGTTATATTAATAATAAAAATATGCGGAGTATCTGAAAAGAAGCCAGGGGTGTCTTCTTTTAATGCACTGGATAAATTCGTTGGAAAATTTGAGAGTCATTTTACCCTTTCAGTGACTCTTATTGTTGTAAGATTCACAGGTTCCGCGAGGGTGCGAAACCAATGAAATTTTAAAGCCTAACGGGTAAGGCATTATCTGGAAAGTTATCTTTTGTGATCTGGCGATTACACCACCGAGATGAGTCGATATTATTTAATACACCAGCGACGCGTCTTTCTGAAGGAGAGGGAGGAAGGAGGCTGAGGTTTCACTTATTTCAAAGGGTCTTCATGGGATCAAACCCTGGCATATCTCCAAATGCAGACGCAAACACGGCGTTTTTGTCCAAGTTGGCAGAAACTTTGGCGAGATTAGCATCTTCTGATGATGATGTGGTGGTGGTTGGATTATCAGACTTCTTTGGTTTGTTTGTTTTATTAGCAGCACGTTTAAGGGCTGAATCTTGTTCAAGTTCCTTGATAACAAGTGCTGTATTGTCATACAACATTTTCTGTAGTTCAAGATCGTGTAATTCTCGACGTGCTTCCGGTATCACACTACATTCTTTAATGTATTGTCCACCAGGTCCATCAAAGGCTGTTGGGGCACTGATTGCAAATAAAAATGATTGCATACCTTGTTCACACGACTTGATGAGTATCCAATATATTGGATACATGAAAAGATATAACAACAACCCCCAAATCGTTCCAAATGAAATAAATCTTCTAGTACTTGGAGAACGTACAATACCAGGATTGACAATATTAATACGAACTCCACATGGTTGTTTATCGGGTCTTTCAACTTTGGCCACACGTCTTTGGAATTCTTTGGCAAACATGTTTAATTGTAGCTTGGAAGTCCCATAGACTTTCCATGGCTTTCTTGATGGGTATGGCCTTTCTGACCAGAGAATATCATTCACATTTACATCACCTACATTTTGTGACATACATGAAGTAACTAACACGCGTACATCACGATCGGCAGGTTGAACTCTTAATGATGGCTCAAGCAATGTAAGTAAATGATAATGAGAAAGATAATTGATCCCCATTTGAATTTCAACACCATCTCCTGTATTTGTTCTTAATTTTCCCATTGGTAAACTTTCACCAGCTAAACAAAGAACACCATCTAATCTACGTGCTGGTTTACTATCCAACCATTTTGTTGCAAATTTCCTGATCGAATATAATGAAGACAAATCACAATCTTCAGCATAAATCATATCATTACCACTATATTCACGTAAATCATTGATGTAGTCGGTTATCCATATTTTCGCACTACTATCTGCATCTTCTCCAACTTGCGATGTCAAAAGAACCAATTGGGCACCATTCTTTGCTAGGTTTTTCACCAATGCTGCACCAATCCCACTGGTTCCCCCTGTAACTATGTAGACTTTCCCGTGTAACTTTCTCTCCCAAGTGTTGGATGATCCATTCGTGTAGAGTTTCAATAAAAGCGCAACAACTAATGGTGGTGCATACCTTTTGATTTCATCCAAGTAAGGAATCGTCTGTGTTCCGTCCAGAAATACGGCACCTAAATAGTCAATTGGCATGATTGTTTGTCGGAAAGCTATTCACAGAGTTTGGCTCTCTAGGGCGAATTATTAAATTTGATGATGAGCCTGCTGACACTGAGCTGAATTTAAGAAATAGGGGAAATCAACGCGACATGAAAAAATTTGTTACATGAAAATGAGAAGAAAAGGAGAGAAAAAAATAATTTTCTTTTTTTTTTTTTTTTTCAATCCTACCAAAAATTTTTTCCTATATTTTGTTCCAACCGTTCCAATAATCATCTAACAAGGGCCATCAGTCAATTATTAGTACTAGACATGGATGAATTAGTCTTTTACAATGCACGTGGAAACCCACAAGATAAAAAGCACGCTACTGCGTTTGCTTATTTGGCATCATTACATACCACAAAAGTGGTTCATCAATACAGACAATGTCCATCATCTCCAAATGCATCAGTTAATGTATCAGTTGGACATGGTTCACATTTGTTGGTAGCATTACCAGAAAGACCAGTTTTACATGTATATCTCTATGGTAAAGAATCCCCGGAACAAGTTATTCCTTTACCTGAAATTCTCACATCATTAACTATCTATAGAGGTTCCAATCATAATAACAAAGGTAATTCTACATTATTACTCGGTGGTTCAATTTCAGGTAGATTGTATATTTGGTCATTAAACTCAGGATTGCTTCTCAGTGTGAAACAAGCACATTATCAACCATTGACACATATCAATACATATTCAGGTTTCATAGCCACTGGATCAAAAGATTCAAGAATTGTAATTTACTCAATTAATTCCTTATTTATGACTGGTGAAAACAATGAAAATGAAAAACCATTTGCAATTTTAACTGATCATACTTTAGAGATCACTTCTTTGGAATTTACCAAGGGTTTAAATAATGATATTAAATTAATTTCATCATCTTTAGATTCAACAATTAGAATTTATTCATTGACAAATACGGCTAAATTGATAACCACTATAGTTTCAACCAATCCAATCACTTCATTTGTTTGTGATTCTGCCATGCGTGCCATTTATGTTGGTATGAATAATGGTACTATACGATATGTACCATTATTTAAAGTGAATCCAAGAAGTAAAATCATAGAAGCAGTTGGTGGGTTAGGTAAGATAATCACATTAAGACCAGATACTGAATTATTGGATACTATTACTGTACATTCTGAAAATCATAAAGATGTACCAAATTTGAAAATTACATGTATGAAATTATCATTTGATGGTACATTGTTAATAACGGGTGATAGTGTTGGATCATTATACGTGATTGATATTACTACAAAGCAAATTCATAAAAAGATGAAAGAGTTAGTTGGAGAGATTTGTAATATTGAAGTGTGGAACGTCACTGATAACGATGAGAAATTGAACAGTACTGTTGATAAAAATTTAATGAGAACCATACCTGTTTTAAAGAGATCCATTATTGAACCAAAAGATTTAACTGGACAATGTCTGACCATGCAACTGAAGGGGGATGAACCATTGGGCAAAAACGCCGCATGGGATCTACAAGCATTTGTGGATACAGTACAGCGGGAAGAACAGGTTTTTACCAACTTCTCAGCAGTTGATTCCACGGGCGTTGCAGTAAAGTTCAACGCTGAGTCGAAAACCGTTGCCGACTTGAAGAAACAGTTGTCACAAAAGGACGATGCTTACAGTGGCCTCAAGGCTAAGTACGATGAGCTTCTTCTGGCATACACGGCATCGCTCAAATAGATATCAAAGTCTTGGTATAGAAGAGCAGATGTCCGGTGTCCAGTATCCATCTAATGACGGCCCTTGTTGGTTCCTTACGTGTATGTAGCTTGGAAGGTAGATTTCCCAGATTTAGCAAGAGGCGGATCTGTTTCTCCACTTTTCCGATTGTGTAGAGAGCCACACTGAAAATTTTCATTCGGCGGTAAGAAGATAACAATTTTTTTTATTTTTCAAGCAAGAATGGATGTGCCACACATTACATTGAAATATGTGTGGATAGTTCTGTTATACGCATTTATACCTCTTTGGTATCAATGACACCTCCTGTGAGTATGGATGAGGGACTTGTGAAAAACGGGTCTACCTTAAAGGAAACATCTCAGCAAATGATGGATTCATCCTCTGATTCTGATCATGATTTTGAAAATGCAACATTTTACGGAGAAGAGAAACTTCCATCATCTGCAGAAATAGATGATGAGAATGATGAACAAGTAGATATCGAAAGACAAAAGACAAATTATTCAGTATTGTATACAGATCCCGAACAGAGACCACCAGTTTTCAAAAATGCATTTCAAGAATTTATTTGTGTGTTTTTATGTATTTTCGGACCAGCAGCTGCCACTATGGCGTCTTCATCTTATCAAACTATGCTTAAACCAATAAGTGAATATTTTTCCGTTGATGGTGGGAAATTGACATGGTCAGTTTCAAGTGTTATGTTGGCAAATGGTGCTTGTTTGTTATTAATGGGTGGTATTGCTGATGCCTTTGGTAGAAAAAATGCAATGATGATTGGATTTTCATTATATGCAATCTTTTCATTCATTGCAGGGTTTATGCATAATTATATATTGTTATGTTTATTTAGAGGATTTCAAGGTGCTTCAGTTGCATGTTCCACTCCTGCAGCTGCGGGATTTTTAGGTTCAACTTATAAGGACTCAAAGAGGAAAAATATGGTTATGAGTTGTTTTGGTATTGGTGCACCTGTTGGTGGTGCATGTGGATTCTTCCTTGCTGGTGTTTGTATCATTGCAATCGATTGGAGAGCCGTACAATTCTTTTTAACAATATTATTTGGAATTTTGTCAATTATGGTATTTATATTCTTACCAAATGATAATAAAATTGATTGGGATCATTGTAAAGCGGTTTTCAAAAAATTGGATTATATTGGTGCTTTATTATCATTATCAGCATTTACTTTGATTTGTTTCTCATTAACAGATGTTACAGGAGCTCCAAAGGGTTGGAGAACACCATATATTATTGCATTACTTATTGTGGGGATTTTCTTAATTGGTGTCTTTGTTGTTTATGAAATATATGTTCCAACAAATCCATTGATGCCAATGCAATTATTCAAAAATAAAAATTTCTGTCTTTGTATGATTATTGCAAGTTTTTGTTGGATGGTGTTCTTTGGTATGTTGAATTATAATACAGTTTTATATTTTGAAAATATCAAAAATTATTCAATTATTATTGTGGCATGTTGCTTTATAACACAACCAATTTCTGGTACTTTAGTCAATATCTTTGCGGGGCTTACAATGCATAAAATCCCCGGTAGGATTTTGATGAGTATTGGTACATTAGGATTTTTAGCGGCATCTATTATTTGGGCAACAATGTCAATTGAAAGAAATTATTTCTTAGGACCATTTTGGGCATTAATTTTGACTGTTGTTGGTGCAGATTTGATTTATAATGTTGCTAATAGAGTTACATTATCTTCATTAGAAAGAAAATTACAAAGTAGAGGTTCAGGTACTTTCAATACTGTATTACAATTGAGTTCAGCTGTTGCAATTGGTTTGGATAGTACTATTATTGAATCTAAATATTCAGCATACGGAACACCACGTCAAAATGATGATCCTCGTGCATTGTTAAATGCCATGAGATACTCCTATTATTTTGCTATTGCATTAGCCGGTAGTGCATTTGTTTTGAGTCTATTCTTGAAAGTGGGAGTAATAGGTAAGGCTAAGAAATAATTTATTTTCCTCTTCTTACTAATTAATTAATCAATTAATATATTTAGGCACTTAATTTTAATTTATAGATTTAAGCCTCTTTTTTAGGTTTCTTTATTTGTTTCTTTTTAAGATTAATTTTAATTTTTTTCTTATCAAGTCTGGTTGGTGATAACTCTCGGTTGAAACCACCATCTCTATTCATGTATTGTCTATATTCAGTTTTTTGATTGAATTTGATGGCATAACAATCTGTACCTTTGACATGTTTACATTTTGTTGTATCAAATGATGAAATTCCCATGACGTTCATCAATTCCGTGCCATAAACTTCTTCAACTTCAATATCCTCAATTGTCCGTTTATTTGGAGTAGAAGTTTTCGTTATTGGATTAAGATTGAGATCTGTAGGAGTTATTTCATCCTGAGGTTCGGCTCGTTGTTCTTTGATTTTAACTCTGATGCCCCCTCTCCCCCCTCCTCTTCCTCGGCCGTTGGTGCCTCTTGCCCTTTGATTAAGGTTTATTGCTACCCTTCTGGCCATTGTTGAATTTCAGTTGCTTAAAGAAAAGATCTTAATGATGGCTTTACAGAGAAGCAAAAAAAAACCAATCAGCCACAGCGGCTGGTTAGTGTACATCAAATTTTTTGATTCTATTCATCATGGAAAAGAAAAAAATTTAAAAAAAAATTTGAAATTTTTAGCTATTCTTTTTCTTTATTTTTTTACAATTTGGGTTGTTATCAGTCGACTACTACCAACTTTTTTTTTCAGAGTTAAACAACAACAGACAATATGACTGACGAAGGAATTGAAAAGCTCAGTAAGAAGCAGCTTAAGGCATTGAAATTCAAGTCCAAGACATCAACAAATGCGGCTGAGGAATTGAAAACACGTGAAAATTTGATTTTGGAAACTGAAAAGAGGAAACGTGAAGAAGAGATAAAGGTACAAGAAGCAGCTGAGGCCAAGGCTAAAGCGGATGCAGAGGCGCCACCGAAAAAGAAAAGAAAGACGAGGAGAGGTAAGAAACATAGAGGGGATAAAGAAAAGGAGGAAGGACCAAGATTTATTTTATTTGTTGGAAATTTACCATTCAAAATAACTGAAGAAGATATCAATGTACATTTTAAGAATTGTAAACCAAGTAATATTAGATTGAGACAAGATAAAGGATGTGCCTTTGTTGAATATAAGAGTGAGGATCCAAAGGAAAGTAAAAGATTGATGGATATTGCATTAAGATTACATAAAAGTATATTAGGAGGACGGAAAATCAATGTTGAATTAACCGCTGGTGGAGGTGGTAATTCAAAAGATAGAGTTGAAAAAATCAAGGTAAAGAATGAAAAATTAGAACAAGAGAGATTGAAGAGGTTACAAACCGAAAAAGACAAGAAGGTTAAAGCTGAGGCTGATAGAGCTAAAGCGAACGGAGAAGATGTTCTTGAAGATGGTGTTCATCCAGACAGAGCTAAGATGTTAGGACTGTAAATATTTAGAAAAAGATTGTTTGATTGTCTTTTTTTTTTGTTTTTTTTTTTTATTTTTTTTGTCTTCTAATTATTTGTAAATAAATATGTCTAAGGAAAAATTGTAAAGAAGGTAAGTAATCGAGAGTGAAAGTACTAAAAACATAAGGAATATGAGAATGGATTATAAGATAGAGAGATTATAAAATGAGACATTTCTTTGACTTTTTAATTCTCTTTGCAGGAATATGGGTCTTTGGAACTTGTTTGGATGATGGTTTCGGTTGAGTTGATTTGCCATTGACAGGTTGTGTTGCATTTGCAAAGGTTGGACCAAGGTTTGAAGCAGGATTTGCAGCAGCATTAGCATCGGATGCACCAAGGCCTGCAGGAATTGAAGTATCATTTGATTGATCATTTTGTTCCTCTTCAGGGAAAATGACTGCTTTAATTGCACAATCGAAAACTTCTCTTACACCCTTTTGAGAAGCTGCCGAACATTCAAGATAGCCCACCAAATCCAAAGATTTAGCCAGTTGAGTTGCTTCTTGTTCGGAAACTGGTTTTGCACCTTGTTCATCCAATTCATCCAAGGCATGAGGATCATCTCTTAAATCGGATTTGGTACCAATGAGGAGGATTTTAGTGTCTTTTGGGGTATGATGTCTGATTTCAGGCATCCATTTGTTCTTGACGTTTTGGAAGGAAGATGGTTCCACCACTGAGAAGCAGATGAGGAAGATGTCTGTCTGGGTGTAGGAGAGCGGTCTCAACCGGTCGTATTCCTCCTGGCCAGCGGTATCCCAGAGGTTGATGGTGACTTTCTCGTCGCCAACCATGACATTGGCGGAATAGTTGTCAAATACCGTAGGAACGTAGTCCTCAGGAAACTGGTTGGTGGTGTAGGAGATCAGGAGGGACGTCTTACCGACGGCCCCGTCCCCAACCACGACACACTTGATGGACTTCATTGCGGCGAGTACTCTACAATCCCAGCTGTGCTGCCCAGACCCACCAAGAGCTGATAAGGCAGCACCAAGCTCGTTTAGAATCCCTCTTGTCCTCCCCACCGCCTCCAGCAGCCAGCAAATTTCGCTTTCAGTGTGGGGCCATTTCGCTGCTGCCGTCGCTGCGGCCGTCGCTGCTTTGGGCGACGGGGGGCGTCACCGGCATTGCGCCCAATCGGGGCGACCCCCGGCAGACGGCAGACGGCAGACGGCAGACGGGTCTTGCACGCCTCTTGAAGACCTCTTCTGGGTTCTCCGGAGCCTCTCTGGGGCCGGCAACAGACACTGCAGATGGTCAGAACCGTGGGCCACCCGCCCTCCGTCGAGAACTGCACGCTCTTTGCCGACTACGTGCGCACGTCGGCAGCCCACGACGTCCCGGATACCCATCTCCTCCGATATGCGTCCAACACCTGGGTGTTGCGTCTCTCGGGGACGGTGTTCCACCCAGAGCTCAACGCCCTGCGGCTATCTTTCATGATGGACGCTGCACTCTTCGACATTCCGTACATGTCGTTGGCTTCGCTGGACATCACCGCGGCGTCGGACCCCTCGCAGAACACCATATCCCTCGATATCCCATGTCATCTCTACTGTCTTGCTGAGAATATGATTGTCTCACTCCCGTCTATGGCAGCTCTGCAGCCACTGTATCCAAAAATCGTATCTACTGAGGACGGACTCAATCTATCCATCCCATATGCAGACATAATAAAAGGGAAACTTACCGATAATCTGACGAAACTATCATTCTCATTGGCAGAGGGGGGTCAGATGACCCTATATCCACTGCCGCGATACCCACCGCAGCCGCAGGCAACGGGTCTTTTCCAGCCGTTTGCCAATCTGTCCCCATTACAGGCTTTACAAGTGGTAATGGATGCAATTGAACAGGGCACACAATTATCAAATACTCTTTCGTCATATTACTCTTCCTCGAATTCTCAAAGGATACGAAACAACTCCTTCCCACCATCTTCTGCTGACTCAATGGATCCATCAATCGATTCATTCAATCTATCGGAAGCAGGTCAAGCTGATGATTTGCACTACAATTTTGCATCTTCGTCATCAGACCTGAAATTGGATACATATGGTCCATTGATGAATACATCAACTCTGGTCAACAACCAGAAACGGCTGAGGAGAGAATCAGATGATACTTTATCATGTACACATAAAAAATTAAGCAATAATTGAAAAGTTTTAAGGGTCTCATTTCCATCCTTTTTATAGATTTTATATAGTAGTCAACTATCGATGAATACATAATCAAACTCATTGGTAAATCCATTGAATTTAGTTGCTGCAGCATTTGTATATGCACCACAATTTTCAAATCCAATAAAATCACCACATTCAATATCATAATTCAATTCACATCTTTTACTGATACAATCTAAACCATCACAAGTTGGTCCCCAAATTGAATAAAGTTTCTTTGATAAAGGTTGGTTTTCCTTGTAAACAAATTCTCCCCTAGATGTGATTACAATAGGTTCAACTTCTTGATGATCATATAAAATACAATTTAAATTCCCATATAAACCATCATTCAAATAAACTCGAGTTTTACCTCCTCCAATTTCCTGTCTAGTTCCAATGACATTACTCACTAATGTAAAGCAACTTGCACTTAAATATCGACCCAACTCAGAAATCACCTTAAATTTACCATTGGATAACCTATCTCCGAATTTTTCATTCATTTGTTCACGTAAAATTTTTGCTGATTCCTTGAAAGTCTCCTTGGAAAACCCTCCTCCAACATCAACAACATCACATTCATATCCTTGTCTTTGTTCAATCATTTGAATCAATTGATAACTATCATCTACAGCTTTTATTAAAGTATTGGAATCTTTAAATCCAGAACCAACATGAAATGCAACTCCTCTAACACCAACACCTAATTCAAAGCATCGTTGAACAATTTTTTCAGAGTAACTTAAATTAGCACCAAATTTAACACTTAATGGACATGTTGCACTTGAATCATCAGTTTGAATTCTAATCAGAACTTTCATCTTACCATCAGTAAACTTTGAAATCTTTTCAACTTCTTCAATTGAATCAACAGTTGTTAAATTTACATCATTATTATTGGCAAATTTTAATTGAGAAACTGGTTTAATTGGATTGGCATAAATCAAATGCTCTCTATTGATAAAATTGTTGATTTTTAAAATAGTTTCAATTTCAGTCAATGATGCACAATCAAATCCCATATTTGGTTCAACTGCAATCATACTTTTAATAAACTCTTCATTAGGATTACATTTAATTGCATAATATGGCTTAATGAATGGTAATTCTGATTTCCAGGTATTCAATTGTCTACGAATTTCCCCAACATCACAAATGAAAAATGATCTTTCATCAACCCTTTCTTCCGCTTTCAAACTCAATATCTTGCTTTGAACTGCATCCCGTACAGTGTGAAACCGAGGCTGAGTTTTGAAATATTTCATCATAGCCTCATAACTATTGTTACTACTAACACTAGTAACAGATTCTGCCCAGCTGTTGCTACCACTGTCCATCTCCACGGAGCTTAAAGATTCTGATACAGGGGTAGATGGTCGTAATGTAGTCATGTTGAACCTTTTGGAAATGGTTTTGATCATTGTTCAAAGAAGAAATATATATTTTACAGTTGTGCACTTTTAGTGGAATAATGTTTCTTTTCCCATCTTTTTATTTTTTTCCAAGCTTTTTTCAATCGTTAATTTCCCTGAAAAATTTTGCAACTAAACCCTATCCTTTAAGTATTACCCAATTTGGAAATACCCGCTGTTCTGGAAATTATTTTAAGCTCTAAAATTAACCCCCAAAAGTACACCTTTGCAAAGAAAAATGTGAAGCCAAGTGTTGAATATGTGTAGATTGCCTATCTGGGACATTCTTCATGAACCCAAGCATAAGATCCATGTGTATCTACCAAACGGCTTTGTCGGCTGTCCAGAAATGGAAGTATTGCAGTTCAATCGTTGAGCACCGCGGCAAAAAAAATTCCAAAAAAAAGAGAAAATCAAACTTACGTAAACATTAAAGCAATTTTTTGCAAAATTAAAACTTCCAACCGGTTCAGATTAATGGATACAATATATTAAAACCTATAAAAAATTCAATTAATTAATTATTATTATAATTATTATTATAATTATCATTACAATTAATTAACCAAGATTTACTAAAATAACTAAAAAATAACAAACCCTTGAAACTAAAGGGTCATTTCCATTGCGGAATCGCAATCGAGACATCTGTAACTCATTTCTTCACCAACTACTTTACCATCATTGTCGTAAACATTAAGTAACAGTTTGCCTCTTTTAACCATCAATGCCCATTCACTCTTTGATGGAATTTTCAAACATGATTGATTATAACATCTGGCCTTGGTTTTCCGATATCTAAGTCCACATGAGTTACATAATTGTCCCTCATCTGGAGACCATGAGGGTCTCCAACATGGACTAGATGATGAATGACATGACATACATTTTTTGACTGTACGTTGATGTGATTGTGAATGTGAATGTGATTGTGATTGTGATTGTGAATGTGGTTGTAAATGTGAATGTATGGATGGTACTTGATCATTAGAAAATGCTCCTTTTTCTTTGTTTTGCTGTGTTGTCTTTGGAGTTTCAGCACTTGAATTGTTTCCAAGTGGAAATGATAAAGAATTGTTAACATTCACATTAAAATTGACACCATCTGCGCGCTTAGGTGTAGCCTCAACAGACGCTGGAATTACAGCAGTCTTGGTGCTATCAATTGAAGATGTTCTTGTAGCGGATCTTGATCTAGTTCTGTTGTTTTGGGAAAAACGTTCTGTAGTTAAATTATTCAACACATATTTTTCTCTTTCCGAATTAGATGATTTCCTGCTTGAGTTCGATGAACTATTTTGAGAAACAGAAGAATTAGATCTTCTAGTTTTACTGACTTTTAAGATGGTGTTTTGAGTCTTAAATCTGTTTTGAAATTGCTTAATGTTTGTGGTTGCTATGTTAGTTGCAATTTTACTATTACCGATGGAATTAAAAGTCATTTTTTCGTCTCTTGTCATATTTTTCACTTCTTCATTCAAATCATCAAATGCATTAGATCCTCGAGCTTTTTTGGTAATTGGAATGAGCTTATTAGTAGCGACATTAGGTGGAATGGTACGCGGAATTGACATTGGAAGTGCTATGGGTAATGGTAATGAGTTCATTGTTGGATTTAATGCTGGTATTTGCACTGGTAGAACATATGATTTTAGGGCGGATTGATAATATAATGGTTGTTGATTATTATAATTATATGGAATGTTTTGACCAAATTTGATTTCTCTTCCATTATAGAAGGAGGTTTCACTTTTATTTAACAATACAGAGACATTGTTTGGATTTTGATATTGTTGTATTTCAAAGGCTGATAAACCACTTGGATGAATGGTTGACTTATCAAATGCAATTAATTTGAAAACTTCACTAATTGGTGGTAATTGAACTTTGTTGGTTACATTCTGTAGTGGAATACTTGGAATTCTGTCAACTTTTTTATCATCATCAGTCACTGTCTTTTTGCTTTTTAATGACAGTAATAGATTTGCTTCAGATTTAGCTTTATCCATACCATCACTCTCAGTATTGTTTCGGTTAACTGCTGGATAGTTAATACCTTTACGAATTATATTGTCGATTCTATTGAAATGTAGGAAAACATTAGTATTTTTAACACTTGGTAAATTGCGCTTAAGTGATTCAAGTCTTCTGTTTGATTCAATATTCATTTTTTCGGAGTACGTGGAGTATTCTTTTAAAGATTTGTTAAATTCATGTTTAACCTTCTCAGTACATGTACTTCTCCAAGTTTTCAGTTTCAAATCAACGTCAGTTTGGCCGACAGAGCTACCAGAAATATTAAAGGGATAACAAGTATCTGCATAGTGGTATTGATAAACACTATCTTTGCTAGGTCTGTTTAGTTTAACTTGAGGTTTACTCAGGGTAGCAGCTGATAACTTTGGTGACCCATCGACAGATTCTGGTGGTGTGACATTTACATTATCTTTTTCATACGAATAATATTCAGGACTTGAAATCGAGTAGTTGAAATTGTTGTTAGTGTCAACGCTATTATCAAATTGTAAATTAATGTTAAAGTCGTGTTTAAATGATGGTGTTTTGGGGGTTTCGTAAATTTCAGCTGAGTTAACTGGAGATGATGGCGCTGTTTTTGATCTTTTGCATGATCTAGGAGGTGTGATAAATGCTGGATTATTTAAATAGACTGGAGTTGTCGGAAAGTCATTGTCAAACTTTCTTTTTCTGTCCAAAATAGGTGTGACTGTAGGTACTGGAGACAACGAATGAGAAAATGATCTCGGCATTTCAAAATTAATATTTGTAGAATTCAAATTAGTGGTGGAGTTATTTGAATCTTTTTCTTCGGACTCGGAAGGTGTGAATTCACAGATGAAATTATTATTTATACTTGGTAATGTAGAATGTGGATTATTACGAGCAATCAATCGGTTAGTTTGTAAATTAAAGATAGTCATGAATACTTGATTCTTAATGTCTGTTAGTTCAATGCTTTTTTTTGAGTGAATGTGGGGAGCAACTCTGTTTACTTATTTTGATTTTCTTTTAACAAAGACAGTTAAGATGAGTTGAGTTGGAATGATGAGTTACAAATAAAAAGAGAATAACAATTGAAGTTCAGATGGAATTAAAACAGATTGGTTCTCAGTGAGTAATAATGAAGTAAACGATATGGTGCAACTGAAGAATTGGTCAGAACAGATCAATTGATAAGTGGTCTGTATGGGTCAACGATAGAAAGCGAATAGTTGTATCGGTGTAATTTGATTATTAGTAAATAAATATATATCAAACAGATCCCAAAGCAAGAACAATTAGCCGTGCAGAATATAACAAAGAAGTCTGTGTGAAATAGAACAGCAAAAGAAACAGAATATAACAGATCAAGTGGAAAACGGAAAAGCAGAAAATGCCCTGGTGGCTGGGATCAAACTTTGCTCAACAATGAAATCACAACAGAACAATTTAAGAGACGCTCCCTGGAAAAAAACAAAAAAATTCCCTTTTCGGCCTTAATTGAATATTTGTTTTCTACCCAAACCAACTGTTCCCGGCGGCTATTCTCTCCACCAAGCGTATCTGTCCAGTCAGCACTGTACACCCTCTTGTTTTGGGCTGGGTCTTGGTTTATTGAAGGGGATGTAGGTAACACCCATTTGCTTTTTTCATTCTCATAAAATGAGTCTTATCTGCAAACATGACACTTTCCTAATCCGGGAAAACATAAACATGTCAAGGAAGATAAAAAAATTAAAATTTTTCAAGTTTGTAATTAATTTACTTGATTAGGCAGTCACTGGACCCACGCAGATTCTTCTTTGGGACGGATGATAAACAATAGAAAATTAAGTTTACGGCTATTAGTTGCTGAGATGATATGAAAACAATGTCGTTTCCAATTGTCGAATTTCCCGTCAATCAGACGATCCGCAGCCGAACTTTTATTTGACCAGTTAATTGTGAATGTTAGTCGCAGGTGAATATATATTAAGAACTTACAATTATATATTAACTACCACTTGCATAGATGTATTAGGGTTACAGAATATCGTCACAGAACCGATTGAATAACCTTTGGGCTTGTAGGACCCTATTTTAAATTTCTTATTTGGGTTATTTGTTACTATTTTTAAGCCATATTTGAGTAAACTGGTTATTTGAGATGATTACTGTAAAAATTTTTTTGGAAAAACCATCACCTAAAAACAATACATTCTTATTGTTTTTAAACGTGTACTATAAACTTGAGAATATTATCGTTTGTTGAGTCCGCAATACAAGATAATCATAATAGTAATAAAAAACCAAATGTTTTAATTTGGTATGTGTCAGGATCTCTTCTCTAAAATTTAAACAAACGTTTCATTTAGAGACAATTTTTTTTAATTTTGTAAAACATCATGAAGTTGAATTGTGTGACCCACCTTTTCTATCTTGTTAAGTTATTTATTTTGTTGGATTATTGGTAGAGAAACGGAAAACCTTTCAACTTCCATTCAAAAATACCATTTTTTATGGAATTAAATTTCTTCATTGGACGTGATGTTGTTTGTTTTCTATCCACTTAAGTCACATAATAGTGGTGAGTTTGGATTAGATAAATGTATTTATAAATTAATGAAGAAAAACATTAAACAAAACTGCAAAATTAAATTTTAATAGAGTTATTTCCAAGAAAATACCAAATTTCCAACTTATACACCATTGTAATCACGTGACCAGCCACCAAGCGCTCTATTTGACCATCAAATAAAAACTTCAACAAATCCGAGATAGTTTAGTGGCTAGAATTTCCGCTTGTCACGCGGGAGACCGGGGTTCAATTCCCCGTCTCGGAGGGATATTTTTGAGTGTTTAGATGATGACTACCAATGGAAAAGTGTGAACAATCTCCTAGTTTCGACTTTGAGGAGAAACCAGTTGCCTTCCTTCTGACTTAAATACATTTTTTTTTTGGCCAAATAAAGGTACACATGGTACACATGATTATAAATGGTATGAAGGGAAACTTATGAAAAGTAGCTCTTGTATGCCTCAATTTCGCTTATTGTAGTCAATTCTTGAGCCAAATATTGCTCCCCGACAATCATATTCCATTCTTCCTGACTTTTACCCTCTAGTAAACACAATCTCATAGCAGCTTCTCTTTGTATCTTTTTTCTTTTAAGTTTCCCAATTATGGATTCTCTCAATCCACCTGATTTTTTCGAAAAAATCAAAGCATTTTTTAGTAGATTTCTTGCATTTTTTTGTAGAATAGTTTGACTTCCAATAGCTTCTGGAATTTGCAACAACGATCTCTCCAAATCAATATCCGCTCTCTCAATAAATATAGAGCACATTAGAACAATTTTCCCACTCAATAAATCACTTTCTAGCGATTCAGCTGTTTCAATATCTAAAATATCCTTTTTTATATTCTCCGTAATAGTTCTATATTGACTGTTCATCGTAGTTAATATATTCCATTTCACATCAACTGGTATCTCTAATAAAACAGTTTCAAATTTTTCCAGGAAAGATCGAATCGAAGATGTTTCTACCAATTGCTTCTGCATATTAGAATTTAAATCAGCTTGTGATTTCCAAGTAATTTGAAATTGTTCATAATTCAACAACCTTGAACATCTTTCATTCATTTTGGATATTTTCAACGTAGTTAATAAACTTGATTCCATGTTTGTCAACATCAAATCATTAGAAATGTCATCAACATAATTAACAAATTCTTCTGTGATGTTGTCCATAAATTTAATCAACTCTTCAGAGTATAAACTCTCATAAATAGTTGCAATCATTCTGTAACTTTCAACACACCCATTAGTGATAGATTCTATATCTTCCTTTGTATCAGAATCATCACCCACTTTAGACTCCAGTAAGTGCTTTATATGTTTGAAAAAGTTGCTGAACATGAATATACATCTTTGAATTGACAATATTAATTCATTGCCTTCTTGTATATCTACCAAATTTTGGGTATTGGAACATAAAACCTCAATGTATTCAAAGTAACACATTGAAATATTAAAGTAAAAGTCGTAGCCAATCAAACTTTCATTTCCAGATTGTTGTAATATGTTGATACTAGATTCAAAATGTTTACATAAATTTTGAATATTTTGAAATAATCCATCTTTCCCATTATCATTCAAGGCATCTGCACAGTTTGTTAAATCTTCTAAAATCACAGAATCATCGTTCGTATATTTGGCATAGACTTCATATTCGAGTCGTGGTAAATTGTATAATGCATCTTCCATGACAGGATTCAATTTTAACGAATTCAAATAATCAATATGAGAACGATGATAAAATCTGATGGCTTTAGACAAATCAGAGCTGAACCATCGATCACCCGATTCTTCATGGCTAACAGCTCTATCGTAATATCCTTCAGCTGTTGTTGGTTCAGATTCATTTCCTGTATTAGACTTTGGTGCTCGCATTCTTTCCAAAACTGATCTGGGAAGTTTCATTTGTTTGTTTCCTGTACAAAGGTTTTGTTAGTATACATTCTTTTAACAGTAGTTTGCTATTGACTGAATACGTACTATTCATCTTGACCAGTATGTTTGAATTTGTCTATTGTTTCAAAAAAAAGATTCAATTTAAATCATCATCAATATTTTTTTTTCTTGATTAATATGACGTGAATTTTTAGTAACATGAATTTTTAGTTTTCCATTGACGGTCGTTTATCGAACAACCAACAAACAACTCCTAGGGGGTATGCAACAATATTCTGTAAATGAAATAAAACTCACTGATTTTCCAAGAGAAGGCCTAATTGTGCCAGCACGAATGTACCTTTTGGTTCTTTCATACGGAAAACATAGATTTCAATATAATTTTATTGATTTATTTGGTACAGACTTTACAATAAATAATAATGCACGATCATCAAGATTTTACACTCACCATTGCGAACTACGCAATGATTCATTTTTGGAACCAAACAAGGTTATACGATATGAATTGTCAGAATACTATGCAAAAAAGTTTTTTCAAGAAAATAATTTACCACCTCCTGGATTGGAACCCAATGATGCTGTTTATGGTAAAAAACTATTAGTTGAAGTTACAGGTCAAATGAAACGATATCGAAATGAAATAGACTTTAACAAAGGTACCGTTAAAACTCTAACTAAATCAGATATTATTAAAAGGGTTCGAATATCACACGATAAACATCTTATACGATTTTTAACTAACTTACAACGTAATTGTCCATTAGATTGGAAATCAGATTTATATGAGAAGTATGGCCTCAATGAAATTGTGGATGATATAGGACCATTTGATTCCCAGATATCAGAATTTTACACTCAACAACCATATGCAACACAATCCCAATTTGAGCCACATGCTAACATGAATACCGCAACTAATAACAACGGAAGAAGTTTCAGATTATTGAATGATTTGCCAGTTGGAGAAACTGATATGTCTAACTATCCAGAAACTATTCAGCAACTATCACGACAAATAATGAAACAAGAAAAACTCTCCAGTCAGGATGATCAAGAAAGTCCTGTAGTTAATGAAAATAAAGATGAGCCAAAGGATATAGCCGAGGACAGTGGAAATCAAACTGTATCAATAGTTGATTCAAATCATACCACTCAAACATCAACTTTTCCACCTGCCGTGGAAAATCAGGATTATGATGTAAGTGACAGTATTGTTAATTCATCTAATCATTTGATTCCTGAAACACAAATTCAAGAAGAATATTGTATAGATTCACCTCCCAAGTTGGAGATCACACAAAATAAAGACACGATAGCCAATGAATCTCATGCATTGTTACAAACAACCACAGAATCCAATAGAGACGATTACCAAATGTATTGTTGTAATTATTCATTTGGAGACGATGACGATATTTTGGTTCTGAATTTATTCACAGGGAAATATGAATTGCTGGATACTTTCGAATTGTATTTGAAAATGAATAGATTTGACAAAACGATATATACCTTGAGTTTCAAATCATCAGATGATGTAAATCGATTCATTTTCAAATCAGATCAACCAATCAATTTAACTTTAGAAAATGTTCCTGAAAAGGTACATTTTGACAATCATTTTATTTGCAAAACAGTTTCAGTTAATAAAGACGCTTTTGTAAGATTTGCCAAGGGTGAACTGGACGTTTGCTACGAAGAAAACCCATCCGAAAATTCTTAACCCGTTACGCATGGAATTTCTAAGTTTTTTATTGCATAAAACACCATTTATTAACTTAAATTTATTCAATACTATTAAGAGAAAAGTTTCAATATTTGTAAAATACAAAAGGGATATCTAATCAAATATAAAAACAAAAAGAAAAAACAAACTAGAAGTATTTACCAATTTAGATTCCCCTCAAAAATCTACTACCAGCACATTGACAAACCATTATTTAGTTAAACTGAATAAGAATCTTGTTTACTTGAAATCAAAGTATACTGCATTGGTGTACACCATCAATACCGGCTAGACAGAATTACAGACTTTATTTTTAGCATCAAATGTAAGTTCATGGTTTATAAAATTATTTTGCAAAATCTATTCAAATGATTCAATCACAATCACCATATGATGAATATAATTATTTTGTCATATTTTAAGCTGATTATCAAGATAACGATCTTAGAATGAGCAAAGAAAATTAATATTTTCAAAAATCACGTTGAAGTTTCCGATTATTTCAATATTCAGTTAATAATTCAAAATTTCCAGGATCAACTATGCAAGGTGATCAGTGTCACTACAAAAGCTTTCATCCATAGAGTTTGCTTTGCTTATCACACAAGGAATCCAAAAGTACTTACTAAATTTATACTTTAAACAAAAATTGAGAGTTTGATGGTCACGTAGATTTGATTCAAACAAAACACTTATTAAACTTCATTTGGGAAAAAGTAAAGAAAAAAAATATATCTTGTTTAATATTGTTAATGATGTATTGGTAGCTTTGGTACAAGTTCTACCAAGTTAAGAGGGAATTACTGATTTTAGCCAAATTAACATATCTCTGGAGTTGAAGAGTGCATACTTAGCCCGTAGATTTCTTACTCTATATATCTAATCCAACAAGCATCTAATTTAAGTCGTTCCAAACTCTATTTCTATCTACTGTAACACACTTTTACAGTGCTATAACTCCGAGCTCGTTCATTCCATATCTTAATCCCAAGATTCTTTCTTTGTTGATATAAACTACCCGTCCTAAAATGGTATCTTTCAAAATTTTGGAGAAAATAATTGGCAGTTCTTCGAGGAAAACTTCTCACCAATTGATTATGTTCTTTAATAAGCAACACTTGGTTACAAGCTCCGATATTTTGATTCTTACGACAGTTTACTTGAATCTAAATAACTAGCAAAAGCTCATAATAATGCCACCGAAAAAAGCAGTAGCTAAAAAAGTTCCAATTCGTACTTTTGAGAGATTGGTAACTGGAAATAAAAAATTTGGTGCCCATGTTGGTATGTCCGGAGGAGTTTACAATGCTGTGACAAACGCAATAACAATTGGATGCAATTCATTTGCACTTTTTTTGAAATCACCAAGAAGGTGGGAATCACCTGCCATTACAGATAAAGATGCTAAGACTTTCAAAGATTTATGTAAAGAACATGGTTACAATCCAAGAACGGATATTTTACCACATGGCTCTTATTTTATTAATATGGCTAACCCTGATGATGAAAAATGGGAGAAATCTTTCAATTGTTTACTTGATGACTTGAAGAGATGTGAAAAACTAGATATTGGTCATTATAACTTCCATCCAGGTTCTTCTTTAGGTGATAACATACCGATTAAGGACGAAAATAATATCCTTGCAAGTCCTGGTGTTCGTCGGTTAGCAAGTGGATTGAACAAAGCTATAAAGGAAACAGAGTTTGTTAGAATTGTTGTTGAAAATATGGCAGGTCATGGTAACTATGTTTGCGGTAACTTGGATGATTTCCATGCGCTATTTAAATTATTGGATGATCCTAAGAGAGTTGGTGTTTGTATCGATACATGCCATTCATTTGCCGCAGGTTATGATCTGAGTACTGAAGAAAGTTGGAACACATTCTGGAAAGAGTTTGAAGAAAAAGTGGGATTGGAAAATCTGGCATCAATGCATTTAAATGATTCAATGGCACCATTGGGTGCAAACAGAGACTTACATCAGAAGTTAGGTTGGGGATTCTTGGGATTAGAATGTTTTAGATTATTAGCAAATGATAAAAGGTTAGAAGGTATACCTTTGATTTTAGAAACTCCCGTTGACGATACTAGCGAGTCAAGCTATGGTGATGAGATTAAATTACTTGAGTGGTTAGTTGGTAAAGAAAAAGATGATGCTGAAGTTTTAGCTAAAAGTAAAGAATTTCAAAAATTAGGATCCAAGTCTAGGCAAGAACAAGCTGAAAAATTTGAGAAAAAGCAAGCCACAAAACGTAAAGCTGAAGCGAAGGCGGAGCAGAAAGCGTCATCAGGACAAGATATCACTAAATTAATGAGAACATCCAAAAGAGTAAAAAAGGAGTAATTCATTAGATCATTAAAAAATGTATAATTAGAAAATATACTGGAATATGTAAGACTAGAACATTAAAAAAAAAAAGTAAACCTATAAAATCATGTCAAACTGTAGTGGCCATTTTCACAAGAGAGAATCATCAACTAAACTTTCAGAACTGAATTCTTCTTCAATTTCTTTATTTACTTCTTCAAGTTGTTCATCCAAAGATTTTGCTTTTACTTGTTTAAAAGTTGGTTTATTTTCACTCATTTTCAATTTTTCAGATACTTCATTATTGTCATTCTCTGACTGATCAACAATATCATCTTCAGTTATTCCAATTTTTTTAATATCATCGCCTAATTTATAATCATCAAATTGGTCTGATGATTCAGGCAGCTCTAATTTTTCAATGGCAATTTCAGCTTGTTTATTTAATGGCTTAGCAACGCTTTGTTGCGTACCAGGCTTTTCACCATCTGCCATCATTTTCTCGGCAACTTTTTTACTAATTGCAATACTATCCATACCAGGTTCAATTTCAGAACCCAAAGTGTTGTCTTCAATACCTTCATGCTCGTTTAATGCATCCTTCAATTGTTCATCTAAAGATTTAGCAACTGGCTGTTTCGGTACTGGCATTTCACCCGCTGCTTTCATATCTTCAGCAACGAGAACATTATCATCTTCAGGTTCTATAAAATCATTTTCGTTTTCAATATTTTTAAAGTTTTCATTAAATTCGTTAGAAATTGTTTCGTCCATTTTCATCTCTCTTATAGCTTCCAATTTTTCGTTTTCTTCGATTTTTTTATCCAAATCCCCGAGTGAGTCAGGATATTCATGGACATTAGGTATTGCTTCTTTTTCTAATTTCAGATTACCTTTTTGATCAAGATTGACTTCATCTATTATTTCTTCAACATCATTTTCGTTCGATATTTTACTGCTAGAACCATCAGCAAAAGCATGTTTCACATCACCACTTTCAACTTTATTTTGGATCTTAACATTAGAATGAGAATCACCAGAGTTTTTAATTGGAGAAATTCCTTTTGCCCATTCTTTTCCAAAAGAACCTTTATCGAATTTTGGCAATGGATGCGCTTCAGTGTTAAAGACCATATTTCTCAAATCCCATTTATCAATTTTACCATTTTTCAAAAATCCAAATGAGTTACCCGTTTCATCATCAAATAGAAGATATAAATATTTTAAAGTTTCCGCCAACCAGAATGATTCCATATCATCAGCTAAAACTGGAGGGTTGACTGTACAATCTTTCAAACTAGTATATCTAACATTCTTACCATTTTTATCTGTAACCTTTGTAAATTGAACAAAATTTTGGAAAATTTCCCAACCCCATTCACGATACTTGATGTCACCAGTAATTTTGTACAAGTAATAAAGAGTTTCGACCGTTTCTGGTCTTTGCAGATTATGCTTTTGATCAGCTGGGATATAAAAATCATCCCCGAGAGAAGAAATTGAATTTGCAGGCTTGGCAGAAACAACTGCACTTTCACTATTACTGTTTCTTTCATTGAAAACAACAACCTCGGGGGAAAGACCAGTACCAGGAGTATCATGATACATATGATAACAAGTTTTACCCAATTGAATACCCATTTGTAACTGATCTTCACGAATGCTATCCCACCAATGTTTAGAACGCGCTTCGGCTTCAGTATAACCTTCAGTAGCACCAAGTGCAAACAAACCTCCAATAAAACACACTAAATGGTCCATTTTGTTATCCAATTCACCTCCAATACCATTTGGTAATTCTGCTAGATAAGCCAAATTATTTGGGGTTGAGTGTTTTAATAAATGTTTTTTAATACCTTTGTATGCATGTTGGTACATATCTAAATAAATTGATTCATCAGTTTGAAGATACTGTTTTAAAAGATATTCGTAGTAAGAATCACCACGTGCACCTAAACGTATTAAATCATTATTAAACTCTCCTGTGTTTTGATTAACATAAATTGGAGCTAAACCATCATACTTTTGATTATAAGCACTTGGAGTTGAATATTGATTTGCATCTAGTATTTGCATCACCTTTTCAGCAGCGTTCCAAAAATATGCTTCACCCGTTAAATTTGATAAGAGTTTGAACTCGAGTTGTAAAGTTGCAATTTCCGATGTTGAAACACCTTTTGTTGGGAATCCCTCCTTACCAGGCTTTTCAGTATGTAGATTCAATTCCATAACGGGTATACCTGTGGTGGTATCAAAAGCTGTAATTAATTTATTTCCTAATTGAACAGCTTTTTCCAAATAAACAGTATCATCATCATCAGAAAGGTAATGCGCAGAGAGTAATCCACCCAACATTCTTATAGTTGTTTCAAAAACATTGACATCCACGTCAATATCGTAATCCAATTCCTTATCAACCCATGATTGTGCATCATCGAGTTCATCCTTACAATCCATTAACATGAGAGTATCTAAAGAATCCACAATGATCCAACCCAAAGGTTGTTGTCCCATATTTTTACCGCTTTGAGAGACTGGAGCGTAGACATCATCGCCCCATGCATGTTTGACATAATCATTCCAACTATCAAGAAATGCAGCTTTAACTTGAGATTTACGATCCGCCCATAATTGTGTGGGATTTAAAGATTTAGAGGAAGACGAGGACGTCGAGTAATGACCCAATGACAAGTTGAAAACCCATCCAAATAAGAAGTATAATGTGAATATCCCAATACACAATTTTGAAAATAGTTTATATTTGTGGTAGAAATTCTTTACCAAACGGATGTATTCATGCTGTGAATAGTTGTTGGTGACGGCTTTGTCCTTATAAGAGTAAAATTGGGGCAACCCATTGTTGTATTTCGATTTTGATCTTGGTTTGGGATGGAAGGTCGCCATTGCCAGTGTGGTTTGGCTAGTGCAGAGTTGTCTACTGGGCAAAGAAGAAAGAGAGCCTCCTCCAACGGCGTCAGAGCCGGTGCAATCCGTGCCCCCTTCCTTCCTTTCCCCCCGCCGCCGCTGAGCAGGAAAACCTGTCAAACAAGAAAAATTGCAAAAATTGCGAAAATTGCGAAAATTGCGGAAATTGCGAGGCTGTTGCAGATTACTATCTCTCACTTCTCACATTTGCAACAACGCACGCCAATTGCGGAATTTCAGCTCTTAAAAAATTCAGCATGAATGAATCATCAGCAAATCTTCTGCTAACGATCCATTTGGGATTATTCATTTCTGCATTTTTCCATTGATTCCTTCTTTTTCCATTCTTTCTTAGCTTTTTTTCCACTTTGCAATTTAGTGTAGTATCTCCAGAGAACAGTAGCAAAATGCCTAGTGCCAACGTTCCATCACAGGCAATCGGTGCGCCAATTCCAAATAACACACAACATGCCGTGTCGGTGACTCTTCCGACATGGGAAGCCACAGTTGGATATGAAGAAGGTGAAGAATGGGTTGTTAATAAGATGAACTCAGGATATCCTAGATTCTTTATTCATAATGATATCCAACAGTTATCCAAACTGATCGAATCATCATATGCAAGAGATAATGAAAAATGTTTTATTTTCCCAACTTATAATATTGCTAAACGGTGTAGAAATTTCATAAAGGAAAAAGCATTAACTTTATCATCACCTATTAAGGCTAATATTAGAATCTTACAATTATCAACACCAGCTCCAATTAATAGTGAAGAAGAATCAACGAAAATCGAAGCAAATATAGCTATTGTTTTCATTCCATCAAACTTATACTCAGTTACTAAACAATATTGGCAACATACAGGTGAAGGTATTTCTTCAAGATTAGCCGAATATTTTCTCTCTGAAATGAAAGATAAACTTACAGCAGAAATAAAGAGTAAAAGATCATCCGATACTTCAAATGCATCATCAAATTCAAATTCTTATTCTCAATCTCCAAGACCTTCAAGAAGTTCAAGAAGTTCAAGAAGTTCAGTTTCTATTAAAAATAATAATTTAAATAATAGAGCTGAAAGTGCAACATTTGTTGAAGAACGATTTGGACGTAATTTAGATTTAAGATTTGCCAAAGAAGCTAAAAAAATTTTATTGAATAGATTATCATCTGAATTTGATGAAAAATATTCAGATTCAAATAATACATATCTTTATCCATCAGGTATGGCAGCAATATTTAATGCACATCGTGCCATTTTAAATATTAGTCCAGGAAATGATTCTAAAAATTTAAAATCAGTTTGTTTTGGATTCCCATATGTGGATACATTAAATATTTTAAGAAAATGGGGGGCTGGTGTTCATTTTTATGGATTTGGTGATGATGAATCTCTTGATGATTTAGAATTTCGTTTGGAATCTGGTGAAAAAATTTTATCATTATTTTGTGAATTCCCATCTAATCCACTTTTAAGAACTCCTGATATTATTAGAATTAAACAATTATCTGATAAATTTGGATTTTTAGTTGTTGTTGATGATACTGTTGCTAATTCATCCAATATTAATATTATTTCATACTGTGATATTGTTGTCTCATCATTAACTAAGATTTTTTCTGGTGATTCTAATGTTATGTCAGGTAGTTTGGCAATTAATAAAGAAAGTAAATATTATAAACAATTGAAAGATTTTATGAATGAAGATTATGAAGATTTCTTTTGGGATCAAGATGCAATTTATTTAGAACGTAATTCAAGAGATTTCCAAAATCGTTCAAAAGTTATGAATTTTAATGCTGAAAAAGTTTTAGATTTATTTGAAAAATGTTCATTAATTGAAAAAATTTATTATCCATCAGTTTCAACAAATACTTCTAAAAGACATTATGATTTAGTTAAACGTGATAATGGAGGTTATGGTGCATTAATGTCGATAGTTTTCAAGGAAGAAACAGATGCAATTTGTTTCTTCAATACAGTTAAACTTTCAAAGGGTCCTTCATTAGGAACAAATTTTACACTTGTTTGCCCATATGCTATTTTAGCCCATTTTAAAGAATTAGATGAAGTTGCTAAATGGGGGGTTGATCCAAATTTAATTAGATTAAGTATTGGAATGGAGAAAACTGATGAATTGTTAGAGACTTTGACGGAAGCATTAGATGCAGCACAAGAACAACATAACATATGAAGTTAGAGGCAAACATTGTATAATTATACTACAAATTTAATTAATAAAACTTAAATATAATATATGGTACCTTTTTTTTAGAAATTTTTTTTATTTTGAATCAAGTTTATTGTTTTTTTTTAAATAAATAAGTAAAAATGACGACATTAAACATAACTGTCTAGATATAAATAAATAAGTTAATCAATTAACAAATGATAATAGAAATTAATAGTTGAAATTAGGCAGAATTTCCACCCCGATTATCAAACTTATTTCTTGTCAACTTCACCGCTTGCGAATCTTGGATGTCTTGGATCATTGATGAATTCTTCGGTGTTAGAAAGTGCAGATTGTGCCTTGGAGATTAAAACGGTAGTAACACCGACTATAATATTAAAAAAATTAATTGATTAGGTTAGTATTGGTTCTAATGGAAATATGAAATACATCTATTATAGATAAAATTATACGTACATCCAATGAAGAAAGGCCAGTAGTACTTGACAAGTGGAAATTTGTATGCTTTAACACCCATGAATTGCATTTTGGCTTTGTTAATGTGGTTGTTTACAAGTTAAAATCAATAAGGATGTAACTCCCTACTGGAGTGATGTTTCTCTTTGGCCAGTTTCTTTACATCGGTGAGGGTCTCTAAAATAGCGACAAGGGCAACTTGACCAATCAAAAGTGCAGGTGTACGGGAAAAAATTGATATTTTCCAGCGACGCGCCGTTTGTAAGTGTTTTAAAGGGGGCTCAACTCTTCCTTTTGCTCCTTTTTTTTTTCGTCACGTGCACACACTATTATTATTATTATTATTAGTATTATTATTATTATTATTATTCTATCATAAACCGTTTAAGTCATTAAATCATGTAATTATCATTATAAATTATTATACATCAGTAGAGCATAAAATCATCGGTATCCGCACCGAGCGTCGTTCCTTTGTTTGTTCTCATTAACCCATCTTCATTGGTAATCTCATCAAAAAGCATAGCTGTTTCACTGTCCATAATAGCATCTCCATTTCCAAATACATTAAAATCTGCCAATGTAGTTCTATTGAAAATATCACTCCCACTATTGTTACTTTTACTTCGTGACATGTTTATCCCAGAAACAATACCTTCTTGTGATTTAACTGTTGTAAGCTTTTGAGTTGATATATTCGTGTTTTTCAATAATGCAGATGTGACTAATGGTGTTGGATCAAGTGATAATTCAGAATCAATTAATTGCAACAATTCATCATCATTATTATTGTTGGTATTGACATCCACATTCACCAAATTGTTTTTATCAATGTTATTGACTATATCTTTGAAAATCATATCTTCCTCAATATTGGATTTCTTCATATCATTTTTCAACTTGGTAAGATCGAAATTTTCTAAATTATCACCAGAATTTTGGATACCGCAAATGTTTTCATCAAATATGGTGGTACCAATGTTATTTCCGAGACCATCATCAGTATTATCAAGTAAATTATTTTGATTTTGATTTTGATTTTGTGAAGAGTCTTCAACTTTCAGCCTTTTCAAGATTTCTTCACGTTTAAGAATTGTACCGAGCGTATTTAACCCATTTTGAGAGTTGGTAATTTCATTGATTTTGGTTGTAATGGCAGAATTGGAATTATTCCCTAATCCTAATATATTGATACCATTTCTTGAAACTGCTTGAAAAATACCACTCATTAAGGAAGATGATGATGAATTTTTAGGTACTTCTGTATGTATACACGTATTTGAATTATCAATTGCACATTTATTACATTTTTGTAATTCTGTTTTCATTTTTGTGAAATTCTTGGATTTCTTCCCTTTGATTGGTTTAATATTATTATTATTATTATTATTACCATCATCATCATCATCATTTTTCAATGATGATTTGGTAAAATGATCTGGACTCAAACTTAAAACTTTTTGACGTTTGGATTCTAAATTGTATGAAAGGTTCACAGGATCTATGGTATTGGCATTACTAAATATATTGGATATATTATCATTCATATCGTCTATTATTAAATTGGAATCATCTTGTACAGTTTCTAATTTATTAGTATGATTAATCATTGGTTTGGAAATTGTCGGAGTATTTACCTTCATACTATCATTCGTTGATGATGATTGTTTTGCTACCGAGTTTTTCCGTTCATTTACCATGAAAGATGTATTTCCAGCATCCATATTCTTCATTGCAATTGGGTGATTTTTCAATTTGGTAATTTCATCATTTTCTTTTGATATTTTCAAATTTTGTATCTCTCTGTTTAATTTAAGTAAGATCTTCTTCAAATTATCATTTTCTCTAGTTACGTGTTGTAATTGAACATCAAGTTCTTCACCATTATTAGTGTATAGGTTGATATTTGAATGGATTTGGGCATTCACAGATACTTTACCCGTCGATGGTTCCAAATGAATACTCCTAATATTTGGTGATATCGTACATTTAACACATGGAGTTTTTTTATTCTCCGTTTTAATATCAGTTTCTTGTTTCTGTAAGTTTTCCTTTGGAGATTTAATTGTTGTTCGAGTACTATTAGGAACTTTTTTGGAACTTTTTTTCAATTGTGATATTGAAGGTGGAGAATTAATGGATGTTGAAGATACCAGACTTGCTGAACTTAATGATTGTGATTTTTTCATTACAGTTGAAGAATTGATTTTTAAATTTGTTGAATTAGCAATACCCGCTTTTATATTAGAGTTTTTCTTATCCTTTTTCTTTGTCACCTTTTTAGTCTTTGGTCTCGGTGGTAATACCCAATTTTTAGATGTTGACAGTTTAATTGTATCATCAACTATTATCTTTGAGTTATTCATTAAGCTTGATGATACATTAATTGAGTTGGAAGTGTTTACAGAAGCAGAACGTGAGAGTTTGGAACTACTTAGTGCTTTAGTCTTATTGGATTTAGAAGATGAATTTGTCACCGGTTTGGGCTTAATTGCAATTGGATGGAAATAAACACTAGGTGAAGTATTGGGATTAGGTTGAATCGGAACAGGTGCATGCCTGACTAGTTTGGAAGTTATAGGTAATGACGTCGTTCGTTGCATTTTACCCGGTTTAGGTGTTATTGCTGGTTTGACACTTGAAGGTACGGCCATTTTGGAGACTTTCGGTGATGTCGTTACTTCGGGATTATCTGCAGATTTTGTGGGGTTTGGAACGGAAAAGGTTGGTTTAAAATGGGCCAACGTAGCCTTGGGGATCTGTTTCGCCCTTGGAATGGGCTGTATTGCAGCCGGTTTAGATGATGATACGGGTGCTGATTGTCGTAGAGGTTGTACGGGTGTCATTTGATTTGTAGATTTATGTGATTTATCCGTTGGATTTTTAGTCAAAGAGGATGCCGATATCTGTTTGGTTTCTTCATTCATTGTCTGCTTCTGTCGTTGATCCGATGGGAAGGCAGTAGTAGGTACAGATGAAACATCGGATGTGGGAACCCGTGGCGGGTTCGCAGACTTTCCGACCGATGCAGACGCCGGCGTCGTTTTAGAAGGTTGTATCTGTGAGTTTGCAGCAGAAGTCATTGAGGACATGGCAGGAGCTTGACGTTCTACTCAATCCGAGAGGTGGCTTCTTCGACAATGACCGCTTGTATATTTGCACAGAAGACACAGCAACCGCCCAGAGAGAGAGATCTTATGTCCAGATAAACGAAAACCTCTAAAGAAAGCTCTACCCCAGAACGCAAATGGGCAGAAGTCAGGTTGCAGCACACCTCTATTGGGATCACTCACCCTCATTGACGCTATCTCTTTTTCCACTCCACCATTTCTGCATGTTGGGGAATTTCTCTTTTTTCTCTTTTCCCCCTTCCTCTCTCTCTCTGCTGTGTTTACTTGCAGCTTTTTCTGGGCTTGAGAGTTTGGCGCCTTTGCTCTTCTCTGGGAAGGCTTGCTCTGTTTTTGTTTACTTTCACTCTGCTTCTTCTGGGACATCGTTGGAGTTTGCCACAGGTGTATGCTAAGGAGACCACTGTTTTCTCTATTTGCACCAGTAAAACCTTCTTTTCTACTCTCTTTTCCGCCCGCTACGGCCCGCCATTTCCAACTACAGCACACGAAACACGTAAACTTAGATAGATTTTTCAACTCATCGAGATTCCTCAAAATGACTTCAGACAGCGAAGAGGAATACTACTCGTCGGACTCTATTCGCCCCCCACAGAAGAAGGCAAAGACTGCTTCAGGTACTTCGAGGGGTAAGAAGTCTTCAGCATCAGATCAATATCAAAAATTATCACAATTAGAACATATTTTGAAAAGACCTGACACGTATATTGGGTCAGTTGAAAAACATTCTTCTGAACAATGGATTTACAACGATGAAACCAAATTGATGGAAAAGAAAATCATTTCGATTGTTCCAGGTTTATTCAAAATTTTTGATGAAATCTTAGTCAATGCAGCTGATAATAAAATTAGAGATCCATCCATGAAAAGAATCGATGTCAAAATTGATCCAATTGAAAATATAATTTCTGTTAAAAATGACGGTAAAGGTATTCCTGTGGAAATCCACGACAAAGAGAAAATTTACATTCCAGAATTGATCTTTGGGAATCTTTTAACTTCATCCAATTATGATGATGATCAAAAGAAAGTCACTGGTGGTAGAAATGGTTACGGTGCTAAATTATGTAACATTTTTTCAACAGAATTCACAATCCATACCGCTGATAAAACCAACAATAAAGAATATATCCAAACTTGGAGAAATAATATGTCTGAAATAGGTAAACCTAAAATTACATCTTACAGAAAATCAACAGAATTCACTGAAGTCACTTTTAAACCTGATTTGTCCAAATTTGGTATGACCCAATTGGATGAAAATATCCTTGGTATTTTCAGAAGAAGAGTTTATGATGTTTGTGGTTCTGTTAGAGGAATCAAGGTTACTCTAAATGGGGAACTGTTGAAAATTTCCAATTTTAAACAATATGTCGAACTTTATGTTAAGGCAATTGAAAAGACTAAAGAAGAACGTCCTCATATCCCACTTAAAATTGAAACTGAAGATGGAACTCCATTGAATAATGAACCAGAAGAAACTTTCACTCCAGAACCTGTGGAAAAAATGCCAACTATTGTTCATGAAATCATTAATGAAAGATGGGAAATTGCATTCTGTATTTCAGATGGTTCATTTAATCAAGTCTCCTTTGTTAATTCTATTGCTACAAGTTTGGGTGGTACTCACGTCGATTATGTTTCCAATATGATTGTTGGTAAAATTACAGAACAAATCAAAAAGAAGAATAAGAAGGCAATGATTAAACCATTTCAAATTAAATCTAAAATGTTTTTATTCATTAATTGTTTAGTTGAAAATCCTGCATTTACATCTCAAACTAAAGAAAATTTGACAACTCAAGCATCTAAATTTGGTGGTAAAAGATTGGAATTACCAGATAAATTTGTTAAAAAAATTCTTGCAAGTGGTATTTTAGATGAAGTTTTAGATATTGCTCAAGCAAATGCAGATAAAGCATTAAAGAAAAATGATGGTTCAAGAAAGAGTAGAATTACAGGTTATCCTAAATTAGAAGATGCCAATAAGGCAGGTACAAAGGATGGTTATAAAAGTACATTGATTTTAACAGAAGGTGATTCTGCAAAATCATTGGCAGTTGCAGGTTTAGCAGTTGTTGGTAGGGATTTTTATGGTTGTTATCCATTGAGAGGTAAATTACTTAATGTTAGAGAAGCAAGTGTTGATCAAATCATGAAAAATGCAGAAATTCAAGCAATTAAACAAATTATGGGATTACAACATAAAAAACAATATAAACTTGATGATATAAAAAGTTTAAGATATGGTAGAATTATGATTATGGCCGATCAAGATCATGATGGTTCACATATTAAAGGTTTAATTATTAATTTCTTAGAAACTTCATTCCCTGGTTTATTAGAAATTCCAAATTTTCTTATTGAATTTATTACACCAATTGTTAAAATTACAATTATGAGTGGACCAAATCGTAAAAAATCTATTGCATTCTATTCAATGCCTGAATATGAACAATGGAGAGAGACTGAAGGTATGACATGTTCATATAAACAAAAGTATTATAAGGGTTTGGGTACATCTTCAGCTAGTGAAATGAGAGAATATTTTGGACAATTGGATAAACATTTAAAACATTTTGATGCATTAAGAGATGAAGATAAATTAAGTATTGATTTAGCATTTTCAAAGAAGAAGGCAGATGATCGTAAAGAATGGTTAAGAAATTATCAAGTTGGTACATATTTAGATCCTGAATTATCACAAATTCCAATTACTGATTTTATTAATAAAGAATTAATTTTATTCTCTATGGCAGATAATGTTAGATCTATTCCATCTATTATGGATGGTTTTAAACCAGTTCAAAGAAAAATTCTTTATGCTTGTTATAAACGTAATTTAAAAGATGAAATTAAAGTTTCACAATTAGAAGGTTATATTTCAGAACATACAGGTTATCATCATGGTGATGCATCATTAATGCAATCAATTATTGGTTTAGCTCAAGATTATGTTGGATCTAATAATTTGAATATTTTAATACCACATGGTGGTTTTGGTTCAAGAGCTTCAGGTGGTAAAGATGCAGCAGCTGCTAGATATATTTTCACAGAATTACAGCCAATTACAAAGAAAGTATTTAGTTTATTAGATAATCCATTATTAAAATATTTACAAGATGATGAACAAACAGTTGAACCAGAATGGTATGCACCAGTGATTCCAATGTTATTAGTAAATGGATGTGAAGGTATTGGATCTGGTTGGAGTACTAGTATTCCCCCATTTAATCCTAGTGATATTGTTGAGAATTTGAAATTATTAATGAATGGTAAGGAAATGAATGAATTAACTCCATGGTTTAAAGGATGGGAAGGTGTTATTACTAGAGAAGTAAATAAAGATAGATGGAGATTAGAAGGTAAGATTGAAGAACTTGATGATAATACAATAGTAATTAGTGAATTACCTGCTAGAATGTGGACAATTACTATGAAAGAATATTTATTAAATGGGTTAGGTGGTAGTGATAAACAAAAGGCATGGATTAAAGATATGGAAGAAGATCATGGAACTGGTGTTAGATTTATTATTAAATTATCAGATGAAGAAATGGAAAAGACACGTCAAATTGGATTTTTAGAAAGATTTAAATTAGTATCTACTATTAGTAGTTCCAATATGGTTGCATTTGATCCAACTGGTAAGATTAAGAAATATACAAATGTGAATGATATTATTAGAGAATATTATTATATTAGATTAGATTTTTATCAAAAGAGAAAGAATTATATGGTTAAAGAATATTCTAATCAAGTTGAAAAAATTTCTTCACAAGCTAAATTTGTTAAGATGATAATTGATGGTGAATTAATTGTTGGTAATAAAAAGAAGAAGATACTTATTGATGAGTTGAAAGATTTAGATTTCCCAGGATTTGATAAAAAGAATGAATTGATTGCAATGAAATCATCATCTATTAAGGATGAAGATGATGAAGAAGAAGTTGATCAAGAAGAAGTTGCAGCTGCAGTTGAAAATGAACCAACAGGTGGTAATACAGATGCAGACACTGGATTAGTTGTTGTTCATAAACAGAGTAGTTCAATGTTGTATGATTATTTACTTGGTATGCCAATTTGGTCTTTAACTAAGGAAAGATACGAAAGTTTATTGAAAGTTAAAGGTGAAAAGGAAGTATTACTTAATACATTATTACAAAAATCTCCAAAAGATTTATGGGAAGAAGATTTGGAAGAATTTTTAGCCGAATGGGAGAAATTTTTGGAACAAGATGAAGAAAATCGTAAAACTGTGAGTAGTAAAGATGGAAGTAAAACTAATAAGAGGAAAAGAAGGGCACCAGTTAAGAAGAAGGAAACTGTGAAGAAAGAGGTGAAGAAAAAGGAAACTGTTAAGAGAGAAGTGAAAAAGGAACCAAAAGATGCATCTACTGTTAAGAAGGCCAATTCTAAGACACCACCACCACCAAAGATTGAAGAGTTGAATGATTTTGATTCACTATTTAGTAATTTTACAGCAAGCACTGATAAAAACTCATCGGAAGTGAATAAACCAGTTAAAAAGGCGCCAGTTGCGAAGGAGTCACCAACACTCACGACGGCAGCAATTAAAAAAGCTCTTGTGAAAAAGGCTCCATCAAAAAAGGCAGCTAAGAAAGTGGTATCAAGTGAAGAAGAGATTGAAGATTTTGAAATGATTGATGATAATAATGGATCTGATGATTTTGAACTTTCCAGTGAAGAAGAAGTGGTTGTTAAAAAAAGAAGTGGTAGTACCAGAGCTGCAGCACGTCGTTCAACACCTACTAAATCATATTCTTTAGACAGTGATGAAGAGTTTACTGATTGATTGATTTTTTTTATTTTTTTATTTTTAAAATGATAAAGAAGTAAATTTATAAATAAATAGTAGCTTTTGTTATTCAGATAATCAATAAACTTTAAATATTATTACCTTGTACACGTTGTGATAAAACATATAAATAACCTTGATCGACTGTTTCACCAGATTTATCAACATATGCTAAATCGAATTGACCATTGGATTGATCATAATCCAATTTACATTTATTAGCAATTTGGAAATCTTCTACAAAAGAAACTAAGAATTGTGCCCAATTAGGTGCAATAACATATTTTGTATCAAAGTCTCTACCAAATATTATCACTTGACCGGGAATTCCATCAACGTCAGGATCCATATCTATAGCTATATGATTACCTGCATTATCTGTTATTAATGGGATCCAATTAGGATTAGCATATTGACATTTGATGTGTCCCTTGGGGAAAGATTTTTGAATAGGTAGTTTAGCCCTATAATAATTTTTAGAATGAGTTGATACATTACGTATTAAATCTGGATAATCCTTTAAATTATTTTCTGATATTTTATTAA
This sequence comes from Pichia nakasei, assembly GCA_030570355.1. Taxonomy (NCBI): domain Eukaryota; kingdom Fungi; phylum Ascomycota; class Pichiomycetes; order Pichiales; family Pichiaceae; genus Pichia; species Pichia nakasei. The sequence goes on from JAJLVL010000004.1 coordinate 319,080, forward strand.
TTTGATTTGCAAATTGAATACTTGGATCATTTGAAATGATTATATCACCTTTATTTGATTCAACTTCCTTAATAGAAGAAATTGATTGTTGATGTTGTTTATGAGTTTTAGCATTTGATTCTCTCATGGCAACTTTCCTCCATAATCTTGTCATTATAATGACTTCTTCAAGTGATAATAATTGTAATCCATAAAATAAACCCAACTTAGTTGTTGAAGAAGGGGGTATCTCTTGACCATCATGAATTAAAAATGATTGAATAACAGGATAAGGTAATTTTACACCTAAATGTTTTTGTGCAACATATAAATCTTTGGAAGTACAGGGACTTGAAAGTGAATTTAAGAAATCATCAGAATCTGGAATATAATCGAGTATATCGTTATCATTTGCTATTTCAAAATTTGGTAAATCTATATTAATGACATCTTTAATGATATGCCAAGAATCCAAAACCAATTGAGCCTGTTGACGTTCCTCCACACTATACTCGGATGTATCCAAAGTGTTTGAATTGTGACCCGCGTATTCATCTTCATAATCGTCACTATCTTCACTATCATCATCATCGTGTTTACTATTTAACTCCTGTTTTTGTTCTTTGGAATTGCTGGTATTGGATTCAGTTAATGACCTGACGGCCTTTGACGAATGATAACCGGCGTACCTGTCATTCGAAGTAAGCGTGTAGACCAATTCGTTCCACTTTTTACCTATAAAGCCCATTGTCCTGCAAAGAAAGATGTGCAGGTGTAGGCAATAACAGCAATCAAAGGTCTGGTGGCACAGGAAAATGACCTGTTGCTATTGTTTTCCTCCCAGGATCACGTAAGCAGTCGATGGTTTTCCATTTTTTCTTTTTTTCATATTATTTTTTTTACAAATGTGAAGGGGAAGCTCTCTAAGAGATGGAGACTACAACATGCCTGCGGGAGGAGGTTCAATTTGCGAATAAATAATGATTGATACTGATAAATAAAGTAGACACTAGGCTGCTATATAGTAGAGGGACTGGATAATCAAGCAAACAAGAGGGCAAGTGCAGAGACTGCAGCCAAGCCGAGAACAGCGTAACCGGTTCTGTAGACACCCTTGATGTCAGCTTCACGACCTGAATCCCAGATCAAATGTCTGACACCGTTCCATGCGTGGAAGGCAAATGGGAAGGAAGCAAGAGCCTTGAGGGCGTATTGGCCAGCAACAGGGATGGAGGAGTAGAGTGAGAGAAGAGACGCGGAGTCGACGATACCAGCAGCGTAGGAGACGGTGACAGCGTAGAAACCAACGGCAAGACCGACACCGGTGATTCTGTGGAAGGATGACATGACGGCAGTCAGTTGCATCTCGTAGATCTGCAGATGAGGGGAGACAGGTCTGTTCTTTCTTTGTGCCACGAGGATGGAGTTTTCCTCTGCTGGGGTCGCCTTGACGGTGACAAGGGATCTGGTGAGAGGCTTGCCGACTCTGGAGATACCAAGGCCTAGACGTGGGAAGACGGTACGTGAAAGCATTGCAGGAGTGTGTGTATGTGTGTATGTAGTCAAGGAAGAGGTGCACCAGCAGCAGTGATGGTTCAGCAGAGGTTGCAACAGCAAATGAGAAGTCCTGTTAATGTCAGGCGCTCCTGCAGCGACGGCTCGCGGTTTTTTGCAAATCCGCGCTTCGGCCCCGGCGCATTTCACGGCCTCGGAAATGGGCGCACGCTTTCCGTGAGAAAAACGATATGTCTACAAGTTTGTGTGTTTAAGTGTTAATGCAATTCTTTCTTTTTATACTTATACATATATATATACTCCTGTACATTCTATAATCCATGGCCTAACACCAGACCTTGTAGACACGGTAGTAGAATGGCTTTGAAGCAATATATGCCTTTTCTTCGGCGATTTCTTGCTTGAGTAAATCCCAATCTTCGACACGACGTCCGGTATCTAAATCCATTTCTTCCAATGGAACTAATAATTGAATCTTAAACTTCTTCCAACAGAGGAAAATGAAGAAGAAAAACACCAAAACAACGGCATTAAGATAATTTTCAAAGAAATTGTAGGCATCTGGCTTATTAGTTGGGAATAAAGAAACCCAAAATTGTGCAATTAAAACCACCACATTAAGGGTAGTACCCCAAACAGAACCCCAAATACCAGATAAGGCTGTAAATGATAATTCATCAATACTTCTACCTTGCTTCTTTAAGGCCAATCTGAATCTAAAATGAGCAAAGCAAATTGAACCCCAGGTGAAAATCGAGGATAAACCAGAAATTGCCATCATCCAAGCAAACGCAATATTTTGTTTTGGAGATGCTGATAAATAACATAATAAACCAACAGCCAATCCTATACCAACACCAACAATTGGTCTACCATTTCTATCGATATAACCACAAATTTTAGGTGCATAACCTTGATCTGCTAAAGACGCAATAGTTCTTGAACATCCAAAAACTGCAGAATTAGCAACTGATAAAACAGCAATTAAAATAACAACATTCATAACAGATGGTAATCCAGAAATACCGGCATTTTCAATTGCAATGACAAATGGAGATGCTGCAGCATCTGCTGATCCATTACCCATTAATCTTGGATCATTAAATGGAACTAACAAACCAACTAAAATTAATGAGATTAAATAGAATAATGTAATTCTCCAAAAGACTTGCTTTGTTGCCGATGGTAAGGTCTTTCTTGGGTTTGCAGTTTCTGCAGAGGTCAAACCAACCAATTCAGTACCTGAAAATGAAAATGCTGCCGTCACAAAGACACCACAAAATCCTTTAAAACCATGATTGAAAGCACCAGGATTATGCCAATATCTACCTCCAATATATCCACCAACTGGTCCACCACCACAATTCAAAATAATACCTAAAATGATAAATCCAATAACGGCTAAAATTTTAATTGATGAAAAAACAAATTCTGCTTCACCATAACCTTTGACACCAAAAATATTGATAAAAACAATAAGGAAATAAAATATCGTAACCCAAGCAGCTGAATTAATTTGATCATTCCAAAACCTGATAGTAATAGAAGCTGCAACCAATTCTAATGGCATAACAATAACCCATTGTAAGGCATAATTATAAGCCATACAAAACCCCCACCATGGAGCAATAAATCTAGAATTTAATGATAAGAAAGAACCTGCAACAGGGAAAGCAACTGCAAGTTCACCCAATGCTTGAACAGTACAAAAAACCATAGTACCAATTAATGAATAACAAATAACCAAACTAGCTGGTCCACCTGTACGTAATGCGGTACCTGAACCCACAAATAAACCTGTACCAATTGCACCACCAATAGCAATCATTTGAACATGTCTATTTTTTAAACTTCTTTGTAATGGAGCTCTTGATGCAATCAAATTGGCTCTTTCCATATCAGTAAGATTTTCATCAATATCACCTAAATCAACTGGTTTGAATGAATCAATAAAATTTCTAAAATATCCACCTTGATTCCCATTAGTATCTGCTGGATTTTCATTATTTATCTTGTAATCTTCCTTGCTATCAACTATACTGTCTTCATAACTGATAGTTGGCTTTGTTTTATTTTCCCCCGTTACAACCGGAGCAGCCTCATTCAGCTCGTAATCACCACTCGATGATGTATTTATTTGAGACTTCATGTAATATATCTATTTTTCAAGTTTTATAATTTATAATTTATAATTTATAATAATTTCTACTTATTTCAATAAAGTAAACCTTTTTCTTCTTTAATATATGTTCAAACAATAGGCCAAGAGAACAAATAAGGAATAAAAAAAGGGACAGAACTACTCTAATTAAGGAATCTAGAGAACCCGAGCAGGTCAGCAAAAGGGCTGGGTTTGGAACTTGTACGGATAGCATGCCGTTTTTATACATCTACTATATAACTACATGTGTCATACATTTGATACCTAGTTTCGGTGCTGATTACATATCAACCCGATTACCCCACGCTAGGGGAAGACACGAGATCTCAAATATTTTTCTCCTTAAATGGTAACGCCTACTTCAATGTTCCGATAATGACAAGTTCAATACGGTATTCCACTGCGGAGAGTCTAAACAGGGTAAATGCCATAAGAAAATAACCCAAAAAAGCCATTCCCTAATGCCCCATGGCTTGAAAAACTGTCCCTCAAAAGATTTTATAGTGAATAATTTTTTTCATGTTGATGGCATTTTTCCATGTCACGGAGGAGGCGCGAAACGGCATAGACATCTGTCACGGGGCATTGATCTTATTTCCGGTTCAGGGCGCGCTAAAGCCCGGTACCGGCCTTAATAATTTAGCGGTTATTATAACTTATAGGTTTATAAATATGTTAGAAAGCTAGATATACATATATAGTAGTTTAGAGAATAAAATGGAATAAAAATGGATTAAACAGGAAATGTGTTCAAGAGTTTGGAAAAAATTAGAAATAAGTGAAATGCATCATAATCATAAAATGTTGTAAAATAGCATGGTAAATGTATAATATAAAAGAGCAAAAATAACAAATGATAAATGTGAAATAAATTTTAGTTGTGAGAGTTTAATGTATATGAAATTGAAATTGAAATTGAAATTGAAATTGAAATTGAAATTGAAATGATAAGTGAAGAAACAATAAGAGATAGAGAAAAAAAAAACAAAGAATAAAATAACATAATGTAGTGTAATGCAGTGTACTGTGTGTATATCATCAAGGAAAATTCAATTGTATAAATTCGATCCAAGTTCTAATTGATCCAAATTACCATCGCGAGCTGCCATTAACAGTTTGTTAAGTTTCAACTCATCATTGGAATAATTATTCATATTGATATTCATTGCATTAAATGGAATCATATCATTTTGAAAATTAAGTTGTGAATTAGAATTAGAATTAGTATTATAGTTTTTAGCATTATCATTCTTAATATTTTCAAATGAGTCAAATAATCCTAAATTGTTACTCATATTTTGATTTTTAGACATGTTTAATAACGCGTTGATATCATTATTTGAAAAATCTAATCCTAATAATGATTGTGATTGCAATTGTAATTGTAATTGTGCTTGTAATTGAGATTGCGCTTGTAATTGAGCTTGAGCTTGAGCTTGTAATTGTGCCTGTGCTTGCGCTTGCGCTTGTAATTGAGCTTGGGCTTGAGCTTGTGCTTGAGCATTCAATTGAGCTTGAGCTTGAACTTGAGCCTGAACTTGTGCTTGAGAACTGAATTGATTTAATTGTTGATCTTCAATTTGCTGCATTTGTAATTGTCTTGCAAACCAACTTCTTTGAGCTGCCTTGGCACCCCAACTAACCCTAATTTTACAATCACCTCCAATATCATAACCTTGCATTTCAACAATTGCCATTTCAGCACTTTGTCTTAAAAAATATTGAACAAATCCACAATTTTTACCTTGTGGTATTTTGACATAACTAATACTACCAAATTTAGAGAATAAATCAAACATTTGCTTTTCACTAAATGGAATATTTAAACCTCCAATAAAAACAGTTGTATTTGATGGATCATTAAAATATTGTAATGGTGCATTTTGTGGTAATGGTTGAGATAAGTTAAGATTATTTGTTGATGATTCAGTTGATAATGGTAATGATAAAGTTGGAGAGATGGAACGTGGTGGGGAATTATTCGCTGTAGAAATAGAATTGTTACTATTAGCAATACCGTTGCCGTTGTTGTTGCTATTATTATTATTATTGTTGTTGTTGTTGCTGTTATTGTTGTTGTTATTAGATTTAGAAGCAGTTGAGACTCTAATTGATCTACCCAATAAAACAAATCCTTGCATTTCAACCAAAGCTCTCTTTTGTTCTTCTTCATTTAAAAATTTAACAAATCCATAACCTTTAATATTACCTGTTGTTTGATCAATCATAATTTTAACATTAGTACATGAAGGATATTTAGATTTAAAAGTTTGCAAAAGAATATTTTCATTGATGTTTTGAGGTAAATCACCAACAAATATAGAATATTCCAATGGTTGATTGGATGTTGAAATGGAATTATTTGAAACTACTGAATTTGCAGCTGCTTGAATATTAGCTGATGACCAATTAAGTCTAAAATAATGTAAATTATTGGTATTTGGTATAACTTTACCATTAAAAGTATTTAAAACTTTGGTTGCATCATCAAAATTATGGAATCTAATAAAACAATAACCTGCATTAGCTAAACCTAAAATTGTACTTTGTTTATCTTTAATAAGTTTGATTGAATGAATAACAATACCAAGGGGGTTTAAAAGATTATTCCAAATTTGCTTTATTGTTAATTCCTCCCATCTTTGATCCAATTCGCCCATCCATAATTGGGGGACTTGGCCATTCAGCGAGTTGGTGGAATCAAATGAGTTGCTGCTGTTCATGATGTTTCTTTCGTGTTGAAATTTGTTGAGCCTTTATTGTTGGGACTTTTATACCGTTTGATTTGATTTGGAGAAAAAAAAAAAAATATCGATTCGATGCTGAAAATTTCGCTTATAAATAAGTTAGTTGACAGATTTGTATTTTGGAAACTTGAATTTTTTTTTCACGGGAAATGTATGGTATGGTGTATGAATATTTGTCACTTGAGCAAATGGGAGAAGATGGAATTATATAGATGTACAAAAGCCGTAGTGATATTTGTAAAAGTGGAGAAAAAAATGTAGAGTACAGCACAGCTGGTTCAATGTATAAGGTGATGTGAATAACGTAAGCAAAAAACAGACGGGGAAAAGCAAAATGAATGTGAAGTAAACAAAACCAGGGGGAATGAGGATGGTGATGTATGTGGAAAAGCTACCAAGTGGTTTGTTGAAGGATAGAGCAAGCTGTCTGAAAGCTGGAAGGAAAAGGCCACGACAAGAGTTGAAAGAAAAGATCAGCAAAAGAAAAGTCCAATCACAAAGGTGAGAGAGTAACTCTATTTCCACGAAAGGCTACGTCTGCACGAAATTTGAAAGACGCGAGGAAATAAAGATTCAAATCCCACGAGCGTGCCGGTCGATGCTCGGTTATAATATTTCTCCCTCTCCTCTCTCTCCTTTACCGACAAGGTTACAGCGGCGTAGATGTCACACCCCTGCAACGGGAAGTGCGCCAGATTGCTACATCTGCCGGCACTTCCCCCTCCAATTCTGCATTTCCGTTATTTTTTTTTATCGCAACGCACTAGCAATATTGTTGGCGGGCGGAGGGTAGACACGGAGAAGGACGTATTAAGGAAAACCCCCCGAGAAAACCTCGCAATAAAAACCGCATTTTGTAAATAAAAAAAAAAATCGAGTTTCCGGTCCCGTGCCCACCTACATGAATGGCCCTCCTTAAACCTTCCGCTTCATCCGAGCCATGATTGCTGCTCTGCCACTGCCTCCAAATACATCATGTTGGGTCAGCTGTTCGGCGCTGGGTCTTGCGCGCGCATCAACGGTCAAGGTTTCCCGAACAAAGGCTTGTCCCGTGGGTGAAGTCGCCTTATTCCAATGCGATAAATCTCCAACACCTCGTTCCGTGCGAGCCCGCATTTCTTCTAGATTAGATCCGTAGAATGGGGAAATCCCAGTGAATAGAATGTGTGCAATAACACCGACCGACCACACGTCTACTTTCGACGTGTATGTGTTTGCTTTCCTGACTGTTACTGCTGTTGTTGTTGTTGTAGATGCTAAATGTTGATTAACCGGTTCATTTTCCCTTGGTAATTGGATTTCCGGAGCTGCATATTCGGCCGTTCCTACCATTGTTTGCATCCGTCCATGACATTCTTTGGTGTCTCTTGCAATGCCAAAATCACCAATGGCAAGACGCGGATAGTTGATTGGAGCTCCCATTACAAATATATTATCTAATTTCAAATCACGATGCACAATTTCATTTTGATGGAGATATAAGAGACCTTGACATATTTGAAATAGGGCAAATATTGCCTCTGGTTCGGGCAAACCATGCAAGGTGGACCCTTCATCGGATCCCTCTTGCGATAGATACGAGAACAAATCACCGCCAATGGCTAGTTCTTGGAAAATACAGTTTTTAATAGCCACATCATCGGTCACTTTGACAATATTTTCATGTTTCAACCGGCGCAACAAAGAGTATTCAGCCTGTGCTCCTCTACTCGTGCTTTTCTTGATGTGTTTGACGGCATAGAAGCCCTTGTTGGTATTGTTGATTGCAATTTGAACCTGTAATGTGAATGTTAGTAATAAAATCCAAAAAAAAAGGAAGGAAAGAAAAAAAAAACATTTTGGTGGCTCAGCTAATTCAAATCAACGTACTTTCCCAAAGGTACCAACCCCTATCACATCCTCTAAGATGCTCCAATGACCGATTCTCTTCGAATGAGGGCCTCTCTCAGCATGACCCATCATCTCAAGCTGGAATGTGAAATCACCAATAGAAACAATATCTGCATCACGTAAGATGGTGTACCGCCCTTCTCCAACAACGCATCCGTTCACAAAAGTTCCATTGCGGGACACGTCCTGTAAATAACAGACCCCGTCTAATGTAGAATCAAACTGCACGATCCAGATGTAGCAATGCGTGGCCGATACGCACATTTCGTTGAGAACCACTCTTCCCACACGACGCATGTGCGTATCGTCACCCGAGCCACCATCTCCCCGTCCAAACGCCATCACCTTGTTGGCATACAACGCCACAGACATCTCCTTGTTTCGGATATACGCCAGTGTCTTCATTTGCTGCTCGTAATAGAGGTATATTCACCCGTTCCCACTCCCGAGGGGATAAAGATCCCCATAGTATCTGTACATGGGAGACAGATAAACCACCGAGCCTCCTCTTCGTAGAAGTCCGCGTTTCACCACGCGGGCCATTTCCAGCCAATCGGCTTCGCTTATGGAATCGCAGAGCCCCCCACGGGAGATGGGACCCCGTAGACAGAGCAGATGCAACATACAGAGCAGACCAGGCCGTTCCAAGAGGGCAATACCTCGTTGTGCCATGTACTGTTGTAGGTCTTGCTGGTAGGTGTCCAGAGTCAGTGCTAACAACGCGTCAGCCAGGTCAGGAAGGCAGTGGAAGCGGCCAGCATCGTGCAGATATGCCGACACGCAGCTCTCAAAGTCGGCGTCCTCTTCAGTGTCCTCTTCGATTCCCCCATCGATACTCTCGTCGACACAGGGACCAATGATGCCCATTGCATAGGGTGCAGTCTCCATGAGGATAAATCCAGATCGAACGATAAGAGACATCACAAGCAGTCGAGATAAGTGTTTAAAATAAATGGAAAAATAAAAAACGAGACGCAAATTATTTGCACCTCCGCTACTCCGAGTATTTCCTTAGTGTTTTGGAATATAATGTATATAAAATGCTTAGTCTTCTACATCAACCCAGTACCAAACCACCCCCATGTTCAAGTTGAATGGATTCTCATCTTCTCCGGCAACCCGGCGTTCTTTACGCAAAATTCGTCCCACAAACCACTCTTTCTCCTTCAATTGTTCACTACTGTTCCGTAAATAATAGTTTGGGGATCCCATATTGAATATAGCCCACGGTTGCTCATCCAGCACATTGGCACTATTCGCTAAAGACGTCCGTAGAAATAAAACCAAATCTCCCTTTTCAAACTTATTAATCACCAATTGTTGTGAATTCTTCTTACTCAATCTCTGAACTTCATTCTTCAATTGAATTTTCTCTCGCTGTAACTTCCGTGCTAATGATTCAACATCTTCAAAACGTTTGTGAATATTTAATAACATCATCTCAGGTTCAATTCTAATTGATTGGATAAACTCTTTATATTTTGCATCTATAGTATTACCCTCATATTTCCCAATTATATTTTGAAGCTGATTATTGAAGATCTCAATACTCTCAATACTTTCCTCAATATCCTCAATTTTAACATATTCCAGATCTCCAACATTCTCCTTCACTTGTTCAATATTGATCCTTTTATCCATAATCCAATTCTCGTCATCCATTTCTCTTTCAATCCATTCCACTTTGCACTTATTAACAATATCAGTGGCAATCACTTGAATAAATAATTTTTCATCATCCATTCCCTTTTCTTCATCACCTCCAATGATCTTCCTTTTGCTACCTCGTAAACCTTTGACTCTTTTGATTTCATACTTACCCATATCATCTTCAACTAGTAATAACCCCATCATTTCAAGTATTAAACAAAAATTATTCATATCCTCATATAATATCTTACTCATACTGCTCATCTTTATTATAAAATTTCTCAAAATATTGCAAAATTCCTTTCCTATTTTCTCAATTTCCTCAATCTTATAAACTACTTTTTGGTACTGGTTATTCACTTCAACCAATTCTTCAATCCTCATTTCCAAATCGTTCTTTTCCTTCTGATTCATTTGATTTTCCATCATTATTTCCCCCTCCTTATTTGACATATTTTCCAATAATTCCTTATTAAACTTCTCCAGATCTTGCAATTTTGTTTCATTAACTTTCTTTTCTTCATTAAATCTTATTTTTTCAATTGTAATATCTTCAATTTCTTTCTTCAACTTCCCTATATTATCATCCTTTTTCTTGTTTTCACTTTTAAGTTTTCCAATTTCATTGTTCTTGGTTTCCAAAATCCTGCGTATATTAATCATCTCTTCAATGTCCTTCATTTTCTCTAATTCTCCTATTCTCTCATGGCAAATTCTATTTTCCTCCTCAAGTGTTTTCATTTTCTCCAAATAATGACTTGGTGGCAATTTAACATTTTTATGGTTATACTCTTCTCCGTTGGCATAATTCTCAATCTTTTCTGTTAAATGATCATCCGTTCCAAATTCGGACCATTTATATTGAAATTTGTTAAACTTTTTTTCATGTAATTTCTTCTCTAGCTTTTTGATTCTGATTTCATAAGCTTTGATAAGTTCTGTATCTTTTTTTTCAACTATTTCTTTCTTTATCGTAACTTTTATATCTTCATTTTCATAATTTTTCAAAAACTTGAAAAGGTTCATGTTATAGTACTTATTCTCAATATCATCATCTATTATTAAATCATTAAGTTGCGCAATATATTCGGCATTATATCCTTGTCTTTTTAATTGATTGATGTAACTCAACACGTTATCAAACTTAACATCTTCGATAAATCGCATGAAAAAAAGTGTATTACCATTTCCACCACTATTATTTTCATTGTGTTCGTAGCTATGGACCTCATTATTAGCCCCCAGATTATCTTCTCTTCCTTTAATATTTTGAATAAATTTATTGATTGGTGTCAAATAACTGACACGGTTAACAGACTTTGCTTCACTCATTCTATTAATTTGAGGTTCATTTAATTCACTATTGATATAATTCCGTTTCTCTGATTCTGTTAAGAAGTCAAGCTCAAATTTTCCAAGTTCCCGATCATTTATAAACTCCTCGATCCATTTGCTTCTATTCTTACGTTCTTCAAGTGTCAGTTTATCCAATATGCCATTGGTTTGTTGTATAATATCATTGATAGATTTACCATATTGTTTATTACGAATTATTGAAATCATCCAAATTCCAAAATTCAATGGTAATTCTAAAACATTGGACAATAACAATTCATGATCTTGTAAATTTTCAATATTAACCAAAATTTCATTATTAATTATATTGGAAGCTTCACGTATCATCAATTGTACATTCACTACACCAATCAATGGTTTTTTGATGATTTTGATTTGTAGTTCTTTACGCATTTTACAATATTTGCTTTGGATATCGTATAACTCATTAGAAATCCGTGTTATTTCGGGAACATACTTCTTTTCTTGATTTTCATAGACTTCTATTACTTTTATAATTCTTTCAACGGACTTTTTGGACAAATTTGTAGATAGTTCATCTGTTGTGGTTATCAACTGTTCAAAAGACGGTAAGTCTTTCATATCATTAGAAGTCTGGTTGATGATTGCTTCTAACGATTCATATAATTTATTGGCACGTTTAATATTTCCATCTTCTGTAAATTCCCATTCGGGTTTCAAATATACACTTTTATATTGTTGGTAATCACTCAAAATGGAGTTTATCTGATCATCAATATCATTTTGGATAATTGATTCCAATTTTTCAAACAATGAATTGATTTTTATTGTCAGCAGTTCACAATCATTAGAAGATGTTTTTAGTTCATTTAATTTCAATAAGCTCGATAAAACTAAATTCACAGAATTTTGATTAAGTTCATTGATATATGACATCGTCACTCTTTGAAGTAATTGATAAGATTCTTCCCATTTATCAACTAAAGACTCACCAATCAATTTAACAAAGATGTTAGAGATGGTCTTCATTTCTTTGTGAATATCTTCCTTCATGTTAGAAATATATTGAATTAACACATGAATAGATTCAATAATATGTTCAACTATCAAATATTCATGTTGATAAAGATTATTTGCAAACGTGCTTTTCATGTCTGATAAAAGTGCCGATGTCCAGCCTGAATTTCTTTTAAGAGAATTGAGACACAATCTTAATTTATCAAAATTCAAATCACTGGAATTGATTTCTTTTTTATCTAGATTTCTGAACATTATAATAAACTTGTTAATTTCTGATGAGGTATTGATAATTGGAGAATCCCTCGGTTTGACCATTGAAATCAAATCTTCATTACCCATTGTACTAATTAAATCGTTGATTATATTCTCGGATTTATCATTTCTAATTAAACCAGGATTGAAAAACTTTCTATCAAAGGCATAAATTTCGGTGACTTGTTGATTAATAACCATTGAATATTTAAGTTTGATTCCAAACGGAGTTAAAAGAAACAACCATTCGGAATCTATACTAAACGAATCTGCAATATATTTTTTCAAATTGTCCATGTTATTACAGTAATTGAATGGAATACGTATCTGTATTCCACTGAATGCATTATATATCGATATCATGCCAGTGTCGTGTTGGTTCGGTTCAAGTCTAGAATCAAACATTGTTGAGCCCTTTAAAAATGTGGAAACCATATTTAGGGGCAGGATTCCATTCCCCATCTGATGAACTGATTCCGTCATTATATTTTATGACCTTTTATTTATGAAATGGTATATTTAATGACACAGTAGTCGCAGATAGCCGGTATCACGTCCCTTTGCCTTCGATGCAATTCACTTCCCCCCAGTGAAACAAAAAAGTGATACTGAGCCGACGCCTCATTTTTTTTGATCGATTTGAGGATGTTGATTTTTTTAAAGTGACATATCAGAAATGTTGTCTTGACCCACCTGAACTTGAACAAATGCTAGCACACAGTTTCATATTTTCAAACCAATGGTGGCCTTAGATGAAATAGAATTCAGGAGTGTGTCGTTGGACACCTCTTCCCGAAGCAGGGATGTGATAGACCGTGAGATAGCCGATGTAGAGGCCATGACTAACCTTCATTTGAGTGAACCATACTCTATATTTGTGTATCGTTTTTTCATCAATAACTGGCCAGAACTTACGTTGTTGGCATACCATAATGAAAAACTGGTGGGGAATATTATTTGTAAGGTGGAGCCTCATAGAGGAGCTCGTGTGAGGGGATATATCGGTATGTTATCAGTTGACGATGCATATCGAGGTTTAGGGATTGCAAAAAAGTTAATCGAAAAGGCTATCAATTTGATGATTAACAAGTATGAATGTGATGAGATATCACTTGAAACCGAAGTAATGAATGAAAAGGCTTTGAGATTGTACGAAAATTTTGGATTCATTAGAATTAAACGTTTGTTCAGATATTATATGAACAGACATGATGCTTATAGGTTGATCCTACCTGTTACTGAAAATTCAACAATCTGTTCGTCTCAGTTGCCTGAGCTTGTGAACCCGAAAGAAGCTATATATTAGAGTAAAACAATTGGCTCAGTATTCTATAGATCGTTATTAGTACAGGAAGTATATGTTTTCCTGTTATTTTTTGCTTTTTTTTACCGTTTTTTTTTAATTAAATATTTTACAAAGAGACTCATCAGATCAACACCCCTATTCTTCATCTTCAAACTTAGGTGCTAAGTAGTATCTCAGATACCCACTTGGTAGTTTGAATTCAAATAATGCTGGCGCTTTGTCAGTTAATTTCATTGTAATTGTAGATGAAAGAGATGCTGCTTTAACGATATCGTTTAAATATTTAGCACCAAAAGTTAAGTTCACCGGACTGTTGACATCAATTTTAATACTTTCGTCTGGATTATCAAGATCAGTGTGTGGTTTGAAGATAACATTACCAGAACCAATTTGACCTTCTGCTTTGAATTTGACGGATTCCTTCGTCACTACAATTTGTAAAGATTCACTCATGGTTTTGAAATCTCTTGCAATTTTAGCAAATTCAGAAGATGGCATAGTTAATGAACAATCATTGTCCATATCATCAATGGTTAGAACATCAGAATCAATGTCCATTAATTTGAGTGAAAATTCAGAAATTCTATCCTTCTTTTTATCTTCAAAGACAACAAGTAGGGAATCTGGACTGTCTTCTGCGATTAATGTTAAATAATCCTCGTTGTTACCTTGCTTGAGAATTTTACCAAGAGATTCCAAATCTAGACCTAAAACTAAATCCCTGTCACATCTGAACTCTTGGAAACATCCTGGATCCATCTTCAATGCAATTAAAAGAACTCTGGAATCATCGATTGCTTGCACAGTAATACCATCTGCTTCTGTACAGTTGAAATTACAAAGTTTCACTGAGTCTTTAATAGAGTCGATAATCTGTAATGAGTAAAATTTGAATAGTTAGTATTTATTTGAAATTAGAACGAAAAGTCCAGTCATTTCAATACGTTGAAATTTTTTTTTGTTATACGTACTTTCTTCAGTAAAGAAGCTTGATCAAATTTTCCTTCTAACATTTTATTATGTTCTTGGTGCTTGTGCTTTTTGTCTAAAACTTAGATGAAATAAAACGAAAAACAGACAAGAAGAAGCCATATATTCCAACACTCTTTTTCCTCTCCAAGATATTAACTTCAACAGTTTCAAACAAGAACGCGTGTTCTCGTTTTTCAAATGACGCGTAATTGGAAAATTACACGTCAACGACGGGTCGTTGTAAAAAACGTCGATGCGTCGAAAAAGAAATAGATAATTAGAACAGGTTATTGTAAAGAACACTGATAAGAATAAATTGTGAGGTTGCTTGGTTAATTTCAGGTCTGGACTGACACTTTCCCAATTTTTTTACAGGAACACAATGGATTTTGTCAAGAAGGCTATATGGGGACCTGATCCTAAAGAGCAATTCCGCAAATGCCAGCAAACTTTACGAAAAAACAAGAGACAAGTCGACAGACAAATACAAGATTTGAATAATGTAGAGAAGAAGAGTAAAACTCTAATTAAACAAGCAGCTAAGAAAAATGACATGAAATCTGCTAGGCTATATGCTAAAGAATTACGAAATACCCAAAAGGTCAATGAAAGAATGCATGTTTCAAGGGCAACTTTAGATTCAATAGAGTTCAAGTTAAATGAGCAACAACAGATGATCAAATTGAAAGGCTCTTTACAAAAATCAACTGGTATAATGCAAGATATGAATCAGCTTGTCAAATTACCTCAGATGAGTAAAACAGTTCAAGAATTATCAAAAGAATTGATGAAATCAGGAATTATTGACGAAATGGTTGAAGACGCTTTGGATGATATGGCTTGGGAAGATGAAGACTTAGATGAAAATGAAGAAATTGATACTATATTATCGGGCATTCTAGGTGATAAGAACGAAAATACAGTGGCAGAATCTGACATCACTGCTGTTGAGAATACTGAAATTAGAAATGAAGAATCCTCCAATCGTCCAATTGAGGAAGAGGACGATGATGATGATTTAATCCTAAATATGAGACAAAGATTGAATGCCTTACAAGAATAATAGAATTCTTGTGTGAGTTTTTTATTTTTTGTGTATTATGTATATCCCTATTAAACTAAAAAAGAAATACAATAAAGGTGTTACAACTATTGCAAAAAGTCAAATCAAATCAAATCAAATTACAAAACTACCAAATTATCAAATCAAAATAATACCAGAAACCACAACAAAAATTAATCCAAATAACGAGCTCAAATAATTATGTTCTCCATTACCAGCATTCACAGATGTTGTAAAGTTTGTACCATTGCTCATTTTCGTTCTGGTAAAAATTGAGCCTTCTGATGGTTTGCTATCATTGCTAAATTTATCTGTGTCATTACCATATAGGGATGTGTGGAATTGATTATAGGTTGAATATTGTTTAGTTTCAGTTTTCATTGTACTAGTATCCTTAGTGAGTGTAGTATTCATGTAAATTGGGTGTGAAGATTGAACTGGACCAAAATTAGTTTCGGTTGTTGTAAAAGGATAAGAGTTCCAAGTTTCGGGAACAGTCCAACTAGAACTGATGATTTCAATCATTTCACTAGAATAGTAATCATCAATTGATTTCGGTTCAGTAACTGGAACTGTTTCGCCAGTTGGGACAATTGGTGCAGAAATACTATCAGTAATGATTGTTGAAATAAATGGAGAAGTTTCAGTTTTGGTAAGAGTTTCCGTGATAGTGCTGTCATGAGTTAAATCTTTTTCTGTTGGTGTTGGCTTATCTTCCCAAGTATCATCATATGAAGTGGAGAAAACAAATGGTTCGTGTGTTGATGTTGGTATTGTGGTTTCTTTCTCATATTCTTTGGTTTGATTAACGTTCTCTTTATAATGAGTTGTTGTTGTTGGCTCTGAAATTAACTCTGGGTGATATGTATGAGTAATTGTAATTCCGTGCGTTGATGTTACCGTTGTAGTGGTGTAATAAGTAACTACGTTAAATGACTCAATATCCCTTTTGTAGATTTCATCAGAGTTTTCTATGGGTTCTTGCATGTCAATGCTACCAACACCAACAAACAAGAAATGATCGGTATCAAATAATTTATTAGTTCTACCATCAGCATTACAATCATCTTCTTCTTCTTCACTTGCAAACCAATGAAACAAGCCGGATTTAGTGACAAAACCACTATATTCTTTAATATTTTCCATCATATCATTCATTTCATTACCGTCATTATCAGAATTTAAATCTATCGAATTTTTATTAACACCAATCATCATAAACTTTTTTGAACCAAAAGGAAAAAAGTCTTCTGCCGTTTCTTTCTCCTTGTCCTTTTCCTTTTCGTGTTTTAACCAACCAAATGGGAAACCTTGTGCTAAAATATCTTCTTCTTTGATCTCAACAACATTAGATATGTCCGCTGATTGAACAACGGAATTATCGTTATTTACGAATTTATAACCCAAACCCATAGCAGGAATATTTTCAAACTCATCTTCATCATTAATTGAAGGAACAACATAGACATCACCGTTTGGTGATTGCCATTCACTGAATTTAACAAATGTAGACCCAAATTCTCTATTATTTAAAATTGATCTAAAAATTCCATGAGCAACAACATGATTAAAGTCCCCTTTATTGGATGGTAAATCCCCGTAAGTCTTTGAATCAGTATCAAAGGCTACCGCAACTGTAGGTGCTAAAAGAAAAGAGACTAAAAGACCTAAAGAAATCTTCATTTTCTGTTGTTTGTAGGTTGTTGTGTTGTGTTTTGTTTTGTTTTGTTTGATTGTACGTTATTAATAAATTAAATTGCTTCCTGTTATTACAAATATATTAGTAATGATGCAGTCACAGCAAAGATTATAAGATTACAATTAGAATTTAGTAATGTATTTGTTTTTTTTTAATACAACACACGGAGCTAAAGCAAATGTGGGTGGTATCCAGCAAAACCAACAGAAGAATGAGATATCACAACAAAGGAAACGGTAGGGGCAAATTCAAGGAAACCCTTGCAATCAAAACTCACTAATGGCAATATTTGCTCCCCTTTTCCAGTTTCCCCTTTTTTTTTCTCTCTTTCATTCTCCCAATGCGGTAGCTCTTTTTTCCCCAATGAGGCAACCGCTAAAGCTCAAGACTGTGTTTCAACTTCTTTGCTGCATCGTAGTATGGAACAGCCATCTTTGAACCCTTGTCCAATGCAATGGGGAAACCTTCGTCACTTCTTTTACAGATCTCTCGGTTAAGTGGAATGGATGCTAGATGTGATATGCCCAACTTTTCAGCTTCCATGAGTGCTCCACCTTCACCGAAAAGATGTTCTTCATGGTTGCAATTAGGACACACGAAAACCGACATGTTCTCGAGTAATCCTAAAATAGGTATATCCACTTTCTTAAACATTGCAATACCCTTTTTAACATCTAAAAGAGCGAGATCTTGACTTGTCGAAACAATTACTGCCCCGTCAACTTTGAGTAATTGGCTTAGTGTCAATTGAACATCACCCGTTCCTGGTGGTAAGTCGATGACCAACACGTCCAAATTGTCCCATTGAACATCAAAAAGTAGTTGTTGAAGGGCCTTTTGCAAAATCAACCCCCTCCATACAATAGGACTATCCTCGTGAGGTATCAAATATCCCATGGACATTGTCTGGATTCCATAGTTTCTCATTGGTACAAGTTTCCCGGTATCCGATAATCTTGGTTCTCCCTTGAGATTCATTAGTTTTGGAATACTAGGCCCAAAAATATCAGCATCGAGTAACCCCACATTTAAATTACAATTTCGAAGTGCAATTGCTAAATTAGTTGAAACAGTTGATTTGCCAACACCACCTTTACCAGATGAAACTAGTAAAATCTTTCGAACGCTGGGTAAACTACGTTTGACAGGGAGTTTAGTGTTTGTTGTTTTGAAACTTGGTAATCCCTATATGATTATTATTATTATTAGTTAGTATGGTACTCTTGACTTTCTGTCACTTATGAAAAAACTTTCAACTTACAAGTGGGTTCTGGTGACCTTTCAAAAATCTTGAACATGAAAATTGTCTTTTTAGAACTAATGTGTTCATGACTATATCTGCTTGCTGATATTGTGGAATACTATATTCGATTTAATTGTACTGTGTAGATCATTGGAAAAAGTTTTGCTGATCTGAGGGGTCCTCCGAACGGGACCTTTTTATAAACCTCCTCACTTGACCTCGCAGTGACAACAAAAAATTTGTCATGCATCCCGATTTTCGTAATTCCACTTCCGGATCTCCTTGATGCAATCCTTGGGGGGTTCTTTTCCCCACTTTTTCTGTCACAGCCCAAGCCCTGGCAACTTGTCTGTATTATGCAACGATTCTTGAATACCGGCTATTCAAAGATAGTACTAAGAAGTGCTCATGTCAATCAACAGAAACGGTTCAATTCCGCATCTAATGGGCATAATTTGAATGATTTGCTAAATGATTGCACCACATATTTCAAGGACAATGCCTCGATAGCACAAAAGATCAACTCCATAAAACCACTTATTCCTGAAATTGATTGTGAAGTCTTTCAACCTGCTACAATTTCATTGGGTATTGTTCAATCTAAAGATTTAAAATCTGGATTATTTGTGGATGCACTAACTGCAGATCCATTGTCCAACGATCATACTTATCCAGAGATTCTACGTACGTATCGTAAAACTCATCCAAACTCAAATTTAAAAATATTGTATGATTCAAATAAAAATGAGTCTATTGGGGGTGGATTATTCAACTGTAAATCATCAATTCTCAATTCGGAAACCAGATTGATTCAAGATGCAAAGTTAGGTGATGGAACGAGCAATACGTTGGATCGGATGTTGTTCAATAATTTATCATTTATTGAAGTAAATGATCCAACGTTTAGTCAACATGTTAAACTTGAAGGAGCTGAAACTTTGGATTTAAACAATAAACCAAAGGATAACCAAATAAAGGAATCAGATGTTCAACTCTGGGTTAATATTGTGTCCCCGAGCGGCAAAGTTGAGAAGATCAACGATTTACCATATATGAACATCATAAACACATCAAAAAGTGAATCATTAAGTGTTGGAACCCCATTGAAGGAATCGTTACCCGAAGGTACATTTGAAGTTGATTTGGATAAGTTAAATGAAGCCAATTCGATGATTATGAAAGATATAAGTAATGTTAGTGAGTACTTGAGATTATATCAAAAATCTAACATTAATGAATTATTGTTTACTATTAATAGAGAGACGTCAGGATATAAACCATTAATATTAATGTTAGATGGATTGTTAAAAGAATTAAATCTGGATTCTCCTGCTGATATCAAGACTGCTATTCAATTAAGGGATGAAATTAGAGATTGGTCTCAGAGTTCACATTTTGAATTACAGAGTAAAGTTACTCCGTTCTTAGAAAATGTTCTTTTGAAAGATTTTACTAAAATAACGCAACTAATCTACAATTCAGGTGATTTAACACTAGTCATATCCAATTTATTGAACGGAACAAGGGCTAAAGTGAAAACGAGTATTTTTGGCGACGAGATTGAATGTTATGGTTCATTGAATGAATCAACTGCTAAATCATACTATCTAGAGGGTAGAATCGATGCTTTATTTCCGGAATCAGTGAGAGTAAATAAACAAAACGACAAAATGAAGGTTGGCGATTTCTTGAAGGAATTACAAGGTAAAATCGCAAATGAAAAATTACCGGAGGTTCAATCAAAAATTAATAAGCATATAATTAACGAAATTGTTGCTGCTCCATTTACTATATTTCTATTATCAAATTTTGGATATATCTATGATTTTATTTCATTGAATAGTGTATTTGCATTTACTGCATTAACATTGGCTGTTACTTTGAATAGGTCGCATAAAAAGATGATATCTTTGATTTCAGAATTCAAGGACTGGTATGTTGAACAACTCAGATTGTACATTGACAATACGACAAAATTTTTGGGGAAACGACTAACTGAGCATATTCAAACATTTGAAGATACATTGTTGAAAAAGACTCAAATAATAGAGAGTCTGAAAAATGTTATTAATGAGTTGAAAAAAAAAGACAAAATGCTAAAGGAAAACATCAGTAAATAAGATATGTAATTTATTTGAACCTGTTTAAAATTGAATTTTGTTTCATAGAGCGATTGTTAGATGTTTGGATGATAATTGATGGGTGTGGAGATCATAAAAAATAAAGAAGTAAATTATTGATAAAAAAAAAAGTTGCACACAAATTCATGGTATACTTTTCATGATAATACAGCATCAACGTAGGTTTTAATTTTGTTTGGATCCAGCTTTCTTATGTTGGGATTACTAATCCAAACACTCAAAGTGCATAAAGATAAGTTAAAGCAAGAGATTGTAATCTAGTGAAATTTGATAACTTTGGAGTATGATTTTGATTGTGGATCGAACAATCATATTTAGATCAATTGAGCAAATAACGTGAAGATGCTGATGAGAATAACAATAATGAATATTGAGTATCAAAAAATCATATGATTTTTTGGTATAAACACTTTAATATCTACAAAACCTGTGGAAGTGGTTGCAAAAAAAATAGTAAAGAAAATGGTGGTAGCAAAAGAAAAATTAATAATATTTGCTGAAATTCTACACAAGACACAATTTATTGAAACAGATCTATATTTGGTTAACAGAATGGTTGCTTCAATCGTGCCAATGATGTATTTTTGTCGTCAACTTTTCGTTTTCAAAACATCGCCATCTATTAACCAACAATTCACATAACAAGGAAGAAACATTAGTATTTTTCATTTTAGAAAACTATCAAGAAAGAAATCTGCTCAACAAATATTTTTTTTCAGCCTGTCAAAAGCGCTGATAGTATAGAATTTTCTTGAATTTCAAACACAATACCATGTTTATATTCACGATAATGGAAACATCCTGAGTATCTTGAAACTATGATACTAAGTAGAATCTATGAGTAGTTTTTCCCGCATTAATGCTCTTCTAAAATATCTATTTAGTAACTTCTCTCTATTAAAATTGAATCAATCGATATGTCACAAATTATTATAGCGAAAAATAATATTTTGCAGGGCACCAACTGATCATCCAAGTTTAACGATACAAGAATTTGTTCAGGCTGAGTTAATTATTTTCTCAATTGGTGTTGTTCCAAGCAATGTTTCTCTTCAGGAATAAGACCTTTGATCCCACTCAATTTGAAAATGATTTGAAGAAAATCAGTTTTAAGATAACAACCAATGAAAAAAAGCTAAGGAAATTAAGATCACAGAAGAAATATTATCAGAAGGTAATTCCAATATATCTGACGTCTGGGTATGTTGTATACTTCAGTTTCTTGTATAAAATGGACAAGATATTTGAATCCTGGAACATTTTTTATTTGATTCTAATACCTATTGTGTTTGGATTGGCATATTATTTGTTTTTAACATTTTACAATTACCTGATTAATAACAAGGAGAGTTATATTGATTATTTGAAAGAACAACATAATGATAAGTTAACGTCATTGAAAGAACAAACTAACTTTGATAAAACTAAAGATCTGTTGGCTCGATTTTCAGATGGTGAAGATTTGAAACAATTGGAAGAAGAAGCTAATGAAATCCAACAAAAAAAGGCAGAATATTGGAAAATGATACAAAATGGTGATAAGAATAAGATAATTGAAGATCTAAAACATCAAAGTAATAATAATACGGGCTTCTATGATATGTTAATGAACTCTTTATTGGGTGAAAATGAATTAAGTCCAGATAAACGATATGCATTGGTTTGTAGTAATTGTTTCACTCATAATGGACTTGCATCTCCTGGTAAAATGGCCAAGGATGTTAAATACATATGTCCAAAATGTGGGTTTATGAATAACGATGATACTGCTAAAGATGGCGACGATCCAAAAGAAGAAGCTGAAGTTGAAGTAATTAAAGATGGTGGAAAAAAAGATAATAAACAGGAAGGAAAAACTAATGAAATTTAGTGGCGTTTACATGGTTAAATCTTTTTAGTAATATAAATATTAATACATAGAAATGTAACTAGCTAATTAATAAATTAAGATAAAGACATGATAGCGTTGACGATATCACCATCGTGTTCTTTAAGAGCCTTGATAGCCTTATTTCTTGAAGTGTTAGTTTGTTCCATGATAACAGTGATATCGGATTCTTCAAGACCAGTAGCATCTTGAGGTTCTTCATCATCAGCATCAGTAGCAGCAGGCTTGTCTTCAAGGGATGCCTTCTTTAAGTCATCTTGAATTGAAGAAGCTAAATCATCCTTTGGAGCGTTAATTGCTTCGTTAACTTCACTTGCAGCTTGTTGTGCAGCCATAGCTTCTTGGTATCTCTTGGTGAGGTCTTCAACTTGAGCTTCACCGAAAATGATGTAAGAACCACCGGAAGTCTTGTAAACTTCTGGCTTTTCAATAGCTAAGATGGTGTTGTTCTTTCTTCTGAAAGTAACTCTGGAGATGTCCTTTAATTGCTTTAAGCCTAACTTTAAAAGAGCTTCTCTTGCCTTCTTTTCAGCCTTTGGAATGATGGTAACTTCTGCACCTTGTGGGATTTCTTCGATGGACATGTTTGCTTGTGTGTTTGTTTGTTTGACCGGGAAGAGAAAGAAACGTCTGGCACCTGAAGTGTGCCGAGTTCCATTAATGTCGCAGAGGTGAAAAATTGGAAATGGTGAAAAACGTCGAGTCCCAAAACGGCAGGTGGCCGGTTACGCCGCACCTGCCGTTTTTGTGGAGGAGGCTCGGTCGGATTACAGCACAAGCAGTGGTATATGGACAGTCTGAACATTCAGAACAACAAGAGAAAAGTTATGTGGGAGTGTATGATGCTTAATTGCCACTGGAATTCTTAGGTTGAAGGCCATTAACTTTAACCTAAAAGGGAAAAGTTTTAGGTAAATCTTGGGAAATTATAAACATTCCCCGATTTTTCACTTGAAATATCCTTTTTACTCCACCCTAAACATATTAAACCCCCTACATTAGTAGTGATGAGCATATTTGCATACGCTTAGCTCTATATCTACATGAAAAATCCACTACTATGGCGTGGTGTGTTGTACCTTCCTCAAAGAACTATATAGAGGTGCCCACGACACCGCTTCCTGTCATGGCCAATTCTACGCAGCCCGCTCACCGTGCAGAGAGCGCTTGCAGTGAAAATACAAACAAACACTACACAACAATAAGAAATTTTATTTCTATGGCTAACAGCTGTTGGTTTTGTGACGTTTTTGCTCAGCTTGTGGTTCTTTTGGTACGGCTTGGTTCTGGATTTTCTGCAGTACTGAAACAGACCCTGCACTCTCACAAGTACCCCCTTGAAGAATCAGGGCGACTCAATCTGTGCTGAAATTGTATTTTACACAGATTAACCGAAGTTTCAGCCACTTATATAAGATATAGAGCAACATAGCCAAGTTAAGTTTGCACAATGAAAACAATTGAGGAAGATTTCAGGTCGTTCTTAAACACCTTATACAACTCTACGTTCCAAAAATGGTATGATAAACGACATGCAAATGACCCAAGAGAAATTGATTCACGTAAAATATTTTTCAATCAAGCATTACCTGATGAATTTATTGATCCTAAAACAAATGAAAATAAGATAATTTATATACGGAACAAGGTAAGAACTACCAAATATACTCCATTGAACTTCATACCGATGAATATTTTCTTTCAGTTTACGAATATTGCTAATTCTTACTTTTTATTCATTATCATTTTAGGTTGTTTCCAAATTTTTGGGGTTCAATCTCCCGGAATGCAAGCTGTTCCACTTATCGTGATTGTTGTTTTGACTGCTTTCAAAGATGCATTTGAAGACTATAGACGTGCTATATCAGATTATGAGATGAACTCCTCAAAAGTTCAGAGATTGATGGGGATTACCAACAATAATGCCGTCGAAGGCAATGTTGGACTATGGAGAAGATTCAAAAAATCATCAACAAAAAACTTTAGAAATTTTATTAACTTTTTTAAAAAAAGTAAAGATAACAACGAGAATGGAATTGAAGATAACAATACTCATGATTTATTTACACTACGATCGAACAACTTGAGCCGGATGAATACAATTAACTCGTCAACTTTAGAATCATATCCATTGAAATTTAAAACAACTCAATGGAAAAATATCCTTGTGGGTGATATAATTCGTGTACATAAAAATGAAGAAATACCAGCAGATGCAATCCTTTTAAAATCAAGTAATCAAAACAATACTTGTTATGTTGAAACAAAAAATTTAGATGGTGAAAATAACTTGAAGACTAAAAATGCGTTGGAGTTTTCTTCCAAAAAAATTCAAAAATTATCGGATGTATCTAAGTTAAAATTTTCTCTGGAAACTGAATTACCAAATAAAGACTTATTTTCATTTCATGGTGTTATTCATGATGAAGATATCGAAGGATTAGAAAAATCAGTATCAGAATCAATCTCAATCAGCAACGTTTTATTAAGAGGCTCTGTTTTGAGAAACACAAATTATGTCTTATGTATTGTGGTAGCCACCGGTTCTGAAACTAAAACTATGCTTAATTCTGGTAATACACCAACGAAAAAATCCAGAATTTCTAAAGATTTGAACTATTTTGTCATCATCAATTTTATCCTTTTGTTTGTTTTATGTTTTGTTTCTGGTTTAATCAATGGTTTATTTTACAGGAAAAATGACAATTCAAGAAGATTTTTTGAATTTAAACCATATGCACCCACTCCTGCTGCAAATGGTACATTATCATTTTTTGTCAATTTGATTATGTATCAGACATTGGTTCCAATTTCTCTTTACATTACAATAGAAATCATCAAAACGGTTCACGCATTTTTCATTTATTCAGATGTTAATATGTATTATGAAAAACTGGATTTCCCATGTATGCCCAAATCATGGGGGATTTCTGACGATTTGGGACAAATTGAGTATATTTTTAGTGATAAAACAGGTACTCTTACTCAAAATATTATGGAATTTAAGAAATGTGCAATTGGTGATAAATCTTATGGTTTGGCTTATACGTCCGCACAAGAAGGTTTTGATAGAAGATTAGGGAATGTTAATATTCATGAAAAAATAACTTATATGAAGGATTTAATCTTTAAAGAATTTCAAATGATGTGTGATTATTTATCGCCAATTAATCCATTTTTCAAAAAAGAAAATTTAACTTTTGTTTCTAAAGATTTTTTGGACGATTACTCCAAAAATGAAACTCACGATTTCTTACTATCTTTAGCCTTATGTCATTCCGCGGTCATTGAATATGAAGATATTGAAGATGTTGAGGATGAATCTGTTTTGAATTATAGTGCTGAATCACCAGATGAAGTTGCATTGGTTTCATTTGCTAGAGATATGGGAATTGTTTTCTTAGGTAAAGAGAATGATGATTATTTGATTTTTGATAATGGAAAGGAAATGAAGTACAAAGTGTTATGTAATGTTCCCTTTTCATCAGCAAGAAAGAGAATGTCCATTGTTGTCAAAACTCCAGATGATAGAATCATCATGTACATGAAAGGTGCAGATAATATAATTCTAGAGAGATGCATACCAGACGAACATGATGAATCAATCAAATTGAATTTAAACGAATATTCCAACGAAGGGTTGAGAACTCTTTGTATATCATATAAGGAAATGACCGAATCCGAATTCAACGAGTGGTATATGAATTATTTTAATGCAAGTAAACTGATTGATGAAAAACGTGAGATTCAAATGGATTTATTAGCTGATGAACTTGAAAGAAATGTTAAATTGATTGGTGCCACTGCAATTGATGACAAATTACAGGATAATGTCCCCGGCACAATTGAAAGTTTGAGAAAAGCTGGTATTAAATTATGGGTTCTTACGGGTGATAAGGTTGAAACTGCTATCAGTATCGGTTATTCATGTTCAATGTTGAATAACAATATGGAACTATTACGTGTTGAATGTCAAACTCTTGAAGAGATTGAAAAAACTGTTGATTCTTACTTAATCAATGTTTTCCAAATGAGTGATCCAAATGATCCTAATTATTTTAAACAAGCTAAATCCGATCATTCAATTCCCGATGAGAAATTTGCATTATTAGTTGATGGTAAAACTTTATCATTACTTTTTGATGAAAATAATGTTGATAATACAAATATCCAATTGAAATTTCTGATGCTTGGGAAGAAATGTTGTTCAGTTTTGTGTTGTAGAGTTTCACCATCACAAAAGGCAGATATTGTCAAATTAGTTAGAAAAAACCTAAATGTTATTACTTTGGCGATTGGAGATGGTGCTAATGATGTTTCGATGATTCAATCGGCCAATGTTGGTGTTGGAATTGTAGGTGAAGAAGGTAGACAAGCTGCAATGTCATCAGATTATGCAATTGGACAATTTGAATATTTACAAAGATTGGTTTTAGTTCATGGTAAATGGTCATATCAAAGATTATCTACAATGATTCCATGCTTTTTCTATAAGAATGTGATTTTCGTTATGCCATTATTTTGGTATGGTATTTTCATAGATTTTGATGGTACGTATTTATATGAATATACATTTTTGATGCTTTTCAATTTATTTTTCACTTCAATACCGGTTATTACATTAGCTACCATGGATCAAGATGTGCCAGATTATATTTCACTTAATATACCACAACTATACAGGAAGAATATTGAAGATCATACAATGTCAGATACGCTCAATTTTTTCAAATACATGACTGATGGTATGTATCAAAGTGCTATATCTTTTTTCTTCCCATGGTTGATATTTAGGACAGGTGTGATTGCAACTCAAAATGGTTTACCTATTGATACAATGTTTTCAATGGGTAATTATTCAATTCATATTGCAATTGTTTCATGTAATTTATACATTTTATTAAAGCAGAGAAGATGGGAACCAATAACGATTGGGTTGAACTTTTTGTCAGATGCAATGTTGTTCATTTGGACAGCAGCATGGTCGACTTCAAGATTTTCACTTAATTATTATCAATTAGGTTTAAGATGTTATCAAAGTGCATCATTTTGGGCTTGTTTGTTTATTGGAGTTTTGGCGTGTATCTTACCAGGATTTGGAATTGATTTAGTGAAGATTAATTTATTCCCCAATGATACCGATAAGGTTCGTAAGCTTTTGAATTTCCGGTTTATTGAAACCAGAGATGATGAAAGTATTGATGAAAAGATTTCAATTGCAAGAAAAATTGGTGGTTTAACAGATGATTTTGAAGAAGGTGAAAAAGACAGTTTTGTTGGTAGTGAAGTAGATACTGTGGATAATAATGACAGAACTTCAGATAGTAGTATTAACAATTGATTTAATTTATAATAACATTCTATAGCTTTTTATACCGTAATAATCTAATTAAGAAAATTGAGAAAATTGAGAAAATCGAAATGGAATTATTTTTTCAAGAATTAAGTGGACTTTCAAATTCACTCTTTTACACATACCATTTTTTATTGTTGTTGTTGTTGATCAATTAACTGGATATATATCAGCAATGTCGGAGGAAGTGGTAAGTAATTCCGAAGATTCCACATCTAATGTTGATGAAAGAAACATTTTTAAGAAAGGGTATGATCTGATAGTTCAATTGATCAATGCAGTTCTACTTGATCCAACTGTGGTTGGGCCAATGTGTGTTTTGATGTTTTTTCTCGAAGCAATGTTACTTGAACTTATTATTATAAAAGTTCCATATACGGAAATAGATTATAGTACATATATGCAACAGATTACCCAAATTGAACGCGGAGAATTGAATTATGATCATATTAAAGGTGACACGGGACCAATTGTCTACCCTGGAGGATATGTGTTTATTTATTCATGGATGAAATTATTAACTGATGGAATGAATAGGTTAGTTGCCGGACAAGAAGCTTTTAGGTTGTTGTATTTAATGACATTGGCATTGACCTTTTTGATTTATTTACAAATAGATGGTAGATACAAGGTTAAACCATATGTTTTTTACCTATTAGTGATTTCAAAGAGATTGCATTCTATTTATGTTTTAAGATTATTCAATGACTGTTTTACCACATTCTTCATGCTAGGTTGTATTTTTTTGTTACAATTGGCATCGAAATATAAGAAATCATCCTATGATGATAATTACGGGAAAGATGAAAAATGGGAGTTTGCCTTGTACAGTAATCTACTAACATTATTGGCAATTGATAGTTATTGTTTTGGATTGAGTGTTAAAATGAATGCATTGTTATATCTACCAGGTTTAATGATTGTTTTATATTTTTTGAATGATGAGAATTTATTAAAATTTCTTGCAATGATAGCATTTGGTATTATGATAATGATTGGTATCAATTACCAATTTTTATTTAATGGAGAAGCAATTAGAGAAAGTTTTTTCCGTAATGCATTTAATTTCAATAGGGAGTTCCTATATAAATGGAGTATCAATTGGAAATTTTTACCAGAAGAAGGAGTTTTCCACAACCGTTTATTCCATGGGTTTCTTTTGGCACTTCATGTTTGTTTCCTTGTTGTATTTACTGTTAAAAAATGGGCAAGTCCTCAAATGACCGGTAAATCATTATATCAGCTGAGTGTGAAAGATGGTATTTTACAATTCTATAAAAATACAATAAACAGAAACAACTTCATTATGAAAAGTGAAGGTACTTATTACGTGGCCGTGATCATGATGACAAGCAATTTGATTGGCGTGCTCTTCAGCCGAAGTCTCCACTATCAGTTTCTCAGTTGGTACATGCATTCATTACCATTCATATTATCACAAATTGATGTTTGCGGCGGTGCTGAACTGTGGAAGGCCGCTGGCGTGGCGTTGCTTGTGGGAGTACATGAATGGGCTTGGAACGTGTATCCGAGTGCGTGGTACAGCAGTGCCGTTGTTGTTGGTACTCTATCCTGCGCCGTTATTGGTGTATTGGCTTCCAAGAGAGACCCAGTGAAGATGAAACAGGGTTGATTGCATGCTTATAGAGTATGTAGAGACAAACACACGTGAGTGCACTACGTAAGCAGCGCCGAGAGTTTTTCCGTGACCGGCCGGCCGACGCGTCGCCCTTATGTCAGTGGGAAGCAGTAATTGTGGAGGCGGGTTCCGGTTTCTATCGGGAATAGCGAAAAAGGGCTACATGCCCGCTATATGTATATGTATGTGCCTCTGTATCTGTTCCATCTCCATCTCCATCCCCATCTGCATCTGCATCGGCACCCCCTATCCCCATGTCCATCGACCTCCACCCCCATTCTCCAATATATACAGGAAAGGGTGGTATTCATTGTAACAATTTGTAGTATTATGAGTAGCATCTGCTAATACTGTATGAGGGGGGTGGGCCCGCCCCAGCAGCCCGCGGCCGCCGCCTGCCGCCGCCCAGTGTGGAGCGCCAGAGAAGTTGCGCAGCGCCCGGCCAGAGCGAACGCCATTGATTTTGCACGTCGTCGAAATAAAGAAACAATGCAGCGAGGAAATGGCAATAACACCTTCTGCTTCCCAGATCTCTCACAACTGGAACTGGCTCTGGCCTTTCTGAACATCGATAGTGTGCATTCTGGTCAATACACTGACCGTTTCTGAGAAAACCCTATCTGTGCGTGTTATAGAGGACGTCTGCTGGCTCAAACATGGATCTCAAAAACAGCAGCTACAGCCATCCGCAGATGAAACAACAGGCCTTGCCAAACGGCCCCGTTTCAGGAAATAATAACATGGGTATCTTCGTCGGCAATGGTAACGGCAACGTCAACACCAATTCTAATCCAAATTCCAATTCCAATTCCAATGCTGGTGCCAATGGAACAAACAAGAACATCAGCAGCAATGGCCCCAATCAGATTAGTTTGCCAGACAATCAAAAATTAAACAATGGTACTTTTGTTGCAAAGAATACAAGTATCGGTAGTAATATCAACCCCCACTCTAACAACCCCAATTCTAACAATATACCATCATCATCTTCAAACTCAAATTCGAATTCAAATCCAAATCCAAACCCAAACATGAATCCTAATTCTTCAATAAATGAGCCAGTGGTTAGAGATTCTGCGGCCACCA